>CM021104.1:262508010-263108010 GCA_007115665.2 Sequoiadendron giganteum | reverse complement strand
AGGAGATTTTCTCGATTACATCACCATGGCCCTTTCCCCAATGGGGACTTGACCTCATAGGTAAGATACACCCTCCATCATCCAAAGAAAATTTATTCATCATAACCGCCACTGAATACTTCACCAAATGGATCAAAGCCATTCCCATGACCTACATCACCGACACATAGATATCCAAGTTTATCTTAAACTATATCATTTTTTGGTAGGGTATACCCCAATCCATTATCATAGGCAATGGTTGCCCATTCAAAAATCAAGAAGTATGTCATCTATGTGAAGAGTTCCATATCAAACATCATTTTTCCACCCCATATTACCCACTAGGTGATGACCAAGTTGAGGCATCTAATAAAACCATTGTTAGAATCCTAAAGAAGATTGTCAATGACGCTGGTCATGACTGGCACCTACAACTAAATCTTGACTTATGGACTTACCGCACAAGCATCCATACTCCCACTGGCACCACTCCATACTCCCTAGTATCTAGATCCGAAGCTATCTTACCTATTGAGGTTGAAATTCCTTCCCTGAGGATATCCTTGAAAGGTCACATTGATTATGAAGAATATCGTGTATCCAGATTACAAGAGCTAGAATTACTAGATGAATGAAGACAGAAAGAACTAGACCATTTTCAAGCATATCAGAATCATCTTTGTCATAACTATAATAGGAAAGTTCTAAATAGACACTTTGACATTGGTGACTTGGTTTTAATGGAGAATCCCAAGAATCAAACTGAACCGGAAAAGCTAGGTAAGTTTGAACCTAACTAGTTAGGGCCTTATATTGTCACATAAGCTTTTGGATCAGGAGTGTACCAACTCTCTACCCCTGAAGGAGAGAACTTTTGTCACCAATCAACATCCTACATTTGAAAAGGTTCTATGTGTAGCTTCTAAGAGTCTGTCTAAATCAGAAAAATAAAAAAATGGTTACCTTGATGAAAACCTAGCAAACAGGCATCTTTGTAATGCCAAAAAAAATTGGAAAATCAACAAAATAGTAAAGAGAAATAATCCATGCAATAGTGAAAATCACTTCAATGGCGCTATGGATAAGTACCATGGTTAAAACCTAGAAAACAGGCGCCATGTGTAGTCGAACTCGCTCTTTTGTCTACCATCATTCCAATTAGACTTTTTCACCATCCCTCATAATAAATGGTTGTCCTATCCATTGCTTGAAACGATTGACATCAAGTCCATTCTGTCACATTCCCCACTCCATCTCACATGTCTTATTCTTGACTAGGGGAAAATCCTTATTCTGTGCCATGACGACCTTGTACATGGAATTACACCATTGGAAAATGTCCTGAAAAAATCAATAAAACATTAGAAAATAAAAATCAAAAAAATCAAAACATGTCCAAAAATCCCAAAAGTAGAGTTAGATTCAATCATGTTAAGTCAGTCATAGACTTAGTCGAACTACATTACCTTTGTGACTGGGACATAGGCAAGGCCATCAGTCGATGTGTCCCTGAGGCATTAGATCTGTTTGTCTAGGTTTGTCATGTATCACGCACATTAAAATCATGACTCTTTGTACATTCAAAGTCATTAGTTGTGTCGAACTATGAGGTCTCTATGTGTACAACATAGGCAAATCTAATCAATTGATGAGCCCCCGAGACCACACTAGGTCGGTCCAATAGGGTTTATCACATTCACATTCACTATCACACACATTCCATATCATCAGATTAAGTACATATCTTGAGTCAGTTATGTCAGTTAAAGTTTGGTCAAACTACAAGGTCTCTGCATGTACAACGTAGGCAAGGCTAATCAATTGATGAGCCCCTGAGGCCGCATTAGGTCAGTCCTTTAGGGTATCATCTCAAGTCATACATGGTCAATACACACACACACTTTTAATTAGTCAAGGAATCAAAACAAGTCATGCATCAACAAGGAAACATCTCAAAATAGTCATCAAGTCAATATCAAATACATTGTCAAAGTGATCAACCTATGTCTTAGCAAGATATGTCTTTCTTATCAATAGATGTTGTCAAATATTCATTGCCTCATGTAGCTTGTCGCATCAATGTCATCAAGCTCCAATGTCTTATATGACACGTGTCTTTCTGAAACCAGGCTTTGTCATGCCTTACATAGATAGTCACCAAGTTGAAACCAGACTCAACATCTTATTAAGTATGTGTCATCCCTCGCATTATGCTATGTCAAACATCAAACAATCAAATAATCCCACAAGATCAAGTTTTGGTGAATACTTTTATTTTTCTTTATGACTTTATATCTTATTTTGTCTTATCTTTTTATCAATTTGTGAATTAAGTCCGGTTACTAGCTTTCTCAAGGATGTCCCTTGAAGAATTTAGAGAAGCAAGAATGTCTCAGGACTCTTTTTCTTTGGCTATTGTCTATCAACTATCTTTTAAAATTTGGTTTTTGAGTCATGTTACTAGTTTTCTCAAGGATGTCCTAGCAAGGATTTAGAGGAGAAATGATGTCGCATGACTTGTATTTTATTTATTTGTTGTATGTGGTTTGTCTCGACAAAACGACTAGGGAAATCTTGTCCTTAGTATGAGTTAAGACACTTCTTGTCTATGAATATCTATTTTTCATAGATGGATGACTTTGTACACTATGGTCTATCTCATATCATGGTGTGTACTATCCATTTGTGTCATGTCCCACCCAATGATGATAAAAAGAAAGCATAGCATATATGGAAAAATATCGAAGATCATATGTTTTTCAATCAACCACCTTCAATATTTCTTACTAACATTCTGAACTCATTTGTGCTAACATTTCTCTTTTCTGACATAATGATAAAGTCCTGTGACACAACAAAAACATTAGATAATCTGCATATGCATACATTTTATAAACATTTCATATAGTTACATTGCATTTCATACAAATAGGAGCATTAACATCTTCATTACATATTTACAAAATCATTGCATAATAGGAATTCCATCATCATAAGGTACATAATGGAAACATTGCATGTACATTTCACCATCACATATAAATAGCATCATATAGAACATTACATTCATTTTCATAAGTAAATACAGACATCATAACATTACAGATTGCATAAACTCATCATGTAGAAACATCCATTCATAACACATATATATATATCATCTAGGAAACATAATCATATAGAAACAATGCATCATCATAATATAGAATTGAAAAGCCACCAAAATCATATATATATCACTCAAAATAACGTTTTATAGTATAATATCATAATGTATCCATAAATAAAAATGAGCTCGTAGGCTCTCTAATAAAAATACAGTGTCTACATATATAACAGTATAAACGTTTCCCACTACCACTATTGTCACGTGGTGAAGGTGGAGCAAACTACCTTGGAGGTACTCTTTATGAGGTGGAAGGCTTGTCATATGCACCTGTCCTTGATGGTCCTACCACACCCTTTGTGCTCTATGTCTTGGTCTGACTCTTGCTCTGTGACCTCTAGCTGGGAACCTTTGAAAAGCTAGGAGCCCATCTCTCTGCTAGCACCATTGACTCATATAAATCTCTATAATAAGTAGCCCTCTCTACTGATCTAGCTAGCTCATGAACCATACCATCAGATGAAGTGCCACTGTGAAGGTGTCTGACCTCTGTAAACTACTGCTCTATCTCTTTTCTTTGAGCTATGGCCTAATCTCTCTTCATAAAATCATTGTCTCTCTCTATCCACATGGCATCAAGCTCTGTTGTAACCAGTATAAACCTCTCCTCCAAAGCCTCCCTATCACTATCTCTAAGAGCCTCCTAATCCTATCTCCCCTCAACAATCCGATCTTGGAGCTCTCTCTCCTGCTCCTCCATAGGTATCTCCTCCTCAATATCATCCTCCCCATAGCTTGCCAGAATACCAAGAGGATCAATATCAACATCAACCTCCTCATCCTTTGCAAGGTCCTCTCCATCAATATCTACCTCTACATGCTCCTCTGCTACTGCCTCCTCGACAACATGCTCATCTCCAACCTATGCCTTTGCTCCACCTTTGAGGTCCATCACCGATACATCCTCTACCTTTGCCTCTCGAATAGGTGATAGTCCACCTACTCGTCCACCTCTCTAACCTCTCTGTCCTCATCTACCACCACCACCTCTGCCATCATCACCACCACCCCTACCACCACCTCTGCCACCACCTCTCCCTCTATGTCATCCTCTTGGACCTGTGCCTTATCTCTCAACTAGTGTCGGCCGATCCGGATCTATATACAAAATCAGACGATGCTTTGCCCACCATGTGTCATACACAACTGTAGTCCCAGGATCTGCTACTCCATCACTTCAACCCCACTATACAGGCTATAGTTCCTAAATCTTTGCCTCTATAGTAGCAACTGGAATCATAGGTCCCTAGTGTGGAACCTCTTTGGATGAATGAGAAAACTTAGCTCTACCTCAAGGCTCATCCTGAACCTCCCCAAACTATCTCAATACACGATCTGACAAGTGTCTCTCAATAATATGTACACTTGAAACAATCCTCCTAATCAGGTACTATGTCTACCTATAGTAAGTCAAATGCTCATCCTCATCTGACCATCTCTCACAGTCCATGTATGGCCTCCAAGTAAACTGATCCAATATATCCAATGCATGTCTCCAAAATCTTGTATCTCCCACATGGCTTTGAGTAATTTTTCCCATGTATCAGAAAATATATGGAGATCTAGCCTCCCGCTCTATAGTAATCGGAGGATGAAACACAACTATCCTCTCCCACACCCAAACCATCAGAAGAGTAGTCCCACAGCTCATCGATTGTGTGTCTCTATACACTATGTCATGTAAGTGGAAGTATAACATGCCCAATAAGCATGGACCCTAGGAATAACAGCTTGCTAAATCCATGCTGGGTATCATACATCACCCGTTCTCCTCTAATGGGAAGTCTCAAAATCCTATAGACGTCTTGAAAAGTAACCGTCACCTCCCTAGTCGGCAAATGAAATGATGAAGTCTCTAAATGCCATCGCTCGCACAAAGTGGTCAACATGCCTCTGTTTGCCCAAATCGTGGGCATAGTCAGCACATGCTATAAACATAGTCTCCATAATAACCATGCCTCAACACTGACCAATCGAGATCTCAACTCGAAGGTATCCAGACATGACTCCTGAGTATAAATGGGATCTAACACAACCTGCATTTCAACCATGATGTCATGTTTTTCAAGTTTTTACTTAGAAATTTTTTCAAAACCTTTGCCAGCCAAATGTGGCTCACTATCACAAATGCGGTGCATTCATACAAATATGTTGCAAAAAAAATAATTTGCATCGTATATTTCATATGCATTGCACAAAATTTGACCATTTTCCAACTAATGCAAATGCGGTGCATAAATTCAAGTGCGGTGCATTATTTAACCACCTACCAAAATTGATATGCGTTGCAAGAAAACAAATGCGGTGCATAATCCTACATGCATTTATCCTAAATGCAAATGAGATTCTAACCTACAAATGCGATGAATTTTATATCATTTGCGTTGAATGCCTAAAATGATCTATCCTAGCCTAAGCGTGATTTAACATATGCGTCGTTCTGCAAGCGAATGTGTTGCGTATGATCGCATATGTGTCGATCTCGAAAGACCGCATTTGCAAATTCAAATTTAGGTGCCTAAAACTACGTGCAAAACAAAATTTCAAAAGCTCATTTTAGGGTACATACCGGTGGTCCTACGTCAGCTGGCCGTCTGAAGGTCTAGATCCGATAACCTCGATGTGAAGCATATGGAATGGGAGCCATCTTTGTCCAATACTCAGAGCAACTTTCTCACTTCTTCAACTCTTTCAGGTGCAAATTAATTGGTTTTCAACCTAATTCGTATTTATACCTAGGGTTCGGGTGGCATTTCTTCTGACCTTATCTATTGGCCACTTAACCTTCCAACTTAAATTGACCTGTACATGTCCATAACACTTCCAAATTCAATTCCGTCAACTCCATAGCATTTCTGACCATCAAATTGACTTATCGAGAATATTTCCTGATTTTTTTGAAATTTTTCAAAAAATTGTCACTTTTTCTGAGGGTGCATACCCTAGCCTATTTCATACTGGGGCACGATCGGGGTATATTTTCTTTGACACAATGCTGAAATGACATTATATCAAAGAGGGGAAAACTGTAGACACCGAAAATTGGTCTAGGCCTACGAGTACCACTTTTGACATAATTTTCTATTATCTATGGTCATGATTAAATAATGTTAATTATTTAATTACCTTTCTAACACATCTTTCCTCTATTAGTTAAATATTCCTTTTTAATTAATTCATTAATTCATAATGACCTTTATTCAACTTGATTAATTAAATAAATCATATTTATTTAATTATGTCGCTAACTAATTAATTCTTCCTTCTTAATTAAATAATTTATTATTTAATTACCCCTTTGTCATATTTCAACTATAATTAAATATTTATTATTTTATTATTCAATTTAACCTTTTCAACTATAATTAAATATTTATTATTTAATTATTCAATTCCACCTTTTCAACAGTCAAATTAAATAACTTATCTTTATTTATTTAATTAAATTCATTTCAATTTAGAATGTTGAATTAAATTAACATTTAATTCATTATTAATTGTTTATGTCACATTCTTCTATCATTCAGTTATCTAAATCATTCACTCACCTTCTCACTCAAGATCTATTTTAAATCCGCCAATTATCTTTGGATTCAGTATCTGATCGTCTTTGCGAGAGGACTCTCTATCACAATTAGTCAGTTAACTAGTTCTAACTCATATGCATGAAAGTGTTTATTAATTAAATATCTTTATTTAATTAATTAATTCATGTGTGCATTTGAATTCTTTATTCTTCGAGTTCTAACTTTGTCTTTGACATTCAAAGTCTATTTCTTCTATTTTCGCAGACTCTTAACTGAAGATTAAATTGTTTATTTAATCTGGAACTCGTGTTCTTTCTATTTTCGAACAATCTTGACACGAGATTAAGTTATCGTTCTACTTTAATCTTTATCTTGTAGACTTTTCTAACTCACATTCTATCTAACACATAACTCACATCGCATGGCATTCATCAATCTCATCCATTGATCTCTCTTTGAATATGAGCCGATCGTTCAAAAACCTAAAATCTATAAAATGACCTATCATTATCATCATTCCTCCTCCCGAAATCAATACTTTTGAGAAGAAACTTAATCTTCTATATTTTGCTTAGACATTCAACAAGGTTATGCTTGTATAAATACTAAAAATCTGAGGGCAAGAATATTTATACAACAAAATGGAGAAGGACAATCGAGATAATTTGAAGAAGTGGACACATATTCGATGAGATCTTTTGAGTTATTTGTTCTGATTTTTGTATCTTCATTTACTCGTTCTTTGTTGTTTTTTATTTAGATTTGATCATCTTAATCAGTTTGTAGAATATCTCTAGAAAATCTATGTTACAAAATGTATGAGAAGCATCATGCAACAAGTTCTTATAACCTCTTACCTAGAATTAAGAATGATTTGAATAAACCACCTGTATTGGAGGAAGAGCTTAATTATGTTGGGTAGAGATCTCAAAATACTCGATATAATACTAATCAAGGGCAATATGCTCCTAAAACTTATTGGAATCAAAACCCTTGGCCAAATGCAAATCAATGGATTCTTCCCTACCAAACACAACAACCACCTACATTTTGGGGTAAACCTAAATGGATGAATCCTTAGTGGAATCAACAACAATGGCAACCAAACTAGCAACAATGGTAGCATAATCAACCGTAGTGGCAACAAAATAAAACACAATTTCAACCATGGAAAAATCAAGGGCCAAGGCATCCCTGGGAATAAACTCCTCAATTAACTCATAGTTATAATCCTACTAATGAAAAAGTAAACTAGCCTCAAATGCCATCAAAACCTATTCCAAACCCAAAAAAAATTGAATTGATGCAAATCCTCTTACTTTGAACATCATTGATTCCAATGATATTTAGTTAAGGAACAACAATGTTCCATCCATTCCAAATGCTAAAGATCAAGAGGTTGAGAAAGAGAAACAATAGTACTTAAAGGAAAACCAAAACTTTGATGATGAACAAAAAGTTAATCAAACACCTTACACAAAGTGTTTGAAAACAAAACAAGTAGCTCCTAGGAAATCCCAACCAAATTATATGAATGTGGTAGATTCTCAACTTCTTCACGAATTGGAGTAAGACTAATACTAGATTGATTTTTAATTGGGGTATGGAGAATTGTAGGTATCAGAACATGCCTTTTAGCACTAATGGTAGGTTTTCAAAAAAATCAAGCTCTTTTGTGTATTTTTTGGGCTCTCATCCAAGTAATCAAGTTGGGAGACATCCTTCATTGTGTTCTTTTGATGCTTCCTATTAGAGATTGTTGCCCCGTGGTCCTATAAATTATTTTCCTCAGATAATAGAAGTTCTTATGGATTTTCCAAGGATTCTAAGCCTTTCAAAGGTCCACAAGGATATCCATGGGGAAATGCTTCGTATCATAAGGGTAATCATTGTTCTATAGATTCTCTTCATCCTCCTTGGTCTATTTCCCAATCAAATAAATATTTGTCTAGGGTTTCACAACCGATCCTTGATATCTATGGCTCAAATTCATGTTCTTATGATGTGTCTCCCTATGCTTTGTAGTGTTCTTGGGTTGTAGTTTCTGGTTTCCACCCAACTACATTTCCTAATAATATTCCCATCATTGCTACTTTTCCAAATAATATTCCAGTTATTTAAAAAGTTCAAGAACCTCCTACTTTTCCAAATAGAATTATGTTTAGCACTGGAGCCCTCTTCATTCCAAATTGTGATTTTTCCAAGAATCATTCATATCCTCCTACCTCATTTCAAAATATCAATGTGGTTGGTTAAGATCTAGGGGTATGTGCAGGATCATCTTGGAAAAAATAAGCCCTTAACTGGCGATGAAAATTCAAAAAATCAGAGTTAGGAAACTTGACGTAAAAAATTGAATAAGTTATCTATATTATTTCAAAAATATGTAAAAATAGAGTTTGTAGCAAATTGAATTTAGTTTCTAAACTACTAGGTTTTTTTTTTTTTTAAATCTATTTGGTGAAAATTTGAAATTTCAATGCAATAGTACTTAAATTTCAGGGAAAAAATAAGAAGTAGGTGTCTATCAAAACCACCCTAACAACAATAAAATGATAATAATTTTTTATAATATTTTAGTTATAAATTAGGGGACTCATGTCCTGATGTGATACATATTTTTTGGTAATTTTTTTCTAAGTAAATAATTAGTTATGAATTTTTTATTACAAATTTTTAAAAATATAAAAAACTTTTATGTCTGACCACCTTAACTTGGTCAAAACTTCATGAAATTCATTTTTTTCTAATCCTATAGTATGCAAAGCATAGAATGTGATGCATGTTTTGGATTCAAAAAATGTGATACCTTTTGAAAGGTATAGATGTTTTTCAATCAACCTATCGATTAAGACTTTAGACATAATTCAAATAGAAAATGAATAATAATTATTTATTAGATTCAAGGTAAACCATACTTTATATTGGTGGAAAGCCGACAATCTCCTTTAAAAATCCTTTTTGTTTCATCAATTTTAGGTAAAAAAAATTGTTAGCCACATGGGTCATCATATCACTTACATATCACCACTTTTTGGCCCATCATGATCTTGCACATACCTAGGGTTCAAGCTTCAAAAGAAATTTTTCCATTTGAAGGGGAAAGTAAATCTTGACATAATAGTTATGGTTACCTTTAAGGCATAAAATATTGCAGCCTCAAGTGTCCAATCTGTAAGGGTTAGCCCTCATTTGTAAGTTTTGGAAACTTTCCCATGATTGAAACTTTTGCAATCAGGGATGTTTCGCGAATGGCAAGATTCTTCTCAAGTTTTTTATCTAGATAAGGGGAGTGGATTTTTTGTTGTCATTTATTCCAATAAGGAAGTTAGAAACGCAATGCACAAAGTTAAATCTTGGTTTTGTGAGGGCTCTAGTTTATATACTACCCCATGGACCCCAAATTTCTCTCCCACTCATAATAAGGTAAGGTTTATGCCTTTTTGGATTTAGTTGCAAGGTTTATGCTCAAATACAAAGAAACTAGCCTTATTGAAATCACGAGGAATCAATTGGGTGTTTTTATTCATCATGATTTGGATTTTTTTTAAAACCCTCATTATCTATGAGGTTGTGTGTTTTATTTGATGAATACTAAGATTTTACCCTCTATTTTTTGCATTTCGTTTCCTAATGGGCTCTGGGAGCCAGGAGTGGTATTTGAACATCCACAAACATTTTTTTATCTTTGTCATCATCTTCTGCATCCTTTACCCTTATGCCAAGATAATGTGATTATGGAAGAAAATATAGTGTATTCTCCACAAAAGGCCTTTGTTCCCTCTCCCTCTATTGTTACTATTAATCAGGTGTCTAAATTTGATGTTGTTAAAGGGTGGGATATGCTATCAATGAAATCAATCCTTATAGTTTTTTATAGGGGTTATTCTAGTTGGCAGATCTCTTCTATTTTTGAACAAGATTTATTAATATGTAGCTCTGAGGGTAGGTTGGCTACTTCAAAGGATCATCAATAATCTAGCAAATGACATTTAAATGGGATTTCTTTTCTCAAGCATAAAACTCTTTTTGTTACATTACTAGAAGGTTGGGAGAATTTTTTTTCTATAACATTTATTTTAATTTCTATTAGTCTTCTTATCCCTCTATTCAAGCCTATGAGTATTTAGCAAATCAACAATTGTGCTTTAATGTTAACTACTAGTGTGGTGAATATCTTTGATTTGTCCCAATTTTTGGAAGCTTGAGGTGTAAGGGATGGTGATTTATCCTTACCTATTCAAATCTCAGTGAATCATGCTCAATGTGAAAAGGAGGGTAATATGGTTTTGGTTGATCAGAGTTCTGATGATTATTCTTTTCTCTATTCTTTGAGCTTTTCTATTGATAAAGACTTGGAGACATTATTATCTAAAGGCCTTTTATTTGTTGGGAAATTAGTTAGATATGAGATTGCATTGGAGGTGATAAGTGTAATACCCCTCCGTTTTGCTTCTTGTTCGGTTTGCTTTATGCTATGTTTGGTTGCAATTACTTTGATACTGGATACATTTTGTTATGATGTGTTGATCGCTACTATTGAGCGACAAATATTATTGTGGGATGTAGTTATCTGATTATTGTTTCACATGCATTATGGATTAATGATGTTGTAGAGTTAGCATGAGATATTATTATGAGATTATTGGAATTATGATGGAAGTGTCAATTTTGATGAGTGTATGGGTGAAGAGGATGAGTTCACATCACTCGCTTGCGAGCACCCTATGAATTCGTAATTCCTTCTTCATGGTGTGTATTATATGTTGGATATATTGTATAATGTTGTTTACTTGGTTGCAAGATTGTAGGTATATGACACTGACTCCACCTGGTTTCACAGGTTTGAGCATGTCGATCCAATGGTTAAGTTGAATGGGAGATAGTAGCTAGGTAACATGTGTCAAGTTTACACCCTAGCCTTAGTGTGTCATCAGTCGTGTGTGTCAAGCCATTGTCTGTCTTGTTTTAATGTTATTTAATTTTGAAAGATTATTGATTTGGAAATAGATATTTAGAATAATTGTATTTAAATCATGTTGATGGTTATTTAATTTAAATAATGCAACGTGGATAAAAGTTTATATTTAAATTAATTAATTATATTTAAATTATTTAATTAATTAAATTTAATCCAAGGGGGTTGAGTTTAGTTATTAAATAATTAAATTAATTAATTAAACGTGATGCAAGAGAATGAAAGGAAATAAAAGAATTAGAATTAATTTTGGAATTTAATTCCAATGTGTGGGAATTAAATTAGAAATTGTAATTAAATGTTTATTTGGGAAATTGGTTGCAACTTTGGAAATTAATTTATTATTTGAAATTGCATTTTAAATTGAAATTGAAATTGAAATTGAAATTAATATCTAATTTGCATGTAATGTGAATTAGAGTTGTATTAGGTATTTTTTATTTATAAAGAATATATGTTTTAATTTTAAGGTAGAATGTTTTTAGAAAAATAAATTTTTACAGCAGGGAAGAAATTTTGGAAAATTTGCACAAGGGTTTGAAGAAAGTTTGATTGTAGAATTGATTGAAAGAAAGATTGTTTGCATTTGTTGGGTTTTGGATTGGATTCATTAGAGGATTGAAGAAAATTCAAGAAATCTTTGGAGGAGGCTTGCATCATAAATTCATCTCTTCCTGTAGCTTCTTGTACCAGGTTTTCCTCTTTGTGTTTTATTGTTCTTGATTGTTTTTCTTTAAAATAGTAATGATTAAAGATTTGTTTGTTGAATCTGTTTTAGAAAATAGATTTGATATTAGAAGAAAAGAATTAAACAAATTTACATCCTTTGCTTGTGAAAATTCTTGAGTGAAAATTGTGAAAACTTTAGTTGAATTTAAATTATTTGGGGAAATCGGTTTTGTTGTTATTGAAATCAAACATAGAGATTGAACAATGCATTTAGATTGATTTTAGAAAATGAAACCCTCTGTTTATTATTAAAAATCGGATTTTAAATCTGCAGTATAGTTATATTTTTCATGGTAAAATGGTCTGGTTGTGTCACCTATAACTTCTCTTACACAAACTGGGTTGTCAGGAAATTTAAAGGGTTTTGTATTTTTAAATTTTCTTATCCCTGTCAAAAAATCGCAAATACCCAGATCGTAGTTTTTGAGTTATGCTTGAAACATGAGACTGCTGTTAAGTTATTTTCCCATGGCTGCTCTGAAAATAAAATAATAATAAATTGATATTTATAAATATTAATATTTTATGTATTGTTATTATATTAAACTGATTGAATGTTTTAAATAGAAAATTGAATGAGATGTAAGATTTGTTTAGGAAATGGAAAGAGTTTACTTGCATGGACTTGTGTCAATTTAAAAGTAAATTAAGAAGTTGTTTTATTGATGAGGAAATTAGTTATGTTATTTAATTAATTTCTATTTAGATTAATTGAATCATTGTGATTGGATTATGAAAGAGATATGGATTTAGTATATCCAAAAGTAGTATCTTCCTCATGATTATCTTAAAGGATTTAATTCTCTGTATTTAGTAAAGGGAGGTAAGTTTAATTGTTTTAAATTTCCAATAATGAAAGGGGAAATAGAGGTTATGATTATAGATGATCTAGTCATCATGTCTTTCACTTTGTCAACACTACCTATTGAATGAGTATGGATTTAGAAAATCCAAATTATTAGATTTGATTAATGACTTGAATGCTTTTGTTGCTATGTCATCAAGTTGCATTGTTGGTTTTGGGATTTAGTGTTGGTCCTAAATTATAAGTCTTCCAGAAGATCTTAGAGGATAAGGGTTGTTGAATCTTTATGCCATCCAATCATTTTCTCTTGGGTAGTGCATGGCATCTTTTCAGTTTTACCCGATTTTCATGAACAGTGATGTTTGTGCCTCCTTGGTTTAGGAGTGGATTATGGGATCTGTGTCTCCTTGTATGGAGTGACCTTGTGATATGGTTTCATCTTGTTGCCTCCTATAAAAGGAGTGGACTATGTATTTGTTGCCTCCAAGATGTTTGGAGTGAATTCTATTATTTGTATCCTCCTTGTGTTGGAGTGGATTATGATGCCTAGTTGGTATCCACTTGTGGTTCCCTTAGTGGATTGTTTGGGTGTGCGTTGTCCATTAGAAGAGTGGCTTTTGTTAGGGGCCAGAGCCCAAAGTGGTAAACAGGGTAACCTTCAGAAGTGAGTTAATCAAGTGATAACTAAATTAATGTACTTAGATGATTAGGATGCAGTTCATACTAATCAAGATAATTTAATCCTCACTCATAGACACAAGGGCTTGTTTAGACTTGGGATGAGTGAGAAGGCCTGGAATGGAAAGATCAACTATATTGTTCTTGCGAGAGGTAGTTGATTCCGCATGAGTGAGTATGAGTGCCAGGATTTGGTTGAGGCCACCAGGATTACTTGTGCCGGAGCCTATGAAGAATTCCCAGAGGAGATCTCATGACAAACCTTGCGATGACACTCTATCTAGGACAACTATTGTTAATTGTTTTATATGTATGGTTCTATGAACATACTTGATCTACTTTATGTCTGGAAGCAATGTGACCTATGTCAGTGATGTTTGATTTGTACTTGTGTTGTACTTGAGTTGAACTGGATTTGTACTTATTGATGGCATTTATTTGGTTATGTCAGTATGAGTCAGTTTGAGTATGCCTTTGGTTAGAGGTAGTAGAATCTTTGTCCATGTTACTTTGTTACTATCTCCTAGCATGGGGGGTGGGCCTTCGGGTACCACATTGGTTGGGTGGAACATGCATCAAAACCGTTGGGTCCCCATCAATCTTCAGTACTTGGTGGCGAGACATCCAAATGGACAGCTCGCGGTTCTTATTGTAATTTCTTGCATTGTAATATTTTAGTTTGTATATGATACTTTATCCCTCTTTTGTAAGAGGTGGAGTTATGTAATTATAATACATTTGTACTAGTGTCTCATTCTGGGAATGAGTGATATAACTATTGGTTTAAGATAATGTTTATGAGATTGTATCTTGGTTGATTATCTTATTATGTTATGTGGTATTCTTATGATATATGATGGTTATTTCATAAATTTCATAAGGCTATGGTTATATGTAATATGTATGTGTGGGTTTAAGTAATCCTAACCTTGTAGCCTTAGAGGTTGTTGTTAACTAGTAAGTGAATGTGTATGTTAAATGCACTTTATAAAAAAAAATAGTTCGCTTAAGATGTTAATTACAACTTTCTTTAAGGTTACTTGGCGGGGCATTACAATAGGGGAGGAAGTGGGTTTGAATCAGCAAAACATTATACCTTTATCTCATTCTCTAGTTATTGAGGATATTTCTTTAGAGGTTTTAGGGAAAGAAGGGGTTAAATTCAAGCAAAATATCCTTTCATTGTCTCACTCCCCTATATCTCCAGCTAGTATTAAAAATTATCCTACTAAAAGAGGTAGGAAATCTTTAGCTGCTAAGATTTAGAGGAAATAGATGCAGGTATTCAAGCTACACTAGATTGTCACAAGATTATTGAAAATGAAAAGAAAAAAAGACCAAGGAGAGCATGTTGCTCTCCTAGGGTATTATGAAAATAATATCTTAGAATGTTAGAGACATTAATTCCTCTGACAAGAGGTCCTAAATCAAGCAATAGTTAGATTTATGTGGGGCATATGTGGTGCTGTTACAAGAACCAAAAGTTTCAATTGATTCTTTGGGTATGTTCAGTTGAAATGGTCTAAGTGAAGATCCTATCAATCTCCTTCTTAGGGGGCTTCAGGGGGGTCTTATTACCTTATGGAATGAAAAATCAGTCAGTATCTCTAATATCACTTGTGAGTGCAGCTAGCAACTAATGAAGGTCTCCTAAAATGATCTTTCATTCTAGGTGATCAATGTTTATGGGCCAAATATTTCAGTTGGGAAAAAAAATTGTGGGCTAAGTTGAGTCAAGTATTGGATCAATTGGGGCAAGATATGGTTATTTTAACTTAGGATTTTAAAGTAATAGCATCAATTTTAGAGAAACAAGATGGTATTTTTACATCTAAAAAGGATATGGAATATTTTCATGCATTCATTAAAGATAATGCTTTGGTGGACATAATTCCATTGTGTGATAGGTTTACATGGACTAATAGGAGAAAATATTTTCTACAAATTGCGAAAAGACTAGATAGATTTCTCACCTCCCCAAATTGGGGTGTAGCTGAATTTGATTTACCTTCTGAAAATTTTATTTTTAATGTTAAGATCATTTTTCAATTTCTTTAAATATTTTCCCAAATAAAGTAAATCCAAAGTGGAGATCCTCTTTTAAATTTGAAGCAATGTTGTTTTCTCATCCCAATTTTTAAACTTATTAAGACATTGGTGGATTAGCCCCCCTTTTTGTGAGTGCTCTAGGATGTATAATTGAGTAGGAAGCTAAAATGTATGAAACAACATATTAAGAGTTGGAATCAACAAGTCTTTAAGAACACTTTAGTACAAAAATATTTTATTTATAAAAGGATTTTTGAGGTAAATGAAGCAATTATTTCCAATGGTTTAGATAATACTTTGTTTGAAGATCATAAAAAATTACAATTGAAATGGAATGAACTTCTTGCAAGAGACGAAGTGTATTGGAGGCAGAAGTCAAGAGAGTTGTGGCTAAAGGATGGTGATAGAAACACCATATTTTTTCATATGTCTACACAAATTAGGAAATAAAAAAATTTGATTTTCTCTATTCATGATGGTATTATAGGAGTATGTTTAACAAAGGAAGAGGATATTCAAAATCAATTAATTAAATTATTCTCTTCCTTGTTAACTATGATAAGTCTAATAAAGTGCAGTTGGTAAGGGAAAGAGAAGATTTCCTTCAAGTCATTCCAAAACTTATCCTTTCTAAGGATAATGAGAGACTTTTGGCTTCTTTTTTAGAGGAAGTCAAACAAGTGGTTTTCTTCTATGCCACCATATAAGGTTTCAGGGCATGAAGGCTTCACAACAATCTTCTTTCAAAAATGTTGGTTTCTTTGTGGGTACTGATATCCTAAATACAATGGAGGGGCCAAGAAAATCTGGTGCTATGTTGAAGAAATTTAATATGACTCATATTGTAATTATTTCAAAGATTAATGAGCCACAATCATTTTTTTATTTCAGACCTATATCATTGTGTAATATTGTTTATAAATTTTTTTCGAAGGCCATTTATCTTTGATTACATCCTCTTGTATCTAAAATTATTTCAGAAGAGTAGGGGGGATTTGTGCCTAGTAGGGAGATAGTTGAAGGTGCTATTGTAGCACATGAAGTACTTCACTATGTGGCTGCCCAAAAAAAAGTCTTTTATGATCATTAAAATGGATTTGCAAAAAGCATATGATAGGGTTGACTGGAGTTTTTCTATTCATGTGTTAGATTTTCTTTTCACCTAAGTGGTGTAATGGATCAAAAATTTGTTTGTGTTCCGTGCAATTTTTCAATTTTATTAAATGGTTTTCTAGTTTTTTTTTTTTGGCTCAACCTAGGGGGTTAGGAAAGGTGATTCTCTTTCACCCTTTTTTTTATAATTTTGGCTAAGGCTTTAAGTAGATCCATTCAATCAGCTCACATTAAGGGTTCAATTCAAGGGATACCTGTTCGAGAAACAAATATAACAAAAAATCATTCTCTATTTGTTGATGACACCCTACTCTTTGGTAAGGTTTTTGTTTTTGTACCTCAACATTTTGAAATCAGTACTAGATAGGTATTGTTTTATTTCAGGTCAAAAAATTAATGAGGGTAAATAAAAAATCTATGTGTTTAATACTAAATTTGAAGTTGAAAAGTGGATAGTGATGATTTGAGGGTTTCAACAAGAACATCTTCCATGCAAGTACCTTGGTATTCTATTTTTTGCAAGGAAAAATAAGGTTTCTTATTGGCATAAAATTATCCATAGCATTGAATCAAGAATTATGTCTTGGAAATGCCTTTTGGCTATCATTATCTGCTAGAATATTGTTTGTCAAGGAAATTTTGTCAATAATTCTAAATTATCATATGTATGTTTTGAAAGCTCCAAAATCTATTATTCTTCAAATTCATAAATTTATTAGGAGATTCTTGTGGACTAGAAACATGGACAGTAAAAATAAAATCCCCTTAATCTCTCTAGAAACCATGTTCTTAGAGAAACTAAAAGGGGGAGGAGGCCTTCATAATATGTCAAAAAGAAATTTGGCATTGGGTTCCAAAATGGTTTGGCACATGTATGCAAAACCTCATTTGAAATTGTGTAAGGTTATGCAGAAAAAATATTTGGATAATGCTAATCTAGCAAGAATTTTTATAGTTTTAAATCCTCCTTCAGGGTTTATGACGTGAAATTTTTTAGTTTCTTATAGAAAATTAATTCTTCCTTATCTAACTTGGGAGGTCAATAATGGGAAATATTCTTTCTTCTATAAATATTCATGGAATGGGTTTCCAAGGTTGAATTCATAACTTTCATATCTCAGATTATTAGAAAGGTGTGGTGATAAAGTTAGGTATTATATCCAACATGTGGATCCTTTGTCAGGTAGAGAAGTTTGGAAGGATTGCACTGTGTTTACAATTAGTAATGAGCATAAGGCCTTATTGCAAATTACTCTTTAGGGTAGGATAGTGTATTGCAATCCTAAAGCTGATAGATTAATTTGAGCTAAGTCTAATACAGGATCTTACATAGTGAAGGATGGATATAAGTCAATCATAAGGTCAGGTGTTCATGTTATGAAATAAAGAGCATATATTTTTTGTTGGAACCCTATGATTTTTCCTAAAGTAAGATGTTTTTCATGGTTAGCTATCCGAAGTAAGATTTTAACCAATGATAGGATTTCAAAAATGGGGAATGTAGAGCCTTTTAAATGTGTTTATTGCAATGATTTTTTTGAAGATGTAGATCATCTTTTCTTGAATTGTTTTGTTTTGTTGCTCAAAATTGTTGGTTATTTGTTGCAAAAAGAAATGAATTGGTATTCACATTTTCTAGAAACAATTTGGAAATTAGTTTTAAGCTAACCAATTTTATATAATAAATCATTCTTTGCAAGTATTTGGTTAGTTATTCCTGCATTGGTTCTGTGGGCTTTATGAAATAGAATTATCTTCTAAAAAGAAAAATTAAATCTCAATCTTGTGATGGTTGCACTAGAGCATTCAATGTCTAAAACTGTTAATGTCTATGTGGCTAAAGCACAAAATTCTAGCTCTATAATTTTTTATTGGGACTCAAGGTTAATGAGAAAATGGCCCCTTCTATCTTTTCCATTTAAAGGTAATTTTCATAAGTAAAGTTGTACTATTAATAGGAAAGAAATAAGATGGAAATATCCTCCAAAGGGCCTATTTAAGCTCAATTATGATGGATCCTCAAGGGGAAATCTAGGTATGTCTAGTGTTGGTGTTATCATTATATACTATAAGGGTCTAGTCTTGTGTGCTAAATCATATAAACTTCATAATGGGATGAATAATGAAGCAGAATCATAAGATTTACTTCTAGGGCTACAATTAGCTCTAAGTTTAAAGTTAACAAGGATTCAAATTGAAGGCGATTCCTTATTAATTTTAAATTTTTTTCATGAGCACCATTCAATCAACTGGAAATTGGGATATATATTGAAACATATATGGGGTTTATTAGATAAGCGAGAAGAATATCAAATTCTCCATGTTTGTAGAGAAGGGAATAGTGTTGCGGATTATTTAGCCAATTCAGGGTGTGATCAATTATGTGATATAGTTGATCATGATTATTCTTATGTGGATTTGCACTCTAAGCTAATTGAACTATTATTAAGAGATGGAGTATTTTTCTAAAAGATAATGTGGTTTAACAACTCTAATAAAAAAATTTCATGCAAGGCTCATTATATTTATTGAAATGTTCTTAATGTCATTTCCTTTTCTGGTGTCTACTTCAGATTTGTATTTGATCAGAAATGTAAATACAAGTAGTTCTATTTTCCAATCTCCCAAAGATTGTGGCTTACCTTGGCTAAATTATTGGTTGCCTATTTTAAGATGCATTCATTCATAAAAATAAAATTAGTCTATTGAGCACAAAACACATATGCATGGTATAGGTATTTACTGATAAATGAACATGGCAGGAATTATACACCATGGTTTAATTTTCTAGCATCATCATAAAGAAATATGTGCATCATGTGTGTTATAAGTTGTTATTATCAATTGTGCAGCTTTCAAGGGTACATCCTTGTCATTCGCTTGCTCATGTATGGGTAATTTTTTCAAAGTGTGTTGTTTAGAAAATATCTATTGCAAGATATATTGCATCTTCATGCAGAGTAAAGGCACGAAGTTACTCATGTGAGGGTAATTATTGTAAAGAGTATTGATCAGAAAAATATATCTTGGAAGCCATATTGAAGTATCGTGTAGAGTAAAGGCACAAATTTACAAAACAGCTCGGTAAAAGGATTTTTTAACTTCGTGTTTTTATGTGTAGGTAACAGGTGTTCATTATCATAATTAATCTAAAGGGTTGACATGTGCAGATTGAGATTGTTAAAAAAATTATTGTATAAATACAAAATTAGAAAGGCTCGCTAAAAATATTTATATGGTGTTCAAAAGCTGCTCCATACTACCTTATTTGGCTTTGGCATTTCAAATTTGTCTCTTTGCCATGTCGTACAATCAATTCATCCATATGATATCATTTTTTGAAGTGTGTAAAATGCTCTGAAGGACTAAAAAGACCTCTACATTTTCTTTCTCTAGTACCAATAAATATGCTATTGTTTAACATAAAAGTTTTCTTTAACTTCTGTGTGTTCTCAGCTTCTAAGGTTTGCACACATTCTAAAGAGCTCCATCAAAGTGTTCGTGTAGATTGGTTATGTGTTTCTTTGGCTTTTCAGAGTGTTTTTATTTGTGCAATTTTTGAGTTGTGAAGATGGATTTTTACCCACACAATTATAGAGTTTTCATCCTAGTAAATGTCTCAGAATTGCCTATTTCAGATGAAATTGGTGATGATGAGCTGCAATTGGTCTTCAAAGGTCACTAGCTACTTTCAGGATGAACATTAAAAGGATAATAGGTGTTGAAATTTCTAAACCTAAGGCTAAGCATTTGATTTACCTCTCACAAATTCTATAAATTTTCATTTCCAACCTCATGGATATGCTTCAGAGTGTCACTCTAGTGGAGAAAATAAAAAATAAGGTGGAAAATAAAGATTGTCATGAAAATGTACTCCTGCACAAAGATTTCCAAAGTTATTATCTTTGGAGTGACCATAGGTATGTTGTAGGTCATTTTCCTAGGAATCTTTCATTGCATAGATCTCCTTTCCACAAATTGCTTATTGATATCAACAAATCTCTGGTCCATAAAAATTCTTCTTACATGCTTAATACCCTTAAAAGGTTTGCAAGATAATTTGACACTAATTTAGTAGAAAAGGTTAAACAAAAAGTCCAAGTAGTCATGGATTTTCTCACTCATGAGCATAATCCACCAAAGCCTCCTCAAGCTCCTACTGAAAGGAGTAGTGTTCTTCAAAATATGAGTGAGGCATATGGTTCTCATGGGTTTCTACATCAATTAGGAGATGCAACTATTAATGTTCAACCTATATGTGAGGCATATGGCACTCATGGGTTTCTACATCAAGTAGGTGATGAAGTTGTTAATGTTGGTTTACTACATCCTTTGGGTGAAGCATCTCTTGTTTGTAGTTGTCAAGAGTAAGAGGATGGTCGAATTGGTAGGGCCATCAACCTCAATGAAATCCCAACATATCATCCTTCAACAACAATTCTACATGATGAACAAGATGAAAATTATTGCCTCCTAGTGCATATGGAAGAATGGCGATCATTGGAGAAAAAAGACTAATCCTTTTTTTGCATAAAATTTTATAGTTTTTAGGATTTTTTTGATAATGTACTAGTCAAAAATTGTCTTATGTTTTGGGTCTCTGCTAATTTGATGTAGCCAACAACATACACTCAATAGAATTGTGCCATTAATCATGTGTGAGAGCCAAATATTCAAAATAATTGGAAAATAAAAAAATTGTATTAACCAACTCTTCTGTTACAATGATAGAAAACTCTTATATCCAAAAAAACTAAAAAAAAACAAAACAAAAAACCAAAAAATCACCTTTTTTGGTAGATTTCAACAATTATCAAATTTTGTCATTTTTTAGAATTTCACATGTATAACTTTGATAGTCCATTTTTTTCCCAAAACCTTCCCAATACTAAGGTAGGACGAATTTCCAACTAACATCCTAGATTCAAAACATGGGTTTTGAGTTATTAATAATTTTTTTTTTTGAAAACTAGAAAAAAAATAGTAAATTGCCATTCTGTGGGCCAAGATGAAAGTTTCAAGCCCCGATAAAGTGCCAAAATGGGGGACAATTGACTCAAGGTTTGTTGGGAATCCACATTCCACCTCATAATGCATCCACCTATAAAATTTAAGCCCAGACAAACATCTGAGTCAAAAGTTATGACCTCTGAAAGTCCCTACATCATTCTCCTCTAGTTGAAAAGAACATAGCTCCTACAAGTGAGTGTATTTGAACTATCGCCACTTGTCTGGATCAAACCTGTGTGCTTTCCACTCTGTAATCCATGTGCTATCTATCAGTGGAAATCCTTCCCACTATACTAAATACCTATTTTAATGCCCTTACTGAGTGTTGATAGTTTTCTTATCAAGAATATGGGCAATCTTTTCCTTCTTATGGGGAATGTGGTGTTGCCATGCCACTTTTGGTTCACTATCTTCAACATCACCCTCACCATGGAATTCATATAAATCAGAAATATTAAATACAGGAGAAATATCTAGATCATCTAGTAAATGGACCTCATATGCATTATCATTCATCTTCTTTGTAATTTTGCAAGGACCAATTTTCTTGTACTTCAACTTGTGGTATGTTCCAATAGGAAACATCTCTTTTCTCATATTTAAAATCACTAATTCACCTTCATTGAATGTCTGATGTCGCCTTCTAGCATCCATTGTATTCTTGTACCTCTTATTACTATCCTGGAACTTTTGTCTCACATCTTTCTACAACTGTTGAAGGCGTTTTTCAAATGCTTCCCCATCATCATTAACACTATCTTTCATCAATAGTTGTACCAAATCTAGAACACCCTTAGGATTTATGCCATACACAATCTAGAAAGGTGACTTTCCTATTGATATGTTAACAAAACTATTATAGGAAAATTTAGCTTGAGGTAATGTCATGTCCCATTGTTTCGGTTTTTCTCCAACAATACACCTCAAAAAATTTCCCAGACTCCAATTAATTACCTATATTTTCCCATCCATTTAAGGATGATAGGCACTAATAAACTGTAACTTGGTCCTCATATTCTTCCATAAAGTCCTCAAAAAATGACTGAGGAATTTGGTATCCCTATCAGAGGTAACAGTCTTTGGAACACCATGTAGTCGAACAACTTTTGAAAAAAATAACTCTACTACCCTCATTGCATCATTAGTTTTCTTACAGGCAATAAACTGAACCATCTTAGAGAACCTATCAACAACTACAAAAATGGAGTCATTACCTCATTAGTTGTGTGGAAGTCCCAACAAAAAGTCCATGCTCAAATATATCCATGGTGCAGTTGGTACTGGTAATGGCATATACAACCCTATATTTTGTGAATGTCCCTTAACCACTTGGAAGATCCAACACCTTGTGACATACCTAGTTATATCCCATTTCATCTTTGACCAGTAATATTTATATTTTATCAAGGCTATTTTCTTTTCCTTTCCAAAATGTCTAGCTAAACCACCACTATGAATTCTCTAATAATGTTTTCCCTCATAGAGCCAACTAGTATGCATAATTGTTTTCCTTTAAATAGATACCCATCTTGCATAAACTATTAACCCCTAAAGTGATCCAAGTTACCAAATACTGATGCCTTCAATTGTTCCACAATCTCCCAAGAATCATCATCAGAATCATACAATTTTTTTATGGCATGAAAACCAATCACCTCTGTTTCCATTATGTTCAAAAGTGCAACACACCTACTTAATGCATTTGTACCCTAATTTTGTTTTCCAGATTTATGCTTCAACACAAAATTGTAATCATGTGAGAAAGAAACCCACTTGGCATGCCTACTATTCAACTTTTTCTATGTGTTCACGTATCACAATGCAATATGATCTCTAAACAATACAAACTCCTGGGGAACTAGATAATGTCTCCAATGTGTCAATGCTTATACAATTGCATACAATTCCAAATCATAAGTAGAATAATCCTTTCTCACTTCATTCAACTTTTCACTAAGGAAAGCTATAGGTTTTCTTTTTTGGCTAAGTACAACACCTATTCCCACATGGGAGGCATCACATTCTACTTCAAATACCTTATCAAAATTTGGAAATGCAAGTATAGGTGCTTCTGTTAACTTTTTCTTCAAGTACTTAAAACTCTCCTTAGCATCATTGGTCCATACAAACTCCCTTTGTTTGGTGCAATATATTATAGGATCTATAATACTACAAAAATTTCAAATAAACTTTCGATAGAAATTGGCCAAGCCATGAAAACTTCTTACCTTTGTTATGTTGCTTGGACTAGATCATTATAGAATTGCCCTGACCCTTTTTGGATCCATTCTGAAACCATCTTTAGAAATGATGAAGCCTAAAAAGACCAAACTCTCTTGCATGAACCTACACTTCTTCAAATTTGCATAGAGTTTCTCCTTCCTTAACACACCAAAGATTATCCTCAAGTGTTGTAGGTGCCCTTCTTTTCTATTACTAAATACCAAAATATTGTCAAAATAAACTATCAAAAACTTACCAATGTAAGGTCATAGTATAGTGTTCATTAGTCTCATAAATGTGCTAGGTGCATTTGATAGCCTGAATGGCATAACCATCCACTCATATAATCCATCTCTAGTCTTAAAGGTTTTCTTCCACTCATCCCCTTCTCGGATTCAGATTTGATGGTAGCCACTTCGTAGGTCAATATTGCTGAAATATTTGGCCTCTGCAAGGAAATCCATCATGTCCTCCATACAAGGTATAGTAAATTGATACTTGATGGTAATCTTATTAATTTCTCTATTATTAGTGCACATCCTCCATATTCCATATTTTTTTGGGGTTAACAATGTAGGTACAACACATGGGCTCATGCTCTCTCTGACCACACCTTTACTTATGAGTTATGTTACTTGCTTATTCAACTTTGCATGTTGTGTTGGATTCATCCTATAAGCTTCTTGGTTAGGTAGAGTTTCTCCTAGAATAAAATAAATATTATGTTGAATATCTCTCTTTGGAAGTAGACCATTAGGTAATTCATTAGGAACAACATCAACAAATTTTTCTAATAGATCTGCTACTTTTGGGGGTACTCAAATGTCTTCCTCTTCACCTTTTTTCACTAATAATGCATAACAACACCCTATCACCTTCATTTATTTAACAAGATCTCAACTTTTCCTCCATCCTTGAGAGGCAATAAAATCACCTTAGAGCCATCTTTCCAAAAGGTGTATGTTTTTTTCTCTCCATCATGCATAACTATTCTATCATACTGCCATGGCCTTCCCAATAACACGTGATAGACATCCATTGGGACAACATCACACCATATCTCATCCTGATAGATCTTCCCTATGCTAAACTTAATTAGGCATCTTTTATCAATAGTTACTTCATTTCCCTTTTAAACCATGCAATGTGATACGAATGAGGATGTTTTTCACAGTGTAAATTCAAATTTTCTACCATTTCTTTAGAAACCATATTTTCACAACTACCTCCATCAACAATAACTTGACATAACTTGCCACTGGAGCTACATCTAGTTCTGAAGATATTGGTTCAAAGCCATGAACCATCAAAGATTTTGTCTTGTGTTTTCTCCTTCTCTGGAATCACCATTACTCTTCTCATTGTGAGACTTTCTCCCACATCTAGTGGAACCTCTAGTTTCATCCCTTCCACTTCATGTTGATTTTGAATAAAGTTCACCCTAGGTTTTCCTCCTTAATTTATTTCTTGCATGTTATAATTTGAGCATTCAAATGCTCTATGACCTTCTCCACATCTGAAACAAATAAAAGGCATTCTCTAGTTTTCCCATCCTCTACCACTACCATAACCTCTACCTCTTTGAAATCCCCTTCCTCATTCTTGATTCAGAGGATCTTTTCAAGTGTCTACTTGTTTTTACAATCCATGGGATGACTCTCCCCTACCATAATTTGAACCTCCTTGAAATGGGGTTGATGTACCCCTTATTCCTCTTCTATTCCTCTGATGATATTGTGTTATTAGTTTTTCTTCAGCCTTTAGAGCCAATTGGTAAGCCTCCTCCATACTATCGACTCAATGCATGCTCAATTCATCTTGAATAAAGAATTTCAATCCATTCACATATCTAGCAGCCATCTCTTCATCAGTTTCTTGATTCTCTACATGTATAGACAATGTATAAAACTCATTTGTATAATCTTTCACAAAAGAGAGGTTTTTCTTTAAATTTTGAAACCTATCAAAAAGGGTTTGCACATAATCTATGGGAAAAAAAAATTCTCTCAACTTCTTCTCCATTTTATTCCATGTCCTGATCTTATCCTTGCATTTCATTATTTTTTCCTTTTGAAGATGATCCCACTAGATCATTGCATGACCCTTTAATTTGGTGCATGCAAATTTCACCTTCTTTTCCTCTGTCATGGATTTCCATTTAAAAAAATTTCTCATGTCATTCAACCAGTCTATCAACTCTTCTAGTTTAAAACTACCTACATAATCTGAAACATCAACCTTGATCCCTTCATTTTTTCCTTCTAAGTCCTTGAGCATCCTCTATTCAAAACTCATTCCTTCTAATTCTTCTTCTTCATGTTTTGTCTCTTGATATGCACCTCTTCAACCTATGTCTTCATTAGATTCGTCTCCTCCTCTACCCAATCTTCTATATCATGTTGTAATTTCTGCTACTTTCCTTTGCAGATTTTGCATTTCTCTATGCATCTATGTAAGACCACCTCTTCCTCTTCCTCTCCCAACCATCTTCCCACTCTCATGACAAATGATGTAGCCAACAACATACACTCAATAGAATTGTTCCATTAATCATGTGTGATAGCTAAAGATTCGAAATAATTGGAAAAAAAAAATTCTATTCACCAACTCTACTGCTACAATGAGAGAAAACTCTCTTATATAAAAAAAAAACTGAAAAAAAAAACAAAAAACCAAAAAATCACCTTTTTGGTAGATTTTGACAATTGTCAAATTTTGTCATTTTTTGGAATTTCGCATGCATAACTTTGAGAGTTCAGTTTTTCCCTAAAAAACTTCCTAAAACTAAGGTAGGATGAATTTCCAACTAACATCCTAAATTTGAAACATGTGTTTCGAGTTATTAACAAAAACAACTTTTTAAAAACTAGAAAAAATAGTAAATTGCCTTTTTAAGGGCCAAGATGAAAGTTTGAAGCCCAAAAAAAGTGCCAAAAATGGGGGCCAATCAACTTAATTTTGTGGGAATCCACATTCCACCTCATAATGCATCCAACTATAAAATTTCAGCCCAAACGAACATCTGAGTCAAAATTTATGACCTCTGGAAGTCCCTGCATCATAATTAAAACCAAATGCAAAGATAAAAACGATCTCTTTCAGGTGGATAGAAAATTGTCAGGCATATATACTTGATATTGTAAATTTCATATTATTAAAAATATATACATATATATATGCACTATGCTTTTCACTTTAGAAAACCAAACTTCTTCACGAATTAAAAAATATTAACATTGAGATACCATTATTATAGGCCATTAAAGACATACCAAAAATAAATTAGTTGGTGAAGTCTCTTTGTATGAATACGCCACATAGGAAGAAGACATTACCTCCTAAAATATAGATAGGGACCAAAATGATTGATGTTTATTCAAGAATATTACTCCCTAAAATATAGAACGATCTTGGTAGTCTTGTGATAACTATGAGTATTGGAGGAATTGAGATAACCAATGTGCTAATTGATGTGGGAGTAGCTATCAAAATTATCACCTCAAACACTATTGAAATGTTGGGTATGACAAGTGTTCAACCCACAACATTTTTTTTTAAATTGGTAGATTAATCTACTACCAAACCTAAAGGATTTTTTGAAGATATCATGGTTATCATTGATACATGGGATTATCCAATTGACTTTCTAGTCCTTAAATATAGAAAGAAGGATTCTCGATATCCAATTATCTTAGGTAGACCATGGTTAGCTACTATAGCAGCATTGATAGATTGCGGATTAGGAATTATGATAATTTCTAATGGTAAAAAAAAAAGAGTTGTCACTTTATCCTCCAACCCAACCATCAATTTAGCCTAATGCTAAACTTTGGGTTGATGACACTATGGAGTTAGAAGGAGATGGAATTGTGGAATTGGCTATGGTTACTTTAGTACAACATGTTGAGGAATGCCAAAAATAAGGTCTTAATCCTGAAGAGATTGATCAAGTAAAGGAGAAGAGGGACTGTCATGGAATCTTACATCAACAAAATTTATATTCATTTCCTCTAAATAAACTTGTAGGGGATCCAATTGATTCTAAGAATGAGACCAAAGAAACTATGGTAGTAGGGGATAAATCTCTCTTCATTAATTCATCCTTATCATTCTCACATGAAAAGGAATTAAAGAAATCTTGGAAAATCACACTAAAGAATTTGCTTGGGAATAAAAGGACATGAGAGGAATTCACCCTTCTATTTGTACTCATCATATTTATACCAAAGATATTTAGCCAGTAAGGCAAGGTTAAAGAAGGATCAATCCTATTCTTCGAGACCTTGTTAAGCAAGAAATAGAAAAACTACTAAAAGTAGGGTTCATTTATCCAATATATGATAGTTAGTGAGTTTCCCCATTGATTATTGTTCCAAAGAAAAATGGAAAGTGGCATGTATGTGTGGATCACAAAGAATTAAACAAAGCCACTAAAAATGATCATTTTCCTTTGCCATTTATTGATCAGGTACTTGATAACTTAGCTGAAAGTAGTTATTTATCTTTCTTGGATGGTTTTAGTGGGTACAATCAGATCCAAGTGGCTATTTAAGAAAAATATGAAACTAATTTTGCATGTCCTTAGGGTATGTATGTTTACATAGCTCTACCATTTGGGATGTGCAATGCACCGACCACTTTTTAGAGAGTTGTCCTAGCTATTTTTGCTAATCTAACTACCTCATGTGTGAAAGTATATACAGATGAATTCATAGTCCATGTAGAAAAATTTGTAGAGAACTTGAAAGTTTGAACAAGATTTGGTAAAGATGTAAGGATGCATAGATGAAATTATGAATTCCTATGAGAGATGAGACCCCCTTGTCAAGAACTTTCAGGGCTAGATTCAGGTATTTTGCAATGTCACAAAATGAAACACCTACTTATAGGAGGAATCTATCTGAAATCATTCAAGTTTTCAAAAATATTTAGGATCACCTTCCATACAAAGCTTTAAATATAGCAAGAGATAGGTTATGTGGTATTCCAACACCATTAAGAAGAATAGAAACCATCTCACCAAGAAACATTACCTGGAGTCTCACTAGAGTGAAAACTTTGATAGATGTCATTGAGGAGCAGTAGGACAACTCTATTGGGATGACATTCAAACCACCCCTGATTATTATGCCTACAACTACATTTTATGCATCACCATAGTTTATAGGGGAGAGTTTGAGAGAATGGATGGAAGAATTTGAAAAAATGAATGGAGATGCTCATCCTAGGACCAACTTGGAATATATGCTACAGGATGGTGATTTAGCTGACTTGGTTGCTTGGATGGTGAAGAAGAACATGAATTTTCTAGATCCTCAACCATGAGGACACGGTTGACAAAAGGAGGGGGAGAAATGATGGGTGCTCCAAATGACACTTTAATTTATCATTTTATATCCTCAAAGACTTTATTATATTATTAATTAACTATGTTGGTGGTAGATTATATACTTATATGTTTGTTTGTTTTATCTTATATTTAACTAATTAGAGGATATATCAGAAATACTATGTTGTATTAAATGCATTGATTTTAATGATGTTAATGATGGAATGACTATGTAATTTGAAATCTCTTCTATCATATTAGCATCCTATTCTTGAGGATTTCATGCAGGTGATTAAATGTTTATTATGAGCTAGATTTGTTAAACTTCCTATTTAACAACGTGGAGTCAATTGTTCTCCTGAAAGCTCTAGCTAGCTACTAATTCATCATGATTTTGAATTGACTTCCTTAGTTGGTTTGGAAACTACTTGTTCCAACTATTATGAGGCAAAATTCCCTCGAATACTTTCAGTTCTGTTGATTTTTAGTTTTCCTCTTTGTATCTTGGCGGTTAGTGCCATGATTTTGAATTGACTTCTTTAGTTGGTTTGGAAACTACTTGTTCCAACTGTTATGAGGAAAAATTCCCTTGAATACTTTCAGTTCTGTTGAATTCAAAATAAGTGATATTTCTATCAATATCCATTTTTAGATTTAGTCTGGAGTTAGTTAATCTTTCGCTTATCATTGCAATGTTGGTACAATGCACTTTTGTTCTAATCACCTATTTGGGCCAATTTGAATGCAAATAAGGAGTATATTTGAATCTTTATGTTAAGGGTCCCACTAGAGGAAGAGTAGGGCCAACTCAACCAAACGAGGTGACCTTGTTTTGTGTTCTTTGATTGAGTTAATTTATGTTCTATTTGTATCGATTAGAAAGTTAAGAATCTTAATTTTTGTTTAAACAATGTTAGTTATTGCATTTACTCACATTCTTAGATTAATTCATTGTGTTCCTAAGATCATTCATGGTGCTTTACTATAAAAAAAAATCATTTTTTACCGTAGATTTAATTGTTGTTCATAGGAAATAAACTTAATACTTATTTTCAAATGCATGTAGTTGTAATAGATGTAATAAATCATGTAAGGATTAAACCAAATATTATTTGGAATTTATTCATGGAAATTACTATTGTTTTTTCCTAGATTAATATTTATTTCCTTGCGAGTGTAAAATAGACTTTCTTTTCAAGAAAATTTAAATTTTGAATTTTAGATTAAGAGTGAATTTAATTATATCTTAATTTTTCCATGAATCAATTACAATTAAGTTAGGTAGATTCTAAACTAAGTTATTAGGGGTGTAAATAAGTCTAAATAAGCATTATTCAAGAGATAAGATAGGTTTAGTCTTTAGAAATTAGTTGTTGAGTTCCACTCCTAAGAGCTCCTGAAGGCTACAAAAGGAGGCATACCGAAATCAAAAGTCATTGTTTATAATGTAAACCCCAAATTTGTGGATAAATTTGTATAGCATATAGCTATAAGACACACCTGGTTCGATAATTAAAAAATTAAATGATGCAATAAGTGACACCAAGGACCTTGACCATCACTATGTTCCTCTCCCCTTGTGCCTAGTGCAATCTTTGGTGATGAGAAATAGTAACACTATTCATTTCCATTTTATTTTAATAGGATGTAGGCATATGTATTCCATCAGACTAGTGTTCAACCTCAAGCACATTTCTTCTAGTGAGCTATATAAAGGGGTGAGTTCCAAAGCTATATCTCAATCCAATCATGTATTTCAAAGCATTCCACTATGGTCCTGCATGATTACTAAAAAAGGATTTTATATTTTGATCTCACATTTGTACATGCATTGGTGTTTATGGAGTACCTCCACTATGATCCTTTTCTTTTTAGAAGCCTTGGACCTTTATTCATCAAGCTATTGTTGTGCAGTTTAATTGCATTGTCACATGAAGTTACTTACTATGTACTATCCTTGGGTGAGGTGATGTAGTGTCTTGTTAGGACTTAGTCCTTTCAAGGTGGTACATAAATTTGGAATACCCTAATAACCCACTCCTTGGATTTTTTCTAACATGCAAGTGTGGTGGGCTAACTAGAGGGAGATATACCCTTTATTACTAGACATGTTGTGCTTATATGATGAGATTTCAATTGTGTTATACCTATGACACCATTACTAAGATTTGTGGAAGAAAGCTTGTGAAGTATCTTATTACCTTAGGGTCAGTCCTACCTTTTATGTGTTGAATACACCAAATACTGAGAGAAGGTGGTGAATCAGTATTTTTCTAACACAAAAAATTGTTAACCATCTAATTACTAACACATATATAGCTACAATTATTAACCATGTCGTAAAAGTAAACATAACATCACATAAAAAATTAACACTAGGATTTTTATGTGGAAAACCCAAAGAGGGAAAAACCATAGTGAGGATTAGCTCACAACATATTATAACTAGTTACAAGACTTTTACAAGGCTCACTACTAGGACTCACTATCGTTGAAAGGCTCACAACTTGAATAAAAAATGGCTTATTTTCAAGTTACTAAAGGAATGACACACTACTAAAAGTGAACTATAATAGTGCACCTCAAAAGTGTTGGGATTAGCCAGTTGAGATCTAGAAAAATAAAATTCTTCTCTGGTAGTAGGTATACAATCACTATCAGTAACTTCAAACAATTACACTTGTCGCACTGGTTGCATAAATACACTATCTTATAATTTATTTCTATCCATCAATCACATATATATACATAAACACCCATATATTCCTTTATTAATTGGTCAGCCTAATTCAAAATTCATTTTGGTGCAGAAAACAAAATGTGTCATCCACGCATTAGGTCATCCTGGACCTAATAAGGAATATACAAATGATAAATATTTGTTAACATTGTCAACCAAAATAATGTCAAACATCTATTACTTCGATTACATGACCATATCAAAAACAATTGTTGAAAGCTTATTTATAGCTGTAGTTGACACTCCCAACCAACATATCAAAAACTCATTGAATTCCATTTTAATGAGAGTATTTTGGAACCAAAATATTGGATCAGTGTAGACACATAGTTTTCTCAATCAGTTACCGAATAATGTTGGCATCAATGACAACAAACTCGGAGGGAACCTTCTTCATTCTTCAAAAAATCTCCCCCTTTTTCACTGATGGCAACATGTTCCAAAAAAATAGCTTGCTTCAAAAAATTGTGCTTATCTCCCCCTAACATATATATAGAACCATACTTTATAAATACTCTTCTCCTATTTTCCCTTATACAGGATCCTATCCTCTTCTCCCCCTTTGAAATCAAGGACAAAGGATAGGGAAACACTTCAATTCAGGAATTAGGGGCACCCTATAACTCCTTTAGCTTACCAACATGGCTTTCCATCATCCAAGACTTCTTTTTCCTTGGAAAGAGTTTTTTGTAGAGATTATAATTTCACCAGGCATTCTTCTCCTTCTTCCAAAGTGGATGGAACAAAGTTCATCACTTCAATTTTTTTTGCTTCCATCAATGCATTTGATATAGAGACATGCCTAGACATAACTAGGTCTCCAAGCTAGGCATAACATCTCATAGCATCTTATTTTTGCATCTATATTATGCAAATTTTACTTTGAAGATCTGCAATAGAAACCCATCCCATATAGTTTCTATCATTTTCAATCTTATAATCTCTAGATGCATCTACAAGTTGAGACTCAGTCAAGTCCATTAGGTATGTGATACCTTGAGTGCCTTTAGGCTAGTTCATGCAGTAAGACAATAGCAGTTGGGATTCCTCATCACAATATCTTACTTGTTTCAAATCTTGCAAAGCCTTATCATGTGTAGTTGTACACTTGTCTTGCAAAAAAATAGTTATTTCTCTAGAAAATTTAACCCCACTTGCTTTGTACTTTGTACCTTGAGGTTGGATGAGTAATCTTTGACTGAGTCAACTATAAGCTTCAAATTTTCAATTGGAGCTAAAGAATTATCTATTTTAATGTTGAGGGTTGTTAATTATAAATATTTAATAGCTTCATTTATCAATTCATTTCCCTTTCGATATGACTTTGTAGATTCCTATGTGACAAAGATGACAAAAGTACCACTTAGTTATATTTTGTCACCAAGTGTAATAGTGGTCAAGTCCATATAACCTAGATATGATGATAGCTTGACTAGCTGAGGTGGAAGCACGGGTTGAAAGACAATTTTACTTCAAAGAAGACCTTTAAGAGTACTTATGGATGATTCTCTGGATGGTTTTGATAACTCAAAAACCTTGGGGTTTTCTCCTTTACTCTTCTCATTTGGAATGGCTTCCTTCTTTTCTTCTTCCTTTTCATCATCTCTTTATTCCTTTTCCTTTTCTTCTTTAGATGATATTCTAGAGGATTTGTCTCTATTTTCTTTCTCCCTTTTATCCTCATCATCCTTTTCATTATTCTTCTTTCTATCCTTACTCCATCCACTTTCATCTTTATCTTTCTCATTCCTATTTTTAGTAGGTTCTTATTGTTCTTTTTTATTATCACTGGAATGATCTTTATTTTGATCATCATACCTTTTGTGGGTAGTCTATTCTGTGTCATTATAAGGAGCATGGATCTATGAAACACCAATTGTCTCACCAACATTTTCCAAAGTTGGATTGTCCATTACTTTTGTAGTAGTAGCATGTTCTTGTGCTTGAGTTATGTGATGAATAATTTGTTCTTCTCCCATAACTCCTTTCCAATTGTTTTATTATATCTTGAGTTTATTTCCTTAATTTTTCCATATAGTCATATTCTTTAGTCATTAGCATATTAATCCTCTGCTTGAATCTAAACATGGAACTAATGGATTTTAAGGCTTCACTTCTCATCTTTCCTTCAACATTTAAAGCCTCCTTCCTTCTAGGTACTAATTATTTCCACACATTTTTAGTGACTTTTGACTATGTGGTATCCATATTTATATTACAAATAATTATATACTGAATAAATGCACTTATGATGGTTTCTTTCCCTTCATCATTAACCTTATTATATAACTCAGCAGTTGGCATAAGGTCATCATCAATCATATTGTTTACTAAGGCTCCTAGATTTAAGGTTGGTTGATCACCTATTGAAGGAGATTTAGGAATGCCCTCCATAGAATAATATGAGCCTTCTACATTCTTCTTTGAATGTGCATGGATTCAATAATTATCCCCCTCTTCCTTTGACTCCTCATCTATAGAAATACAAACTCAGGTTTTATCCTCTTCTCTAAAGGTACTACTCCTTTTATTTCTTTTCAATTGATTCTCTTCTTCTTAGCCAGGATCATTTTCTTCCATAATAGAATCACTCAGACTTCTTTTCCTATTAGCCTTTTTTTTCACTCTTCTTCTTCTTGAAGTAATATATATTTTGGTAGGAGGTATGTCCTCTCTTTTATATGCATGGTTATAGGGACCAATTAGGAAACAACATCAACAGATGCACAAAAACTTTGTTCTTTATTCCTCCCTTTCACAATATTAACAACACTAGAGGGGGCATGTCTAAATATGGGTTCTAGTATAGCATCGAAAGAGGCTTCCTACTTTTTTGGGTCTGGAGGGTTGTTTAGTTATTTTGGCTAGGGAATCCATTAACTATTCTAAATAGTTCTTAGAAAATGTCTGACACTAGAAGAAAGCTTAAAATTTGTTTCTTATTTTTGATGTTGTAGCCTCTAAATGTACTTCAGTAGATTTCTCCTCATATGTTCCATGCCTCAGTAGAGACAGTTCATTAGGACTGCTCAACAAAATCTCAATGTAAGTTTCCACGATTTGTTCTTCAATATCATAACCTAGTGGTTCGATCCATCAAATTCTAGGTTCAACAGCCTCTATAATGCATTCATCTATAGTTACAAGAAATGTTATCTCCTCATACTTCTTTAGTAGAATCTTTTTAATCATTTCTCTTTCACACATCTCATTCTAAAATACTACAAAGAATATAGTTAGGGAATTTTTATGTGCCCTAAAATCTCCTAGACTACACAAATGATCAAAAATATAATGAGCAACTTGCCTATTGCAATCCCATAGAATGCCTTTTCTTCCCTGTAACTCCCTTAGGAAATAGAATAGAAAAAAAAAAAAAAACCAAAGTTCCAAATTTAAAGGGATGCCTCTTTGCCTTAGTCATATTTAGGTTCTCCATCAGTTACATCTTGATTAGCTCACAAATATAAAAATCATTTCCATTCACCACAATTTCATGTGTAGTATGAATTGCCATAGCTGATACATAATTTTCTCGATTAGTGAAATAAAATTTCTACCCAATCATGATGGCAACATACTTGACGATAGGATTTGTAGTAGACTTTATGGTTAAATCTCTTCCATAAAATGTGGCACCATTTAGCCTTATCACTACATTTCTCTTCACCACATTTAGAACTAGAATGGATCCAATATCATAGAGACCATTTATGACTAAAATTACCTCCTTTTTTATAACCATTGGTTCATTTAACAACAACAATTTTCTATGAATCCTACTTAGGGCCATTCTAACAAACTTTTCCTCTCTCATTTGAAAATCTTGGAAACCAATTCCAAACATTTAGCCTCATTTGAACTAGTTTTTCATATTATATATTAAGCAGTAGATCATCTCTCCTTAATTCACTATCCCACAAGTTCTTAAGCTCTTGGTGATTGAATTCCTATAATTTTCCATGAATGTATGTTCTTGTATCTTTATTAGGAAACACATGGTTCAGAATGTGTGAGACCACACCCACAAGATCATTTTCATACACTTTCCATTAATATCTTCTAAATCTAGGTTGGGGTCTCTCAGAGATTTCCAAAACAGTAGGAGTGGCCATCCTCCTAAACCAACTTGAATATGCTTAAATAAAACTAACTTATAATCCATAGAGTTCAAATAATGGAGAGTACCTTTCTTGCTTGTCGGGAACTAGGGTTTGATGTACGATGCTCTGAATCACCTTGAACACCGTTTGGCTTTCTCTTCTTTTCTTCCAAATGTGTAGATGTATTTTGGCTTGGCTCGATTTCTTACTTTTATGACTCACGGTTTTTTCCCTAATTTTGCATTTTATGGGCTCCAACCTTAAAAGATGATAAACACACTAGAGAGTATTTTGTAAAACAAAAAGGGGCTCCACAATTCTCTGGATCTACCTATTTTCTATCTTATATTTTTCTAATTCCTTTAGAATGATGACTCATATCACATATCCTTGTGTCACTACTTGAAACTTCATATATTAGTTTTTTTTTTTAATTTCTTTGTAATTGCTCCCCTTGAAGCCATTACTAGGTTTAGTTTTTGGAAGAGGTATCTACACCATATGCAAATACATTTGATTCATCCTCTTTCTTAGCTTCTTCCTTTCTGTTCCAAATCCTTTTCTCACTTTGATAGGATCTAATTTGTTCACAAACTTGTTCTTTTGTTCTAAATTAGGTTTCTTTCAATTTTTGCTCCTACAAAATTTTGAAATGTGTCTTGGTTTGTTACATGTGTAGCAAACAACATATCTTTGATCAAAATAATTTGAATTCATTCTTAATCAACACTAATTATCCTTATGTCCAAAGATATTGTATATGTAATAGTAGTCTTGAAAATGATGAATCCTTCTACTAGCATTAAATTTGTTCAACATTATGTAGCTTGTAAATTTGGTAGTTCTATGTCCAAACTTATTGCAAGCATACCATTGACTAGTAAAGAATTCAACATTCCGACTCATTCTATTCTGGTTCATTCTACTTCTACATTTTGTTGCTTTATGACTAAATTTATTGCATGAGAAACAAAAAACATTAAAAGATGGGTACCTTTGAGCATTAGGCTATCAAATGGGAATCCTTCTAGTATTGCTCCTTTGGTTCTTTATTTCCTGAGTATTTCCTTGAAACTAATTTTGATTATCGAATTTGTTGGGAATAGATTTTTCTTTTGATCTTTTTCCTTCTTCAAGTCCTAGACCACTTTTATCCTTGGAAGGTTTCTGAGATGCAATCAACTCATCAACCTTTGTAGAACTTGTTTTGAACTTTTCTTCATGAGCTTTAACTTTTTCTAGATCATATAATAGGGTTACCACTTCTTGTTGAAGCTTTTTACATTCATCAATTTTATTCTAAATCTTAGCTTTATGACATTCCTCAATTTTATTCTTTTCATATACATACACCATCAATTTAGCAGTGTCTTCATTAGCCTTTTTCAAGTATTCACTAACTTCTCTATTCCTTTCCTCAAAAAAATTATTTCCTCTCTTAACTTCCTAATGTATTCATTTTCTTCTTATAAGTTTCCTTCTATATTTTCCTTCTCATCTTCACTTTTCTTCAAGAGCAGCATGAACTTCCTCAAATCCAAAGTTTTCTTTTTGAGAAACAAGATAGCTTTTGTTAGCCATATGTTTACATTTTGGGACCTTCCTCAAGTTGTAAGACTTCTTCAAAGAAACCAAGCTCTGATACTAATTTCTTAATACACTAAATACTGAGAGGGGGTGAATCAGTATTCTGTTAACACAACAAATTGATAACCATCCAATTACTAACACATATATAGCTGCATTTGTTAACCATAACATAAAAGTAAACATAACATTCCATAACACATTAACACTAGGATATTTACGTGGAAAACCCAAAGAGGGAAAAACCACGATGAAGATTAGCTCACAATATATTATAATTGATTACAATATATTACATTGCTCATTGCAAGAGCTCACAATCCTTGAAAGGCTCATAGCCTAAATACAAAATGTCTATTTGCCAAGATCTAAAAGGAATGCCACACTTTGAAAAGTGATAGTGCACCTCCAAAGTGCTAGGATAGATTTTTATTGAGCTTTGACAAGATAAAGTTCTTCTTTGGTAGGAGGTATATAATCACTATTAGTAACTTCACATAATTACACTTGTCACATTGCTCGCATACATACACTATCTCATAATTTTTTCTATCTATCACTCACATATATATACACCCATATCTTCCTTTATTAATTGGTCAACCTAATTCAAAATTCCTCTTGGCACACAAGAAAAAACATTTCATTCATGCATTAGGTCAGCCTAGAGCTAATAAGAAGCACACAAATGATAAATAGTTTTTAACCTTGTTGGCCAAAATAATGTCAAATATTTGTTACTCAGATTACACAGTTGGATCAAAAAAATTTGTTGAAATCTTGTTTATATTTGTAACTAACACTCCTAAGAAACATATCAAAAACTCATTGAATTTCCTTTTATTGAGAGGATTTTTTGACCAAAATACCGGATCAGTGTAGACACACAATTTGCTCAGTCAATTACCAAATAGTGTTGGCATTAGTGGCAACAAACCCAGAGGGCACCTTCTTCATTCTTCCAACATTGTGTATATTATTTGTATCACTTGCTTTCAAAACATAGCTTGGAATTTTACACATAAAACTTTCCAAAACCTTCACTGATTATTGAAACACTCATAGAAACCTATGTCTGTTTACCACAATCTACTTCTTTTATATATTTTGCCACTTTTTCATACATATTTTCACTTATATGTTAGCATATTAGTACTTTTTTCTAGTATATTATCACATTTTCACATCAATATACATCTTCTTGCCCTTTTTTTTAAATTTAAATTTATAGATTATCACTTTTGCATAGATTGCCACTTTTCTCTTGGTAGATTGTCATATTTGTTTTGTAAATTATCATGTTTGCCTATTTTTATGAATATTCCTTAGCTATTACTATACCAAAATTTCTCTATTTAATGATGCCTCTACATGTCTTACCATTGTTGAATGCCACTACATTGTTGTGTTTATCACACCTTGCCACATTTTCCTACACTTTGTCATCTTTATCTTGGGGTAGTGTGCCACAATTTTCTAGATAGTCACGTTTGACTATGGAATTGGTCTTTTTAGACCTACAAATTTTCTAGAACTCAAAATTATCATAACCTATGATCCTAAAATTGGAAGCATTGGTCATAGTAGACCTTACAATCCTCCACATTCTTTGTCATCCTAAAAACATCAAACTATCCTTTCAACTTGGTTTTCCTAGGAAGTGAATTTAATAGCCTTTTAGACAAAACATAAACCTTATCAAGAATCCATATACATCAGCATAATAAATCAACATTAGCCTTATCACAACATCCTCAATATCCTTTTTTCAAAACATCAAACCAACCTTTTGGACATTAACCTATCAAAACCAGACCAATCATCTTGCTAGTATATTTTGATCACATTCACTCTCGTCTTAAGGGCTTGTTAACTTAGTGGAGTTGTCTCCCCTCTAGGTTTACAAATTTCCATCATCTCCCCTTACTTTTACTCATTATTCTAGTCTAAGTAAAGGCTCCAATCCAAATTTTAGACAAAAGCTTGAGATCTATCATAATCTAATTAGCTTTATCACCATCCTTTAATTTTTTTTTCTAAAGGTTAACCTATCTAATTCAATCAACTTAAACATCATATATTTGGTCCATGAGACTTGTCAACATATCGTTTGAATCCAATTTGAGATCCTACAACATTCAAACATCATCACACACCTACCATCATATCAAGTCATTCATCCTTGAGATCTTTTGTGAGTTTATGATAACAACTAGATCACAACACAAGAAGAACATGATAGCTAATCCTAGTATTTCTTGATGCAACTCTCAAAACTTTGAAACTTTCATATGGATGACATGTTTTGGGATGAGATCAACCAAACTAAGGACCATATTGTTCCTGATCCTAGTGATGGAAAATAGAGTACATGGAAAACAAGTGGAAAGTAGTGGAAGAAGTTATAGTGTCAAAGTTCCAATATGTTGGCTAAGAGTAACATAGTACTTCAAATGAACATAAATTTAATATAATAATAACATAGTACATCATTAATTCAATAGAAGTTGTACCCTTAACCTATATTACAAGAAAACAAATAGAAAAGTTCACCCTAAACTATTTGATTTTTCACTACGATATACCTCAAACCATTGTCACTAACAATGAAACACCTTTTAAGAATGAAGACATCTATGAAATTTATGTTGAATTCCATAGGCACATCGACATGTACTACCCCTAGGGAAATGATCAGTCAGAAGTGTCTAATAAAACCAGTCTCAAAATCCTCAAAAAAAAATCTAAAGATGTTGTTCATGACTAGAACCTCCAACTAAAACCAAACTTGTGGGAATATTAAACTAACATCTAAACACCCACTAGATCTCCCCCCTTTTCCCTAGTCTATAGAATCAAATCTCTCTTTCCTATAGAGTTCAAATTTTGTTGAGGGTATCCTTTTAGAATCTTGTTAACAATGAAGAATATTGGGTATCCCAGCTACTTGAACTTGAGTTGTTAGATAAAATAAATTTGAGCACTCTCAACCATATCCAAGAATATCAAAACCATTTCAAATGTAGATACAATAATAAAATAAAGAATATGAGCTTCTAAGTGGATTATACAATCTAGTAGGAAAACCAAAATATTTAGTTTAATCAAGAGGGTAAAGACAAAGTTGAGCCGAATTGGTTGTGATCCTTTGTGATCACCATGAATTATGGCTCATGTGCATATCAATTGTCTACCCTTAAAGGAGAACCTTTAGTGAAACCTATAATAGTATCCATCTCAAAAACATTTGCACCTAGCCTATCAGAATATCCTAGAAAAAAAATATCAAAATAAGTAAAGAAAAATAATCATCCTTTTAGTGAAAAACACTTCTATGATGCTTCTAGGATTGGTACCATGGTGAAAACCTAACAAACATGCACCACATTTGAATACTATTTTCCTCATCATCTATTACAACTTCTCTACATCTCCCCATTACATCAATCCATTGTCATAATCATGCTTCCATCCATTCAATCCATCCAATCCATAATAAACATGCATGCAACCATGGATTGATAAATTTTTAACTATCTAACCTTCCTACACTCTCACTATCCTTGATTCACATTATACCATTAAATTGTAAAATTAAAGTAATCATATACCTAACTAGGGGAATCCTCCTAAACATGGTAGATAGATTAGATCCTTGTTCATCTCTCAAGTTGTGCATATTCTTGAAATTACAAAAACATCCAAATATCCTTGAAAAAATACAAAAACATCTAAATATCATTGAAAATCGAAAAATATCTGAATATTGTAGAAAATCCAAATATATTCATTAAAAGTTAGAAAACCCTCAAAAACATTATTAGCCATCCATGCATGAGCTAATCCTAGTCCAAACAATCAAACTATCAGGCCTCTATTCAATTACATAGGCAAGGACATCTTTGACTAGCCCTTGATGTTGGATATTGTTGATATGTGGTTGTAATTGATGTCAACACTAATTCCATTAATGTCTTTAAGGTTGTATATGTCGAGGATATTAAGAAAATTGTAATAAAATAGGTTGCAGGTTGTCAGTGATGTAGTGAATTTCAGTATGTTGGCTAGCTTAGTATATTGATGATAATAAGTTGTGGATTAAAATGTTTGTTGACAATTATATCTAGTTTATCCACATGAAGTTTCATACGTTCGCATGAAGATTTGATTAAGTTATAAGTATCTATGTTCTGGCAGTTGTTATGTTGCTTTAAATGGTGTTCCTAAAAGATGATGATGTGATTCTAGTAATTTGAGTCATTGTGGATGCTTCTGTGGTGATTCATGATGCTTTTCGATGTTTCTAGATTGTGCTCTATCTTTGTTGTTGGTCCACATTGATTGTTGTGCTCACAGTTTGTGATTTTCTTTTGTGAGTTCATGTTTTTCATGATCATGGCTGACAGGGTGATTGTAGTGTGTTGTGGATCTTTGAGACATAATTGCTTAAGGTGTTTCATGTTCCAGACATGTTTTTTTTGGTCCTTACTATGTCCTAGCTAACATTGTTTTGTCTGCATTGATAAACTGTTTATTGATTTGGGCTGATAGTTTGTGCACTTTTTATATTTTATTGGGCTGACATGTAGTTGATGTTATCCTTATTTGCAGATATATATGATCGATTGTTTATACTAGTTGAGTGCATGGTGTGCACATAATATTCTAATCTTTCAAAGGAATAAGTAATGTGTGAAGAAGAGTGTACAAAAGAAAGTGTTCATGTGCTTAATCAGAACTATAATCAGGCATTATAAGATGCTATTTTCTCAATTCAAATCTTCTAGATGTAATTCAAATGTGATTAAAAGATAGTGAGTCTTCCTTTGGGCAGTAAGCCTTTTGTATTTGAGCAGTGAGCTCTAGGAAGTGTTCTTAAATGCATGTGCATTCCCCATTTATTAATAATTTTAACATAGTATAATCTTGTGGAATAATCTCCACCATGGTTTTTCCCCTAACATGGTTTCCACGTAAAAATCTTAGTGTTATGTATGTTTTTGATATGGTGATGGTTTATGCTTTCATGTTTATTTATCAGATTTGAGAATAAGTTTAATATGTATAATTTCTATGATAATTGATTCACCCCGCCTCTCAGTTGTCTGCCCTTGTGTTTCTAATAATTGGTATCAGAGCAGGTTTCTTTGGAGATGCTTGACCACTTGAGGTGATCTGGGATGGAAAAATATAAGAAGGATAGTTCAAGATTTGATGGAAAAAAATATTCTTTGTGGAAAACTCAAATGGAGGGTCATCTAAGATGCATTGGTGAACCTTACTGGAAAATTACAAATAATAGGTATATTATCCCATAGAATGGTATTTCTACTGCAGGTGAGATTAAGGAAGTCAACTAGAATATCAGGGCTAAGGAACCATTGTTGAGTGCTCTGATTGATTTTGAGATGACAAATGTAATGGAGCTGAAGACTACTTATGTGGAGAAAACTCTAGCTGTTAGAGTTAAAGAAAAATATGAATGGGTGATTGGTAGTGGACGCTCTCATCACATGATAGGTGATAAAAGTAAATTTGTGATCTTGGAAAAGTATGATTTTGGTGTTGCCAGATTTGGTGATGACAAAGCTAGTGTCGTATGTGGAAGAGGATCCATTTATTTTGATGGTAAGCATAATACTGATGATGCCCTATATGTGGAAGGATTGAAACATAATCTCTGAAGTGTTGGATAGATGGTTTACAAGGGATACAATGTTCAATTCAAGGATGCAAAGTGTAGAATATTGGGGAGTTCCGGAAATCTGATTGCATGTAGTACAAAAAAAAAGGTAATATCTTTCACCTAAGTGCTACTAGTAAAAGTTGTTTGATTGCTCAAGTTGATGAAATTTGGTTGTGGCATAGGAGATTGTGGTATGTAAACTTTGACAATATTATCAAGGTAGTTTCTACTCAGGTAGTGAGAGATCTTCCTAAGTTGATAAAACCTACTAATACTATATGAAAGGAATGTCAATTAGGGAAGAAAAATATAGTTTCATTCTAAAGAAAACAACATTTTTCAAATGAAGTGTTGGAGCTTGTGCATACTGACCTATGTGGTCCTTCTAGAGTCAAAATTTTACAAGGAGATAGGTATTTCATGTTACTTATTGATGATTATTCTAGATTGATGTGGGTTACTTTCTTAAGGGAAAAATTTGAAGCTCTAGAGATATTTAATATTTTCAAGGCTATGGTTGAGAAAGAGACATGTCTAAAGATTAAATTTTTGAGATCAGATAGAGGTGGTGAATTAACTTCTGATGAGTTTAATTCTTTCTGTGAAGAGCCTGGGATAAAGAGACAATTATCTGCCCCATGGACCCCTTAGTAAAATGGAGTTGTGGAAAGGAAGAACATGACAATTCAAGAAGTTGCAAGGACTATGATGCTAGAAGGAAATGTTTTGCATATCTACTGGAGAGAAGCTATGAGTACTACCATTTACACTCAATCGGGTACATGTCAAAGGTGATACCGATAAGAATCTTTATGAGCTATGGTTTGGTCATAAGCCTACTATTAGATACTTTAAAATATTTGGGAGTAAATTCTATATAAAAAGAGATGACGATATAGGAAATTTTGATGCTAGAAGTGATGAAGGAATATTTCTTGGTTATTCTACTAAAATTAAAGCCTATTGGTGCTACAATAAGAGATTGAGGAAAGTAATTGAAAGTGATAATGTCAAGGTTGATGAAGACATAGTTAGACCTTCCAAAACCTATGGATATGATTCAGACAATCAGAATGATAGTTCAGATAAATGAAAGAAAGTTCAGACTCCAAATCAAGCTCAAATCATTTCAGTGAATCAAGAAAATCAAGAGGAAGAAACTAGTGAAAATATAGAAGATCACAAGAGCCTGAAGTTCAAGAGCTTAAGACTCCAAGGTATGTAAGATTAAAGCATTCAAAAGATCATATTATAGGTGATAAGAAAAAAGGTGTTCAAACAAGGAGAAGAATTGTGGAAGAATATTGTTTGATCTCAAAGATTGGGCCTAATAGTGTCAATGAAGTATGCAAAGATGAACATTAGGTGGAAGAAATGAAAGAAGAACTACTACAAATTGAGAATAATGATACATGGATTCTTATTCCTAGACCTAAGGACAAAAATTTAATCAGAACTAAATGGGTCTTTCAGAACAAATTGAATGAGCAAGGTGAAGTTGTTAGAAACACAACAAGACTGGTGTGTAAAGGATATTCTCAGATGGAAGGAATTGACTTTGAAGAAAATTTTTCTCATGTTGCTAGGATTGATTTTGTGAGACTATTTCTTCCTTATGTTGCTTACAAAAACTTCAAAGATTATCAGATGGATGTCAAGTCAGCATTTGTAAATGGTGAACTGGATGAAGAAGTGTATATTGAGCAACCTAATGGATTTCAATTGATTGATTAGGGAGATATGGTTTTTTGGTTTAAGAAAGCATTGTATGGACTTAAGAAAGACCCAAGAGCATGGTATGCTAGATTGGACAAGTATTTGATGAAGCTTGGATTTAATAAAGGTATTGTTGATATTAATTTTTACTTTAAGATTGATAATAATACAGATTTGGTTGTTGAAGTCTTTGTGTATGATATCCTTTTTAGAGGAGATGATAGTTTGTGCATGAATTTTTCTGATGAAATGTGGATTGAGTTTGAGATGTCTATGATTGGAGAAATGAATTTTTTTTTGGGATTGCAAATTACTCAGCTAGATAGAGGGATCTTTATATCTCAGTCCAAGTATGTGAAATAATTGCTAAATAAGCTTGGTATGGAAGATTCAAAGCTAGTTGGTACACCTATGGTGACTGGATGTAAGTTCACACAAGATGATGATTCTCCTAAGACAAATCAAACTAGATACAGATCCATGATTAGTGAATTACTCTATTTGAATCAAACTAAACCTGATATCATGAATGTCATATGCATTGTTGCAAGATTTCAAGTTGATCCTAAGGAATCTCATGTGATAGCTGTGAAGAGGATTTTTAGGTACTTGAAGGGGACAATTGATTTTGGCCTATGGTATCTTAAAGAAGATGACCTTACTCTAAGTTATTTTATTGATGTTGATTGGGCAGGAGATGTGAACGACAGAAAGAGTACTAGTGGTGGTACATTTTTCCTGGGAAAGAATTTGATTTCATGGTTAAGTAAGAAGTAGAATGCCATTTCTTTATCTACTATAGAGGAAAAATACATTGCTACTGCTAACAATTGTACTCAAGTATTGTGGATGAAGCAAATGTTGAAAGATAGAAGAGTTGTGTATGATGAACCTATTTCTATATTCTATGATAATTCAAGTGCAATTAACATTTCTAGGAATCCGGTGTTTCATTCAAAAACCAAGCATATATCTATCAAATTTCACTTTTTGAGAGAGAAGGTGAGTGAAAAGGAAGTCAAATTGGAGTATATGCCCACTAAGGAACAAAATTTAAAATATCTTTACCAAGACCTTACCTAAGGATACATTTGAGTATCTTAGAGGGAAGCTAGGGATGATTACCCCTCCTAATTAGAATTAATATATAATAACTTGCATCAGTTTATGCATTTCATAGTCATATCTTGGGATCCAAATTATTGTTGTGGTGGCTACTACTCAAGGGGAGTAGTCAGATGTTTAGAAATTTGGTTCAAAGCTTGTGTGGAGAAAGATAATGTTTACCTTTGTCATTGATATCAAAGGGGGAGAAGAGTCTTGTGAAAAACTATGAAAGAGTTAAGGTGAAAAGAGTCAAAATCTAAGGGGGAGAAAGTGCTAAGACAAAGTATCGTTGATGGTGTTTTTCACATCATGTGTTTCCATCAATGCCAAATGGGGAGATTGTTGGATATTTCTGATATGTGGTTTTCATTGATGTGAGGGTATGTGCAAGATCATGATGGGCCAAAAAGTGGCAATATGATGGGTATGTGGTTGATGACTATTTTTTACCCAAAATTGATGAAACAAAAAGGTTTTTTAAAGGAGATTTTCAACTTTCCACCAATATAAATTATGCTTTACTTTGAATTTAATAAATAATTATTATTCATTTTCTATTGAATTATGACTAAAGTCCTGATTTTTAGGCTGATTGAAAAACATCTATAGCTTTCAAATGGTATCATATTTTTTGAATCCAAAACATGTGTCACATTCTATGATTTGCATACTATAAGATTAAAAAAATAAAAAATTGAATATCATGAAGTTTTGACCAAGTTGAGGTGGTCAGACTTACAAGTCTTTATATTTTTTAAAAGTTGTTATAAATTGTTTATAATTAATTATTTACTTGGAAAAAAGTTACAAAAAAATATGCATCACATCGAGACATGAGTCCTCTACTTATATCTAAAATCTTATAATTTCTTTTTTATCATTTTAATGTGGTTAGGGTGGTCAGATAGACACCTACGTCTTATTTTTTCCTTGAAATTTAAGTACTACTATATTCAAATTTTGAATTTTCACCAAATAGATTTTATTTTTTTGTAAATAAACCTATTAATTTCAAAACTAAATTCAATTTTCTACAAATTATATTCTTACATATTTTTGAAATAATATAGATAAATTATTCAAATTTCTATGTCAAGTTTCCTAACTCTGATTTTTTTGAAATTTTTGCCACTTAAGGGCCTATTTTTTCCATGATGATCCTGCACATACCCATCAACACTATTTACATTAATGTCTTTAAGGCTGTATATGTCAAGGATATTGAGAAAATTGTAATAAAATAAGTTGCAGGTTGTTGGTAATGCAGTGAAGTTCACTATGTTGTCTAGCTTAGTATATTGATGATAATAAGTTGTGGATTAAAGGGTTTGTTGACAAGTATATCTAGTTTATTCACATGAAGTTTTAGAGGTTTGCATGAATATTTAATTAAGTTATGAGTATCTATGTTCTGACAGTTGTTTTTTTGCTTTAGTTGGTGTTCTTGAAAGAAGATGATTTGTTTCAAATGCTTTTGTGGTGATTCATGATTTTTGTGGATGTTTCTAGATTGTGCTCTATCTATGTTCTTGGTCTACATTGATTATTGTGCTCGTGATTGGCGATTCTCTTTTTTGAGTTCATGTTTTTCATGATGATGGTTGACAAGGTGATTGTAGCATGTTGTGGATCTTCAAGGTATAATTTCTTAACGTGTTTCATATTCAAGACATGTTATTTTGGGTCCTTACTATGTCTTGGTTGACATTGTTTGGTCTGCATTGATAAATTATTTATTTATTTGGGCTGATAGTTGGTACACTTTATATTCTTTTAGGACGACATGTAGTTGATGCTATCCTTAGTTGTGGATATATATGATCAATTTTTTATACCATTTGAGTGCATGATGTGCACATAATATTCTAATCTTTTGAAGGCATAAGTAAAGTGTGAAGAAGAGTGAGTAGAAGAAAGTGTTTATGTGATTAACCAGAACTGTAATTAGGCATTATAAGATGCTATTTTCTCAGTTCAAATCTTCCAAATGTAATTCGAATGTGACTGTAAGACAGTGAGTCTTCCTTTGGGTAGTAAGCATTTTGTATTTGAGCAGTGAGCTTTGGGTAGTGTTCCTGGATGCATGTGCATTCCCCATTTATAAATAATTTTAACACAGTATACTCTTGTGGACTAATCTCCACCATGGTTTTTCCCCTAACAAGGTTTCCATGTAAAAATATTTGTGTTATGTGTATTTTTTATGTGGTGATGGTTTATGATTTCATGTTTATTTATCAAATCTAAGAATAATTTTATTAAGTATAATTTATGTGACAATTGATTCACCCCCCCTCTTATTTATCTACCCTTGTGTTGCCAACACTTGAGGCATAGGTCAATCTCCTAGGTCTTGTTCTCTTTGTTTGAATATCTTCAAAAAATGCAAAAATAAACTTAGAAACTTCAAAAATACCAAAAATAGCCTCAAATAACCTTCAAAAGCACAAAAAAACATTAAAATAATATCAAAAATACCATCTCCATCGTCGCTTATCCATAATAAATTTATCATCACGTTAACCCTTCAATAGAGAAATCAAAGAAAATATAGCAGCTATTGAAATCAAGAACGTTCAAGAAAAAATTACAAAGGCTTGATCACTATCAAATAAAACAATTCATAAATATCAATTTTCTATCAATCATCATCACCATCACCATCAACAACCTATTATGTTCCTTAATAAATATATCATTCCTATAGTGGGAATCATCATTGGATAACATCCTTAAATAAGAAACATCTCTAGCAATTGATATAAAAACTTTGTTCGTCTACTTTTATCTTTTATTTTGATTTATCTTATTATGTTATTATGATGTCCTATCAAAGATTTCTGAAAATATTTAGAGGAAGGAATGGGGCATGATCATTTCTTTTGTATGCCATGTTTTATTACAACACACTGATCTACTAAGAGGGGGGTGAATCAATAGATATTAAAAAATTTAATCATTAAAATCACATGAAGATAATTTCCTGTAATACTCCAAATGAATATTAGAGCATAAACCAATATAGCAATCACATGCACATGAATGAAAAACACATAACATAAGATGTACATGGAAAACCCTGAATGGGAAAAACCATCTCGGGAAATGCTGCTAGGATCTGTTGTCCTAATCTAGCCTCATAATCAATGAAGTTTAGTTACAATTTTAAGGGCTTCAACTCAGTGTAAAGAGACTACAACCTCTACATATTTATAAATTTAGCTACACATAAACTCATTCTACAAAACCTATAATGCATCAATTCAATACATAATACTTTCTCTTTTTGTTCACTCTCACACCACTATAAACAACTTTGAATATATTCTAGATTTTAACTCTCTATTACAACAACACACTTCACTTACTCACTATATTCTATCTTCACTCACTTGACTCACTAGTTCATATCTCTGAAATGCTATATATAAAATTATGTCTTCTTTAAGAAGAAACTCGAACCATACTATAACCCTAATTTCAATTCAAAACTAAACCAATTCATTTTTGGTGGGCTATTTACAAGGTTTTTATGTCGTTTCACCATTTTCCTATGCATTGAATTCAAATTCAAATTGTGAGTTATTCTTTTCCTTAGAATCAACATCATTATCTAGTAGCTAACCTTAATCCTTGTTAGATGCCAACCTAATAATCTATACAAGAGATTTTATACGATTGTACTCCATGGATCGATATTATCCCTTGTTCAATGTGAGAATCTATACCATTACTTTACCATTGGATCAATATCATTCATAGTTATATTTATTTGTATAATAAATTGTGCCAACACCTGTATCTTCCCATGCCATGATTTTATGCCCTAGAAAAGTCATTTTTATCTATTTTTCAACTAGGGTCACACAAGAGATCACCATCATCAAAGATTTTGATTGGAGGAATATATTTTTTACAACAAGGATGCAAAAAAAATTCAATTACCAGGTGTCATCATTCCATTCGCCTTCCATATGCACGCCATCAATCAACATTTTGTCATTTACCTAGTCAATTTCTATCACATCTCCATATCGCTATAAAATTAGCGAATGCAAATTCTTATCAGCGATGTAGTGATCATCACTATATCACTACCTTGATAAGCCCTTATTTTCCACTTCAGAAATGTCCACTTTCCATCACATATAGCCAAACTCAAACATGATAGCAAAGTAATTTTTGTGATTTGAAAGGTCATAGTGATCATTGTTAGATCATATATCTTTTGATCTCCACCATTGAATGTTAAGTAACTAAGTAATCCCTACACACCCCAAGGCACTACCAACCTAGGTGATAGGGTTGATCACCAACACAGAGATAATGACATAAGTTGTTACTTAAGATAACCCACAACCTGTCATAATCGATCAATGAGAAAAATAACATTGTGGTCATATTTTCCATGACTATAGTTTACTTTGCATTTGCATGATTGAAATTGATCATTATGGAAACTTTGACATCAATGAACACATTTTTCCAACACCAACAGTCTTCTTTTGACATCAATGACAACACTTTCCAACAATCTCCCCCTTTGGCATTGATGGAAAAACTCAAAATGATCATACAAGATGTAACATTGAAGCTCTATACCAATTTGATTATTGATACATAAATACAACAACTCCACTTATGGCATATACAACTCTTATATTCAGCTTGCTCCTAGGATTTGAGCATTCTCATCATATCTCCCCCTTTGACATCAATGGTGAAGGGTTAAAATGGATGCACTCCCCTAATTATATGCTCCCTCTCTGACACAAAATGCAAAGAGAAAGAGGGGATTCAAAACTATCTAACCATCAAGTTATTATAAATTTTTAAAATGAGGGTTACCTGACTTGATCACATTGTCCTTGTCTAGGGTTAGAGAGATAAATAATGAAGCTCTCACTAGATGTATGCCCTATTAGTTAGGTTTAGTGATATGATGTGGGAGAAACTACTCCCAACTTCTTCGTTAGGTATTCATACTTCTATGTGGGAAGAGTCTTGGTAAATATATCAGCTACTTGTTCCTTGGTAGGAACATACTCCATGTTGACTTCCTTTTTTGCAACTTTTGCTTTGATAAAGTGATATTTAATTGATATATGCTTTGTTATAGAATGCATCACCAAATTCTTTGAGATATTTATGGCACTTCAATTGTCATAAAGAATAGAGATAGGTTCACTATAATCCATTTTGATGTCCTCTAAAGTCTTCTTCATCCATAAGACAAGTACGACATGCAGTTGTTGCAACATATTCTACTTTTTTTGTAGAAAGAGTGACAAAGTTTTTCATTTTACTCATCCATGAAACCAAATTGTTTCTTAAAAAGAAATCACCAACACTAATACTCTTTTTCTCATCCACACTTCCCACACAATTGACATTTGTGTATGTTTTTAAAGTGAAATTCTTTCTTTATGGGTACCATAAGCCATAGTCAACAATACTCTTGATATATTTGAAAATTCTTTTTACAACACTGACATGGGATTCCTTTGGTGCATCCTAAAACCTTGCAACCATGTAAATTAATTACATTATATCAGGCCTAGATGTAGTTATATATAGTAGAATTCCAATCATTGATCTATATTTAGTCTAACTTGCATTAGGTGATTCATCTAATTTTCTTAATTTGTAGATAGTAATCATAGGATTACTGACTAGTCTACTATCCTTCATGCCAAATTTCTCGAGCATTTCTTTTGCATAATTGGTTTGGGAGATAAGTACACCTTTATCAATTTGTACAATTTGCAAACCAAGAAAAAATTTGAGTTCTCCTAGCATGGATATTTCAAACTCATCTTACATATGTGTAGCAAATGCGTTGCACATTATATCATTGATACCACCAAATATGATATCATACACATACACTACAAAAATGACCATATGGTCACCTTTAGATTTGAGATATAAATTTCTATCAGCATAAACCCTCTAGAATCCTTGTTGTTGTAGATACTAATCCAATCTTGAATACCATGCCCTTGGGGCTTTCTTTTGACCATATAGTTCTTTTCTTAATATAAACATAACCATCATCCTTTGATAGTTGAAATCCTTCTGGCTATTCATATATACTTCCTCTTATAGGTTTCCATTCAAGAATGTAGATTTTACATCCATTCAATATACCTTAAATCCTCTATACACTAAAAAAAGAAACATTCTAATTGCTTCTAATCTTGCAACAAGGGTAAATATTTCTTCAAAATAAATTCCCTCTACTTGTGCATACCCTTTGCATGCTAACCTTTCTTTTTTTCTAATTAAAGCTCCATCTTCATTCAACTTATTTTTTAGTACCCATTTGGTGTTAATTACATTCTTATTTTATGGTCTAGGAACCAAATTCCATGTTTAATTCTTCTTTATCTAATTGAGTTCCTCTTCCATTTATTTAATCCAATTCTCATCCCTACTAACTTCATCAAATATTTTTGGTTCAATCTAAGATAGGAGAGAAAATTTCACTTATTTCTTTTCCTTTGCAAGTCTTCTTCTAGTATCCACACCTTATTTTTGTCACCAATTATTTGATCTGCAGGGGTGATCCTTTTGCACATATTTTGCATGAGATATTTCAACTACTTCATTATCTTCTTCTTGTTCTTATTCTTCAACTATTGCACATACATCATCATCTTCTAATTCAAACTCAAGATTGTTTTTGTTAGACTTAGTTTTATTTGTATTTTTATCAAACTTGACATTTATGCTTTCCACTATTTTATGCAGTCTTTTGTTGTGACACTTGTAGGCTTTTCTCTTATTGGAATATCCTAAGAATATCCCTTCATCACACCTTGAATCAAAGCTTCCTAAATATTCATCTTCTCTTTTGATATAACATTTACTACCAAATACCTTAAAATGTTTGAATGAAGCAGGCCTACCAAACCAAAGTTCATAAGGATTTCTACCACTGTTTCTCTTAGTAAGGATCTATTTTGAATGTGTACAATAGTTTAAACTACTTCATTCCAAAATGTATCAACCAAATTTTCCTCATTTAACATAGCTATAGCCATTTCTTCCACAATCCTATTTTTTCTTTCTACCACTCCAATTTTCTATGGAGTTCTAGGTGTTGAATATTTTTTGCTTAATTCCATGATCTTCACAATATTCTTTGAATTCACTAGATGTAAAGTCTCCACCTTTATCTATTCTTAGAAATTTAATTCTTCTCCCAGTCTCATTCTCTACCATCTTTCTAAAAGCCTTAAATCTCTCAAATGCTTATGCCTTCTCTTTAAGAAACGTAACCCATGCCATTCTAGTATATTCATCAATCAACAACATAAAATGTCTCTCTCCTAGTATCCCCTTTATCCTCATGGGACCACAAAGATTAGTATGAATTATCTCCAAAGGTTTGTTAGTTGAATACTCTTTTGTAGAAAACATAGACTTTGTTTTATTTCCTTGTTGGCAACCTTGGTAAATTATATTTTGAGGCTTTCCTATCTTAGGCATATTTCTAACCAATATTTTCGAGCTTATCTTTACCAAATTTTTACAGTTAGAATGTCCCAACCTTCTATTCCACAACCAACTCTCATCAGATTGGCTAATTATACATGTTTGACCTTCCACATTACAAAGATTATAGATATTTCTATTTGCCCCTCCCCTTGAGTAATTGTCTAACCATTTTTCCTTCTTATAACCTTCAGAGTTAAATACAACCTTATATCCATTATAACACATATGGCTTACATTGAGAAAACTATGCTTCAAACCTTCAACATAGAGCACGTCTTTAGTCTTATTCTTACCATCTATGCTTAAAATTCATTTACAATGCATCTTTAATGTAGTGTTATCACCTAAGATTATTGATCTTCCTTTTATCATTTTTAATTCAATGAATTTTCTTTTATCTCGAGTCAAATGTTTCGAGCAACCACTATCAATTACCCATAAATATTTTTCCTTGGCATGCAATGTTGTTTGTGCAATCATAGACTAAGTGGAATTATTCTATTTCTCCTTCCATATTTTCTTAGGTTTCTTTTCAACCTTCTCTTCCTTTTTCTAATAACCTTCAACTTCCTTTTCAACTTTGGAAGATGTATTTTTATTCTTCTCAGACCAAGCATTTGGCCTTACATTTTTTTCTCTACAATTTCTAGCTACATAACCAATAGGTGTTGCAATTGTAACAAACTATATTCAGGTCAAGCCAAGGGAGAAAATGGATTTTTTCTTACCAAAATTTTATTCTTCCTGACTCTACATTCTCTAGCCCTATGAAAAAAATTGTTACAAGTATAGAGATACCCATTAAAGTATGATAAACACCTAGTCATTGTGTTTCTTTTAGTTGGATGAGGAGATATTCTTTGTCTAGGCCTCCTTAGATAGTGTACTCTTATGAATCCATCATTGTCTATTATTTTTGTGTTCTACTTCATCTTTTTATTGTCAGGGACTGTTATTATGTCTTTCTTGTCTTTAATTGTCTTCTTCTCTTTATCAATTTTCTCAACCACAAATTATTTATTTTCGTCTTTAGAGGATTCTCCTTTGTCAAAATTTTCACCACTGCGAACTAGTTTTTCTTCTACTCTAAATCTTTCATAAAGCTTTTCTAAGGTATCAATAAATGAGCTTTTTCCTTTTTCAAGTTCTAAGCCTAATTTTTCCTTATTAGCTGGCTTTTTGGTACTTAATAATTGATCAACAATATTAGTATTGTTGATGTGAAAAATTGGCAAGGTAAGATTCCTTTGTGGGAAACTCACTTAAAGGGGGGACCTGTTGCACTAAACTAAGTAACCTCTAGATTTTAAAGACGCTGACTTCTTCTGTAATTGGAGTTTTGAATGGGAAAAGGAAGCAAATATAAAATAGAAGGATCTAAATAAGGAGATGCACCGAGATTTAAATATAGCCAATGTAAATCTATCTTTTAGATGCAATTTAAGGGCCCGTTCAATAGTCTACCATGTCTTGAAATAATAAACATAAAAAAGAAAGACTTGCACAATTCATTTCTTGACATAAAATAATTTTCATAGAGATTTACTAAACAAAAAGAGTCAGATACATGATTCTAAATCAGAATTCTATTCAAATCATTAAAGTTAGAAACAAACTATTCAGAAACAAGATAGTATAATGTTATTCAGTAGTTAATAATTAGAAAGGCCAAATTACAAGGGAACCATTTGTGAGTCTTTATAATTATCTAACAAGACAAAAGTTTTGGTGTCTTCCTAATTATTCTATAGATATTTCAAACACCTTAAATGATCAAAAGGAGCAGTATATATAGCCAATGCTTTGACCTCTTGAAAGCTTGTAACAAAAAAGATTCCTAGGTCATGAGCAATGATGATCATAGGAATGACTCATCATGACCATTGTAATAGAAGAGATCCCTGAACATGAACCCATTCACTCATGAGCCATATGCATTTTGAAAATTATATTAATGGTCCTACCATACCTCGTTCCAATAAGAGTAGCCTCCCAAAAAAGGTAGTTAGAGCACACAAAAGTGTATGGTATTTTGGAATTCTTGCTACCCCTTCGTTTCAAGAAGATTTGTCAAAGGGCCATGTGGTAGCATATCACAATTCATGGTTCATCCTCCCCATTCTTTGATAAAATCCTACAATAAGAAGACATGTGGCAACATCCTTACTATTGAAACCTCTTGAGGGGCCTACCAAAGTTTGCATAGGTAGAGGCTACATCGTCGGTGGTCGGGGCCTAAAAGAGAGTTATATGAAAGCATGCCTAACATGCTTGATTGACTGACACTTGGTGATGGAATGGGGCTTGGTAGAAAAGGGAAGGGAAGCTCCCCTTCGGTGAGTGATTAGATTACATGTGGTGGTAGATAGCCTAGATCACTAAAAAAATGGCATGGAGGCCTTTAAGAACATTGGGAGTGGTCTGAAGTCGAATAGAACATTAAAACAACCTGAAGGGAGCGTGGGGGTATATTAAATATCAACAACTTTTGGCGACTATTAGGGGAATTTCTCCTGCAGAATGATGAAACCAAAAATCTTTGGTTTCATGGATTAGGGCCTTATTCATTGAGCATTGGAGTTAGAGCCTAGAAAGGGAGATCTATAAGGGCATTTAGTCAGCCTCAAAAGGCATTGATATGGCATGTAGATTCTTGTGCGCTTCAGGCAAATGAATCACTTCCTTAAAAGGCAGCGTCGTAGAAATTCCAAACTCAACCTCAAGCTGAAAAAGTAGTAGTGCAATTTATTGAGTTACACCTTTAATGTCCCCAGTTGTAGGAGTCTAGCTGAAATTATAGAAAATGGATAAATCCTGCTTCCTCTCCTCAATTTTATCTACAATTTTCTCTGCAGTAGCCACCGATTCATCAGAAAGAAATGGAAAGGGCAAGCCCAGCTGGGTCAGCTAGGAAAGCATTGCCTAAATGTCATCCATATTTTTCCCCAATGTAATCGAGCAACACTAAGCATGAAGGGTTGCCTCATTATAGTGGATGAGCTCCCTTGTGATCCTAGCGACTGACCTTCGATTTTCAACCCCTTCTTGTACCATATCCTTGCTTGGCATGGTGTACATCTTGGATAGTAGCTTCTTTTCTTTGGGAACCTTTTCCCCTATGAATTGTCAGAACTATTCCATTATGGCATGAACCTCCCTACATAAATTCATTGCCTCTACCATGAAATGAAGTGTGGGCTAGAGATTCAGACATGTCTTGACTCTCTCCTAGTAGGAAGCATATAGTTGTTGGGCTATTAAGCATAGATCTGACTATGGGGCAAGAATTTGAACAATCTTCTTCAAGAGATCAATCTCTTCATTCCTTGTCCCAATATTTTGCATTAGCCTTGCAATTGTTTTTGTGGTAGAGGATATTTTCTCCTATAGGTCTCTTTATGCAACTAGTCACCTTTCCTAAGCTTGGTTTTAGGTTGTAGACTCTTCCTCTAGGGAAAGCCTGATCTTCTAGAGGTCTTCTTGAAATTGAGCCTATGTGCTCACTTGATTTTCCTCCTTTTCTTGTACTACTTGCTCTAACTAACCATACAGTTGCTGCAATTCTTCATTCTTTTGTTGAACATATCCTTCCGACTAGGCCAATCTTTCTGATAATTCCTGGTTCTTTCACCATAGATCAACCATTTGGTATAACTCTTGAGATTGGAATCTCTTGAGTTCTCTTTGTAAGCTAGCCTACTCTTCTTGCACATTCAGTGTGAAGCACACCCTTTCTACCTCTTGTGCCTTTTCTTTTGCCAATAGAACCTCAATTCTTCCCTTCACGGCCTTGAGCTCATCCTCCATATTTTTTAGTTTGCAAATAGACTTGAGGAAATTGGTGGTCAGTACTCATTGTGTCTCTTGCATGAGCTTGAATTTATCTCACAGTCAGGCAATGCACAAATCTAGTTCAATGGCATGGATGTCATAGTCACCAGGTTGCATTTCTCCAACTAGTTTGGTAACATTGGGGTCCATGGTTGTGAAATGCAACAATTTTTGAGCCTCATTATAAAATGTCTAGACTCTAGGCTCCACTGGCTTCCTATAATCCTTTTCCTTTTACTTATGGAATTAGAGATCTCAAGCTTGCTTCATTATATCACTCTAGGATAAGAATTGAGATGGTGATCTGATGCATTCTCCTACAAATGGTGCATTGGGAGGGACACCGAAAGGGAATGGGAGGTAGGTGACCTTAGATGTTTTATTCTTTGGAAGGGAAACCATGAGTAGAGAGAAGGGAGGAATAATCCAAATCCCAGGTGATGAAGGCATGGAGGGACTGATGGGGAATGGTGGTGGCAATGGAGATGTGACATGCTTCGACTGCTACAAATGTTGAGTCAGAACTGACTCAAAGGGGGAAAAAGGGGAAACAACTTTAGATATTAGGGGGGTAGTAGCTATGGATACAAATGAGGAGATAGATGAGGAAGCTGATAGGGCTTCAACCAGAGATAGGGCAGCTTGAGGGGAAGTGAAATCCATCTGTCTAATATGAGAAAACTGGGAGAAATATCCTGTAGCCATTGTAGAGGTGATAGAGAAATATAGGCTCACATTCAGAGTGATAGGTACCATAGGGATAGTGGGAGAAACAATAGACTATGAGCCGAGAAGAGAGGGAGAGAAAGATACTTGAGTAGTTGATTCCACCTCCGATGCTTGGTCGACTGCAACCTCCTGCGAACCACCTCTTGGAGTGGTATCAGTGTACTATCTCTTTCTTGGTGGAGGGTTCTCCACATCCACTACTTTTTTCAATTGATCTATTGCTTTAGGCTTCCCTATGGCCAAGGGTCGAGATTACAAGGACTCCAATCATGAAATATTTATTCGAACACTCCTAATAGTTGTACTAGGCTTCATCATTGTTTTCTATTTTTCCTTCCCTTTATCAAAGTGTGGAAGGGAATCTTCAGGGTTGGGTTCCTCTACATCACTAATGTTGGAGTCTAGATGTTCCTCATTCCAGAGGGTATCAAAGCGATCATCGGTGTCAAAAATTGATGGGTGTTGGAATAGGATGATGGTGTTCTTGATCCCCTTGCGATAAACCCAAAAATCATTGATCTTTTTTGATTTCTAGCCCTACTCCCTTATTAAGATATTTCAGAGGGTATTACCTATTCATAAATTTTCATCTACCTTCCCCTTAGGGAGATAAAACACGAGCCATGATGGCCTCCAATTATCCCTTGGCATGAGCACTAAGTTCACCTAGAATCTGCTAGTGTCATCTAGAGGATTTTTTCGTGCTTCCCAGTAAGGCGGAGGGTCATGTTTTACCTTAATAAATGTGTCACCCAAATCATCCTCGGGGTTTTAGTCCCACCTATTGCAAATGAAAACCAGCATGAGGTGTTGCATCTTTTCCTCTAGTAGCTCTGTTGATTTATTCCTTACCATGACTACTATTTTGTAGCTCATAGGGTATTCAAAAAATCCCCTCTTCTTCTTTGGGTTAGAGAAAAAGGTCCAATCCATAATAGCCATATGTCAGAATACTTCAAGGGCCAATACCCAATTGGTGATAGATACGAGGAGCTGAATTGACTCTTCACAAAAGCCAAGCACTCAGACACATGTAAATGCTTTCCTAAGGAACCAGTCACACATGGGGAATAGGGATTGCATCCAGCCAGTTTTATTGCTCGACAGGCGATAGTGGTCATTATCTTCACCCAATCGCACAAAATCGAAATCAAAAATTTCTCTGAAAAAATGCATAATAATCATAGGTAGAAGTGAGAATGGGAGTCCATACCGAAACTGGCTTTTGATGCTTATTCTCATCAAATATTGACAAATCTATTTTCTTCCTAAAGAAATCAAGATTCTAATGAAGAAACATATAGGCCAGAAGAAAAGGGTATCTGAACCTACCAACACTTTTGAACTCACCAATCTACTTCCACATATATTTGATAATCATTTCTCTAATATCAAAATAGAAAGGTTCTTTCTACCTTCTTAGATGAAAACCTAGGCCCAACTAGGATTCAAACACAATCATGTTGTTGGCCAAGCCAAACACAAAATCCATCATGGCTAAGGCATATTGCATATCTTCTTGGAAAAAGTCAACATGACGGATCAAACTTTTTAACAACTGCTTGCAATCCTAGGGCCTTCTGGTCTTTGCATTATAAAAGTTGAGGGCATTCCTTCTACCCTTCCATAATTTTGAACCCTTTTTCCAGTTGAAGGGCTCCATTGGTAGCACTCTTGTGCTATTCTTAGGAACACACAACATTTCCCTAAGAGCCTCTACAGGTAGAATGACTCTCAACCTTCTTCCTTCAATGGCATCAGTCACTAAATTGAAACACCAAATACTTTTATGAATTATTTCTAGACAGTGGTGCACATAAGGGACCATATATTGTGGGTCTGCAGAGCCATTGCTTGTATGATAGTTGATTTTTGAAGGCTTTCTTCATTATGGCAAAAGCAGCTTCCCTTAGGCCCTTAGGGTTAGTCTTAAGAATGGGGTCATAAATGTCATCCCATTATTCCTTTACCAAAATTTCATCCTCGAGAGTACCGTTCTTAGTTGTCCTCATGCAAAAACACTCTGGCTTATTTGGGATCCCAGGTGTAGCATAGGACTCCTCCTCCTAAAAAATATTTACCATGGGTGTCATGAGCATCGTGTCGACCAAGCTTTGAGATGTTTCACCTAGCTCATTCATCTATGGGTTTTGGGCTAATTCGGGGACAACGGATTCCATTTTTCCTCCAACTTATGAGATTTCCTATGCATCTCTTAGCAATTCTACACTTCAAAAATTCTCTACACTAACTATGCATTAAAAAACCTTCTTTACTTTAAAATAATGACATGCAATGCTTAGCTTTTCTATCCTCCTTGAGTGGTAGATGTCGGTTGCTTTTTCTACATTAAATTCAGAATGTACTACTAGCCTTTTGGCTTGTGTGAAGTGAAATACATGTCATTTGTAAATGAAAAGGGTTCATAATGATCCCAGGTACTTGCAACCCATGGCACAAATTTCCTTGGAAATTGAGCCAATAATTTGAAAGCAGGCTAGGCATTGTATGTCGTGGTGATTTAATACCTTGAATGGAATGATTATACCATAGTATGTGATAAGCATCAAATAGATACACATTATTTCTTGGAGTTTGAGGAACACTTGAGCATTTGACCAAATGAACTAATGCCGAATACTGCCAGCCAGCTTATGCTAATAAATTAGCTTTCCTTAATTTTGTACGCAACAACTCATACCTATAGTTGCAACTGGGTTAGAGTTTTGAGCGAGCCTTGGTGTAGTGTTTGAGGTGGTAACCAATTAAAATCATTCTTATTGTATGCAAATTACCATGCTTATCCTTCTTGCATCTATAAATAGGTGCCTAGGCAGTAGGGGAATTAACTTAGCAATTTTTAGTAGAATTATCACTAGGTGATTGGATTAGCATTTGGTATCTGCACCCTACATAGTATTAGCATAGAGTTAAAATTTAGATTCTTTGCATAGGTTGCTTCCTGATAGTCATATAGAATCTAATGCCATGGATACCCCAATTAGGCTGACCTCCCATCAACCTCAAATGGATTTTCTGGATGAAATTTTGACTAGGCGTCTAAAAAGGATGACCAAAAACAAACATTCTTTAGCCATTGTAGCTATGAAATGGGTATCGGGTCATGAGTACCTTGAATATGAGGACAATTATAGAGTTAACACTGATGTGTGCTCTCATTTCATGGCATCAATTTTGGACATTCAAATTCCCAAGCCACTTGTGATTCGTCTAGTGACAAAAATATTTCCAAAGAAGTATCTGAACGGCTTCAGGGAGGTGGTATAAAATGTTGCCTTTGGTGGTGGAATACTGACTATGAGCGACCTTTGTAGGGTCATTGAAGAAGATGTAGTTGTCTCGTGGTTGTTGTTTCTAAGCAGTTTTTGACTGCAGTCAGGAGAATTCCATCACCAAAAGGTCACTTATGCTTTCTACTTCCTGTTTCAGATTTATAATGTGGTTCCTTTCTATGACATCGACTGGTATAATGATTTCAAGAGCTTGGTGTTTCCTCCACCACCTACTGCTACTTCTCTAGATGGTTCCACTAATCCCATTGCTACTGAAGATAACATGGTTCTAGATGGTGTTGTTGTTGCTTCTTGTTCTCACAACTGAAGCTTTTTCACCCTTTTCATGCTTTCAAGACTACAACTCATTAACTATTTTTGTATATATCCTAAAAAGGGCTTTAGATATATATAAGTATATACTTCTCAAAAGCATGGCCTTTCAGCCATTTTGTTACTGTACTTGTCAAAGCATATAAATATAATGAAGATATGGCTTTTAAAAAAAAATAATTTTTTTCGTATTTCTTGTCCTTTCTAGTATATGTGTTATTCTCTACATCTTATTGTAAATCTCTATTGCATTATGGATTAGAAAGACTGATCGAACAAAAAAAGAAACACAAAAGAAAGAAACCACACTAATTACATATTTACATGGTAGATTAATTTAATTGAGCTTTATAGATATTTTAAGGTGAATTCCCTTCATAGGAACCACTCTTCTTCTTCTTTGCTTTCTGATTTAATTCCCTCATACAACCTACACTAAATTATCATGAATAGACCTTTCCATAAGCTATTGAGTTTCTTGTGCTAATCGAGTCTTGTTGCTCACTCATTGAACTTTAACATATGGTCCTTGGCATCTAGGCCTTGATCTAGGAAGTTGTCTAACAGAGAAGGTGCTCTTGAACCTACTATATTATGCGTTATTAATCCCTTGAAGGGTAGTGGGTAATGATTTATTAGTAATGCTTGATGTAGGTCATGAAAATCAATACAAAATTAGATATCTTCGTTCATCTTTTGGACTGGTTTAAGGTTGAATACCAACATGTTAGGCTTGACTGAGAAGACAAAACATGGCTGAACTAGCTTTACTAGCCTTTGCGCCATAAGTGCTTTCATATCGGGGCTTATGAATTTATTTTGGCAAGCTGATTCAACTTCCCTTTTCAGTTCTATCATAGGTTGGATGATGTTGAGATCATATCCTCTAAGGTTATCATATGGCCAAGCCATTGTTCCCTCATTATTTTCTTTTAGAAGGTGGACGATATTTTCTTTACCTTGATGCTGGGCATCCCTTCTAATTTTGAACTTTCTCCCATCCCTGATCCAAAACTTCACATACTCAATTCCATTTGCTATAAACTTCCTCTTTTTATTTCTTACATTGTTATTATCAAAAGGATTTTTGAGAGTGACCAATCTTTCTAGAAGCTTATGGGATCCTTATTGAATGTCCTGTTTATTGTTGGTTTCGATGACTCTTGATTGGAGTTGGTCGGAAAATTTTTCCAACTATGAACCAAATGAGGCGATGTGATCATTTTTTTCAAATTATTTCCAACTCTAACCATCATCTAGAATTGTTGGTTGTAATATCATTCGCACAGAGTGTTGGTTATGCATTGGGTCCAGTGCTAGTTTGAATTGGGATCTGATTTCGGCCATGTGATTTGCATTAGCATTCTATTCTTGAGGAACAACTTGAATATTAAAACCTTAAGGCTCTGAATTAGGTCTTGTTGATGGTGTTTACTACACACCAACTCAGACAAAATATGATATTCTATCTCTCTTGAAAGGTAAATCTCTATCAGAAAAGAGATAACCCCAAGGTCTCCAATGTCAGGTCTTGACAATGCAACAAAATAGCTCAATGATAAATGTGAAAATGTTGGTAATTGCAAGGGGCCTTACAAATGACCAATGCTGGAAGTATACTTTCATCAGATGCAACAATATGGTGATACTTTTAATCCTAAAACTAACCCAAATTCAAAATAAACAACAAAAAAGATAAGGGTTTCAGAGAGATCCTAATGCTAACACCTAAGATTAATCACAACAATGATGAATGTTGCAAATGGATAGATCCCCAATAAAACCAATCTCTAGTTGACCAAGGACAAGCCCACAACTCCACATAAATGGTGCAATCTTCTAAGGAAACTAAATATTTTCAGACTATGAACATTCATCCACATACCCAGTAAATGGCGCAATGTAAACAAGTATCCATAGTTGAACTTAGCACAAAATAAGGCCCATACTAGCTTTACACAACAAATTACAATAAAAAAATTGCTAAAATTATGGACCAGAGATTGATCAACATCATTAACATCTCACCATTGACATGAAAGAACTGAAAAACTAACATCTAACTTCTAACAGTGGGAATTGAGAACAAGAAACCTTAAACTGTCAAAGGTAAATACAAAGTCTCCCAAATCAACAACTCAATTGCATTAGTTCTCCAGCAATACATAACGATTTTCAGTATCTCTCCTCTCCTACAACTAATTTCTCAAATCTACTTGCCAATTCTGGCCTTCTGTAGCTTTTAATCAGCTCTTCTAACCCAATCTAACCTCTTACAAATGAGAAGGCACTAACCTTTTATAGAAAATTACATTTTGAATCAATGGTCAGGATTTAATTCATCCAATGACATAAATTACACTTGTAGAAGCATCCATCAATTACATTTAATTTGGGAGCTCATGGTACATCATCATCCAATCAATTGCATTCAGTTGCATTATGGCCCCAATGACATCAATTTTGAGAAAATCCTCATTGGAGAATAAATACAGCTTCACATGTCTTTCCTTGTTAAATGGACCTCTCCAATTGGTATATAGTTGGTGGCCCAGATTCTTATCCAAACCCCACTTTTAATATTTGAGTTGAACTTTTCCAGATTTTCCCTCTTGGCACGAATCCATATCCAAGTCCTCATTTTTTTGATTTATTTAATCTTGAAAAACATATATCATCATTAGTAGCTCACATGTCAAAATCCAATCCAAATTAAATTTAAATACAATTTTGGCCCTTTAAAAAAAAATTACATTTTTTTATGGAAACTTTTCCATTTTCAAAAATTTTCCCATTAAAAAATGCATTTTGGAAAAAATTCTTTCAAAAAATATCTATTTTGGAAAATTTTGAGATTTTGAGGGCTTGAAGGAATTTTCCAAAAAAGGAAATTTTCATTTTGGAAAATTTCAGGTTTTGAGGTCTTGAAGGAATTTTTCAAAACAAAAATTTTTGGATTTTGAGGGCCTAAAGGAATTTTCGGGGATTTCCGCCTAGGGAGGAAAATCCTGAAATTTCAAGCAAGGTCAAAATCCCCTAAACCTCATAACTTTTTTTCTAGAAAGAATTTTTGAAAAGTTCAAAAAGCAACTTGGCCTAAATTTTCATCCTCTATCCATTGGTGTAAAAATATCTACACATAACATTGAAAATTCACTTCAAATATCCCCATTTCCAATTTTCAAGACAAGTGAAGAGCCCCCAAAGCCTCAGAATATTGCCTTCATCAAACCAAGTTTGGAATTAGTCCCAAAATAACCTCCCAAGAAGAGAAAAATTGAAAATTGACAAAGCCAAGGTGTAGAGATGTAAAAGAAAAAAGAGGGTCCCCGCCTCTGGTGGGGCATGTGTGCAAAAATTGTACAACAGGTCCCAAACTTTGTCTCTCTAGGATCTCATACAGACATTCTTTGCAGTATCAATATTCCGAACTTGTTTGATGATTAGCTCAGAAGATCCAAACATCTTTATGTGCCTGATGTCCATTTGCTCTGCAAGGCTCAAACCTAGTATAAGGTTTTCATATTCATTTTTTTCGGAGCAAGAAAAACAGAATCAGAAAGATATGACTGTCTTCTTGTCACTTGGGGGAGTTAGGAATATCCCAACTTATGTGTCGGCCTTGCATTTAGCACCATTGAAGTGCAATGACCACAACTCTCTAGTTGAAACTCCTTTGGGCTCCCATGTCACCTTTGGGATGGCTTGGTCTTTGTCATAAATGACATAAGTCCCTAGTCCAGTGGCATGATAATTGCTAAAAGGATCCTTATCAATGAACTCGCTTACGAGGACTTCTTTTTGATTGCTCTGATATTTAGTGATTTCCTCATCTTCTAAAAGCTTTTTGTAATACATCTCTTCCTTGGTAATGGAGGTGTGAGCGGGCTCAAATCCGTTCTTAGCCTCATCTGCAACATGTTCTGAATGCAAGGTTCAAAAACTAGCTTTATTTTGGCTCTGTGCTTGGTCCTTATAATGAAGTGTGACCAATCTAAGGAAAGGTATCCACCTAGTTTGGAAGTGAATTCTCTGGACAAGCACAAACCAAATATTGGAGGAATACCAATGATCATGGTATTCTGATTGACTGTGATATTCAGGTAGGCAAATAGAGTTAATGGAATGTCCTTAATGATCCCCGAAATATTAACCATATTCCCATCTAATTGCATAACACCTTTATTCAAAGGTTCATAGCTCAATCGTAGGGCCTCAACTATTTGCTTGGGCATGACTTTGGTGCTGGCACCCTATTCAATCATGGAATTATGCAACAATTTCTTACCCACGATAAGGGTTAAGAAAAGCAGCTTCGGTTTTGTTTTGCCTTCATCGAGTTTGACTATGGATTCTTCCTCTTGATCCTTAGTAGAGGCTTCCTCTCCAATATGCATGAGAATGTTTGTTGGAGGTGACTAATCAATAGTATCCTCTTTAAGCAATTTATCCTCTTTTTCTTTTATTAGACCTTCTTGGAGAGCCCTCTATAGCAATATCTTCTACTCCGAAATGGCTAAGATTTCTCATAGGGATACGCTAGTAGATGATTTTTTCAATTGTTCCACTACATTGAATGGTAGCGGAATTGGGTACTTTCACTCCTTAGTTCTTGTAGTTATGATCTCCCTTTGTAACAGACATTGTGGTACCGCTGCAAAGGCACATGGTTTATGGTCAAGAGCTTTGTTAGGCTATGGATCGACTAATTGCAAGATGACTGTTTCTCCCATGAATATCCCTTTGGAGCGAGTGTTGTAGTCATAATGCACTTGCAGGGTTTCTAAAATGGGTGTTTCGATTGTGAATACCAGTTCCTCTCCTTCCATACATGAGAAAAGGGCATGGTCAGAAGCTATGTCATTTTCCTATTGCAAGGATATCCCTTGCATTTGAGTGGCGAGTACCATTTTTTCATTTGTGGAGGTATATCCATACCCCCCACTATCTGACATTGTGCCTTGGTTGCATTATTCTACCACCTTCTATTGTAGATTATCACATGGGCAGTTTTGAGGCATATGTGAATCACTGCAAAGGAAGCACCAAGGGTTGCCATTGTCAACCAAATTGTTGTACCCTGTAGTTAGCTCTCTTCTCAAGATTAGGTTGGTGTTGTGCAATGGAGTGGGTACTGGTACTATTTTATTTGTTGTCTATGCCTGAGGATTTATCTGAGCGCCTCCTTAGAACTGGTTTCGTTGGTAATAAGAACTTTTGCCTTGATATTTCTAATAGGTTGGATTTGAAGGAGCACCTTGGTTGAAATTGATGATAGTTATCTCATTGGCCATAGCCCACAACATTTCCTTTATGTCACTCATCTCATCCTTCGGGGCATCGCATGTGGAAGCACTGCCCTGCGGTCCACTTGCATATGTGTACATGGATTGGGGAGGAGTAGTTTTGCTGAGTGACTGGATCATCATCGAGATTTTGGCATTGATGGACCTTAGGTAGAACTTAAATGCTAAGTCAGGCAGTGAGTGGATTGCAACCTGAATTCTTTTCTAGGTTATGTTGAATTGGGCATTGAAGTCAGTCAGAGCCTCATATGGAGCCCGCTTGATGATTTCAAGCTGGTAATACTATGATGACCTATCTTTGTCATTTGAGAATCTTTCATAAAAAGTGTCTTTGAGCTGATCCCACGTACCAATAGAGTTAGCCAACAAAGTGTGATACTATTCAGATGCTTTTCCTCTGAAATAAGTTGTGAGAAATCTCAGTGCTATGTTTTGGTCTATAATTCCATGTACCAAACATACATCTGCCACATCTTGCAGATGTTCAGATGGTGTTCTCGAGCTGTCTTTGGTAAATTTAGGAGTAGATTTAAGGGTAGAGACTAGAATGGGGGCCCAAAGGGAAAGTTCTACTAGGGCAACAAGGGGAATTTTGGCATCCCAAGCCACATAGTTTCAGTTAATGATAGGTAACATGGCTTGTGGAGGGGTCAGGACATTTATGTGACTGGTTCTAGTTGGTACCAACAAATCAGGCTTGTTTGCTGTTTGAGATCTAGTGACATGTCGATGGCTCATATACTTGCATAAGACTTAAGCACATTTCATGGTCCCACTAGGAGTGATAGGAAAAATAAAAATTATTGATGCCAAAAATTGGCAAGGTAACATCCCTTTGTGGGAAACTCAGTTAAAAGGGGGACCTATTGTGCTAAACTGAGTAAGCTACGGATTTTAAAGAAGTTGGCTTCTTCTGTAACTGGGGTTTTGAATGGGAAAAGGAAGAAAATATAAAATAAAAGGATCTAACTAAGGTGATGTGCCAAGAATTAGATATAGGCATGGTAAATCTATCTTTCAAATGCAATTTAAGGGCCTGTTCATTAGTCTACTATGTCCTGAAATAATAAACATAAAAAAGAAAGACCTAGATAATTCATTTCATGACATAAAATAATTTTCATAGATATTTACTGAACAGAAAGAGTCAGAGACATGATTCTAAATCAGCGTTCTATTAAAATCATTGAAGTTTCAAACAAACTATTCAGAAACAACATAGTTTAATGTTATCCAATAGTTAAGAAATAGAAAGGCCAAATTACAAGGGCACAGTCTGTGAGTCTTTACGATTATCTAACAAGAAAAAAGGCCTGGTGTCTTCCTAATTATTTTGTAGATATTTTGAACTCCTTAAATAATCAAAAGGAGTAGTATATATAGCCAAGGCTTCCACCAATTGAAATCTTGTAACAAAAAAATTCCCAGATCATGAGCAATGATGATCGTAGGAATGACTCATCATGGCCGTTGTAACAAAAAAGATTCCCAAACATGAACCTAGCAACTCATGAGCTAGATGCATTCTGCAAATGTTATCAATGGTCCTGGCATACCTCATTTCAACAAGTCTAGCCTCCCAACAAAGGAAGTTAGAGCATACGGCAGCATATGGCAGTTTGGCATTCACACTACCCCTTAATTTCAAGAAGACCTACTAAAGGGCCACATGGAAGCAGATCATGATTCATGGTTCATCCTCCTCATTCTTTGATAAAATCCTATGATAATAGGACATGTGGTAGTGTCCTTACTTTGGCACCACCTAAGGGGCCTACCAAAGTTTACACAAGAAGAGGCTATGTCTTCGACTGTTGGGGCCTGAAAGAGAGTTATATAAAAGCATGCCTAACACACCCGATCAATTGACAAGTGGGGGATGAATGGGGCTTGACAGAGAAGGGAAGGGAAGCTCCCCTTTGGTGAGAAATTAGGTGACACGTGGCGTAAGTGACCTGAGATCACCAAAAATATGGCATGCAGGCCTTTAAGAACATTGGGTGTGGTTTGAAGTTGAACAAAACATTAAAACAACCCAAAGGGAGCATGGGGATATATTAAATATCCATAGGTACCACCTTTTAATTTTAGACCCTTATTGATTTTCTATTTATCTTTCTCTAACTCTTTTCTCAAGGTGACTTTTTTTGCCTCAACCTTCACGTATCTCTCCACTTTATTTTCTAGTTTAGACATCATTACTTCTTCACCTCTTTTAGCTTCTTCAACTTGAAGTTCTAGATTCACTACCAACTAATTGGATTCCTTAAGTTCTTGAGTTAATTTGTTAGTCTCATTTTGAGTATTATTTCTCAATTTCTTGTTTTCCTTCTTAAAATCATCATATTTATCTCTTAATTCATCAAGACCTTCTAGAGAACTAATCAATTCTCCCTCAAGATCAACAAGTACTTCCTCTTGTTCTTAATGTTAGTCCATAACTTGTGCTTCTTTTTGATCTTTAATGTATTTTTCCATGAAGAGGAATTATTTTACTACTTCTTTCATTACAAGAGCACAACCTTGATCATCATTTGAACTATTACTAGCATTAGATGCACCACTTTCTTTATGAATGTACTGACTCTTCTTTTTCTTACCAAAATTATTCCTTTTAGGATAAATATATTTCTTCTTTTTGTTATCTTGTCATTGCTTTGAGTCATCCTCTTTATCATATGGATACTTGGAGGAAAATTGACCTATTCTATGACAATTACAACATTTAAAGGGAAGCATACCTTTATTTTTTTGAATCCTCTCCTTAATCTTCTTATGAAGTTTTCTTTCTCCTCATCAGTTTCTTCATTATCTAGTGTAGTTACAACAACCTTATTTTTATTATGAACTTCATCCTTTTCTTTCTTATTTATATTAAATGTAACTTCACTCCTAGAGGGCTCAATGTCTAGCATTCTAATCTCATAAGTTGTAAATAATACATGTATCTCATCTAGACTGAATTTATCAACTTCTCTTCCTTCAATAGCACAAATATTATAATAATATTTATTTTTCATTGACCTCAAGAATTTCAACCCTCAGAACATAGTATGTGATTTTCTCTTCTTTAGTCATCTTCAAACCTTCAAATTTTTCTCTCAGCACTTGTATCTTTTCAAAATTTACCTTGGTGTCTCCTTCGTAGATCTTATTCAACATGTCCTAGACATCATAATTTTTTTCACAATGTATAACCTTGTTAAGCACAAAGTAAAAAAAAATCATAATAGTGAACCAAGCTTTGTCATTATTCTCATAGTCCTTCTTTCCTATAGCATCAGTAGGAAGAGTAGCAGGGATAGTATATTTGTTCTTAACTAACATCCAAACATCATATTTGAGAGAACCTAAGTATCCTTTCATCAATGAGCTCCACTTAGAATAATTCATTCCATTGAACCTAAGTGGCTTGTAGGAACCTTCTTGACTTTCAATTATGTTCACTTATCCAAGATCTACCTAAGTTGATTAAGCTTCTCCTAGGGAACCTAGGCTCTAATACTAATTGTTAGAACATAATTATTTAATGAGAGGGGGTGAATCACTAGATATTAAGACTTTTAATCCTTAAACTCCTAGGTAGATGATTTCCTATAATACTCAAAATGAAGATTAGAGCATAAACCAATATAGCAATCAAATTAACATGAATGAACAACACATAACACCATATGTATGTGCAAAAACCTAAATGGGGAAAACCAAACTGAAAAATGTTGCTAGGATATACTATCATAATCCAGCTCACAATCAGTGAAGTTTAGTTATAATTTTAAGGGCTTCAACCCAAGGAAGCTCAAACTCCATTTTTTAGAAGCCTCAAATTCAAGGATGCTAAACCGTATTTTGAGCTACAACTTAGTGAAAAGAGGCTACAAATTCTATAGATTTATAAATTTAGTTATGCATAAAATGGTTCCAAAAAACCTAAAATGCATCTATTCAATACATAACACTTTCTCTCTCTATTCACAGTCACACCACTATAAACAACTTCATATATATTCTAGATTTTAAATATCTGTTACGACACACTTCACTTGCTGATTGTATTATATCTTCACTCACTCAACTCACTAGTTCATATATCTAAACTTCTATATATAAAATTATGCCTTCTTTAATAAGAAACTCAAACCATATTGTAACCCTAATTACAATTCAAAACTAGACCAATTCATTTTTGGTGGGCTATTTCTAGGGTTTGTATGCCATTTGACTATTTTCCCATGCATTGAATTCAAATTCAAACTACATGTTCTTCTTTTCCTTGGAATCAACATCATTATCCTATAGCTAATATAAATCCTTGTTGGATGTCAACCTAATAATCCGTGCAAGAGATTTTATATGATTTTACTCCTTATATCAATCTCATCCCTTGTTCAATGTGAGAATCTTTTCCATTACTTTTCCACTGGATTGATCTCATTCACAATTGTATTCATTTGTATAAGAAATTGTTCCAACACTTGTATCTTCTCATGACATGAGTTTATGCCCTAGAAAAGTCTTTTTTCATCTATTTGTCAATGAAGGTTACACAATAGATCACCATAATCAAATATTTCAATTGATAGAATCAATGTTTTCCAACAAGGATGTAGAAACAACAAATAATTGATCACCAGGTGTCATCATTCCATTCACCTTTCATATGCATGTCATCAGTCAATGTTTTGTCATTTAACCACTCAGTTTCTATCATATCGCCATATCACTATAAATTTAGTGAATGAAAATTCTTATCAGTGATGTAGTGATTATCACTATATCACTACTTTGATAATCCTTTATTTTCCACTTTGGTGATGTCCACTTTCCATCACATATCACCAAACTAAAACATGGTTGCAAAGAAATTTCCATGATGTGAAATTTCATATCAATCACTGTTAGATCATATATCTTTTGATCTCTACCATCGAATGTTAAGTGACTCTCATCGAAGTGACTAAGTAATCTTGGAACACCCCAAGACACCACCAACCTAGGCAATAGGGCTGGTCATAAACACAAAGATAATGACATAGGTTGTTACTTAAGCTAGCCCACAACCTATCATAGTTGGTCAATGAGAAAAATAACATTATGATCAGGTCCACCATGACTATAGTTTCATTTGCATTTTCATGATTCACACTACTCATCATTGCACCTTTGAAATAAATTACCACATTTCACCAGCACCAATAGTCTCCTTTTGAAATAAATGAAAACATTTTCTAACATGTTTGTGGGATATTATTGTAATACAACCATGGGAAATAATTCCCTTGTGTGTGGAAGCTTTTTCAAGAAACATAATGTATCCTTTGAATGTTTGGTTCTTCATACCTCTATGTGCATTGGTCCAAAATAATTTAAACTTCTAATCCATTTACTCATAACAAGGTTTCCATATTTCTAGTATGAATGAAATACTCCTCTTTTTTGTAGAGTCAAAGTCCATGCATAAGATACAAAGTTGCCTTGGTTGTTCATAACTTGGTGCATAGTGTCTATTTGTTGCATTAATAAGGATTTCTATGATTAAATTACATAAATTTCCCCAAAAGAGAACAAAATATTCATCACATTTTTTCAGACATGATCAATTACTATCATTCATATCCACATTCATAACAAATGGATTATCAATAGTCACATCAACATCATCTATTTTCCTAGCATCTAATCTCTATGTACATTCTTCTTACTAACAACCATCTCATGCATCCTACATCCATAAAATTATTGGCTATGCATCCATCATATCTCATATCAGAAAAATGCAATAAAATAAACATATCATCATATCATGTCATCACATTCTGCATCAAAAAAATTAGCATCATCATAATAGCATAAATCATGCACTGTCATTCATCAGTGCATCCATACTATATGAAATCATGAACATCATGCATAAAATCATAGTGATCAACCACATCAATAGCCACATAAAAGTCACATCATCTATTATAAATAAAATAAAAAATACAAATTTTATGATACATCATAATCAATCAAATGTTTGATATGTATATCTATACATAAAAATGCATGTGTAAAATAGGATCAAAAGTCGATGGATGTATATGTTGCAAGTATGTTGTAGGTGTTTCCATTGATGTTAATAGTTGGTCATTAATGTTAATAATGTAGATATTGTTAAAGAGTATTACATGAGAAAAATTTATGCTGTTTCACATGTTGTGGATATGTTTTTTGTATTTTTGTTGTAGTTGATTCACTTGGTTTCTAGGTTCTTTTGAGCAAATTTGAATAAAAAAGAGTGTGTAATGTGATAAAGGTGTGTTAAATTTTGTTCTTTTTATTTTTTCATTATTGAAGATATTATTGTGTGGTTTGAATGTGAAGATCAGAGGTGTTCAAAGGTATTATATTCAATTTTTCAAGTTATTGATCATTCGACAGAGGAAGCTGTGTTTGATAGAGTGTTTTCCTATAACAAAGGTTGTTTGAGAGAAATTAAATTGATCCATATTTCTTGGTATTGTTTTTTTCTATCTTATAGATTTAGAAACATGATTATATTATTTATATCTAATTTACCCTTGAGTGTTGAGTGTTTATTTTCTCCATAAGCTTGGCTTCATAAATTATGTTCTATGACAATGTGTTTGGCTGCACAAAATGAATATGTTCTTCGATTTCAAGTGGTTGTGGTAGTGTTGTAGAATATTTTGATGATGTTGGAATATTTTTTGAATGTTGTGAGGATATTTTGGAGTGTTGTTATGTGGTCCACCTGATTTTTCTAGACCTAGAAATGTGTGTATGTTGTTGCTTGTAGTGTTATTGTATCTTTGGCTAACCTCATGTGCTAGAGCTAATTATGGAGGAGGTTTGTTGTTTATGGAAGCATGGTGATGTGCATTGGTGTAGATTTGGGTCCTAATTATTACTTGATGTGGTTTACCTTCACTTCTTTCCACAAAAGTGTTTGGTGCTAACCTATTTGGTTTTTCAAGTTTGAGGTGCATATATTTCTTTAAGGTTGACCTAATTAAGATTGTTTAGGTCACAAAGGGTATAAGTGAAAGGTGGGTTGTTGGAGATGTATTAAGGTGTGCAAGTGATGTGAATTTGATTAATTTTGGTGATTTAAGTGCAATATTAAATTCCTATGAATTTGAATGTCGTGAACAAAAGGTTTCTACTTTTCAATGTGCCTACAGTTGTTGGAGGTAGTGAGCCAAAGGTTGCAGATGGTGCAAAGTTGTAGTGGTGGTTTTTACTATTTCTCTAAGATAGTGAATCTCTCTATAACAATTTCTTATATTCTTATTTCTTCTAATAGTGCACCCTTAGCTATGAGCCACCCAATAGTGAGCCTTTCTTCTTTTTTGGGTAGTGAGCCCTTCATAAAAAGCCTAATTGTATTTATGCTGTTATTCATATATATGTGAGGTAACCCTCACCATGGTTTTTCCTTTCTTAGGGTTTTCCATGTAAATTTTGTGTTCCCTTGTGTATGGTTGTATTTTCATTGGTGTTTCACATGCTTACATTGTTAAATAGTTTGGATAACTAAGAGAGGGGTGAATCAGGTATCATAAAACAATTTTCTTAACTTTAATTAATCTATAGAAATCTTAAATTAATTAGATAGTCAAAATAGATATGAACATGAAAACACACAACTACACCATGCACTATGAACACTAGCATTTACGTGGAAACCCAACATGGGAAAAACCATGGAGAATGCTAATTCTCAATTGTAGAACATCGGTTAACGTGACATCGATTAAGGTAATTTTTCCAAGGGCTCACTACCAAAATTCTCACTACAGGTAAGGCTCATTTATAGTGGGCTCACTGCCTAATTAAAACAAAATCATATTATTAAAAAATAGACAAAACATGAAATGATGAAGCTCCATCTACATATGAATGAAGTCAGTTATGATTAAGAGCATAATATCTAACTGTAGTAGATCTAGTCAAGAATCTTCTTCCCACCTTCCTTGCACAACCTCTGTAATATAGATTAATTTTTCTTGACACTTACCTTCACTTCCTTCTCTTTTTCTTGTTACAAAATCCTTCACACCCTTATCAATTTTTGTACACATCACACTTCATCTCTAGAATCAAAGAGATGTTCTATATATACCCATAGAACAAAATAACCCAGCCTAGCAAAACATATCAGCTTGAAGAACAACCATGAGATATTAAATAAGGCCTTGTACACTAGCACTGGACCTAGACGATAGGCCACACATAAAGATCTCCTTACCATGTTATCATGAGACCCATAAATAGGTCATACATAAGATATAGCATACTTCCCAAAAGATAGCAAGCTTTAAATTACATGAGATATATTTCAGAGCCAATGAGAACGCCACAGCCAAGACCAAGTCTTGATCTCCATAAATTTTAGTATCAACTGAAGGAATGCAATTAGACATACCAATATTTGTAACAAGCTACATGAATGTTCAAATAGAAAGGATACTCGAAATAAGTTTTGACCATAGTATCCAATATCAAAAATATTAGTCTTCATTATTTTGCATCTAACTATCTTCCATGAATATCCCAAAAAAGAAGTACTACCATATCTAGATCAAGGATAGTACCCATACTACCCAATCAAAAAGATCATTTTTGTATATCATCTAGAGTATGACATTATGGATCCTAGGTTTTGACATCAATGACAACAATGCTAAATCTTCTCAACAACTTCTCAACATAAATTTTGATAATTTTTAATGAGGGTGTAATTTTTTATAAGGGTTTGAAATTTAATGAGTGATTTAATGTTTTAATGTAAAAATGATTCACCTGCCTCTTAGTTGTCTTGTGAACCTAAAATTTTGTATCAAATTTGTGGTTCCTTGGAGAAATCTTAACCACTTGAGGTAGATCTATATGGCACATAAGAATGGTAGCAAGGCTTCTATGTTCAATGGAATGAATGATGCTTATTGTAAAGATAGGATGGACTCCTTTTTGGTCTCTCTTAGATTTGGTATCTGACAATCAGTTGAAAAAGTATATACTATGCCTATTGTTGGTCTAACAAGTGATGATGAAATCAAGGATTATGGAACAATGGAACAATAATAAATTATATATTGAGTATAATTTCTGATTCAGAACATGGGAAAGTGATAAGCCTCAAAACTAAAAAGGAGATTTAGAAAAATTTGGAGATTATTTATGAAGGATATGACAAGGTCAACCAAGTGAACATTTGTTGAGAGGAAGACTAAAATAGTTAAAGAAGTAGCAAGGACTATGACGAAGGAATCAATTCTACCAAATTTATATTGGAGAGAAGTGATTCATACTTCAATCTACATTTTTAATAAAGGTCAAGAAAGAGTGAACACTTCAAACACTCCCTATGAGCTATTCTATGGTAAAACTCCCACTATGAAATATTTCAAAGTGTTTGGAAGTAAGTGCTATATCATAAGAGATGAAGAAAACTTAAATGAAAGTTTGATGCAAGATTTTGATGACAAAATATTCCTTAGATACTCTACAAGAAGGAAAGCTTATCAGTGTTATAGTAAAAGGTTGAAGAATATTGTTGAAAGTGCAAGTGTCAAAGTGGATGAAGAACCATACTACAGGTCTATATTGATAGAAATATATGAATCTAATGAATCTATTTTCAATGAAGAATAAAAGGAAGAATAGAAAGAAAAAGAGATGGCATTTGAAGAGGAAGAAGCTCTGAAAAAGATCCCTAAGACTCCTAAGTATGTGCAAAATAATCATTATGAATATAAAAACATTGGAGATAAGATAAAAGGTGTGTTGAAAAGAAGAATAACTACTACTATAGAGGAATGGGTAAAAAAAAAATTATTATTAGAAGTAGAACCTAGAATACTAACTAAGGCCTATAAATATGAGAATTAGATCAAGGCTATGAAAGAAGAGTTGGAATATATTGAGATGAATGAAAGATGGGAATTGGTCCCTAGACTAGAAAATAAGAATGTGATAGGAACTAAGTGGGTTTTCAAGAACAAGTTAAATGAGGATGGAAACATTTGCAGAAATAAGGCTAGAATTGTGTGTAAGTTCTACTCACAAGTGGAAGAAATAGATTTTGAAGATATGTTTGATTTAGGGGAAAGGATGGAAGACATTAGAATTTGTTTGTATTTTGTAGAACATAAAGACTTTATGGTATATCAGATGGATGTCAAGTCTACATTCTTGAATGGTGAGTTAGAAGAAGAGGTGTACATTGAGTAACCAAAAGGTTTTTATTTATCAAATGATGTTGATATTGTCTACAATTTGAAGAAGGAATTTTATGGACTCAAATAGGATCCTAGATCTTGGTATGTAAGGTTGGACATGTACATATTGCAGCAAGGATTCAAAATAGGTACTGAAAATAACAATCTTTACTTTAAGGATGAGGGAGAACAAATCCTAATTATGGTAGTGTATGTTGATGACATAATCTTTGGATGAAATAAAGGCAATGTGCAAGAATTTTTTAGATTAGATGAAAAAATATTTTGAGATGTCAATGTGTGGGGAGATGAATTTCTTCATTGGATTACAAATCAGTGAATCAAGAAAAGGCATTTTTATTTCATAGTTAAAGTATGTCAAGGAACTATTGAAGAAGTTTGAAATGGAGGATTATAAACTCAAGTGTACTCCTATGGTTATTGGTTCTAATTTGAGAAATATTATGAATCTCCTAAAGCTAATTAGAGCAAGTAAAAAAAAATGATTTATGGACTGCTATACCTAACTACTACTAGATTAGATATCATGCATGTAGTATGTCTTTTAGCAAGATTTCAAGAAGATCCTAGAGAGTCACATTTTGTAATAGTTAAAAGGATATTTAGATACCTAAAAAGCACTCTAAACTTTGGTTTATGTTATCTTAGGGATACTAATTTGTATTTGTGTGTATATATAGATCTAGATTGGGTAGGTTGTATAAATGAAAAAAGAAGTACAAGTGGAGGTTCTTTCTTTCTTAGAAGAAGATTGGTTTCTCAGTTGAGTAAGAACTAGGATTCAATTTCATTATCTAGTGTAGAGGAAAAATATATCGCAACACCATCATGTTGTACTCAATTGTTATGGATGAAGTAGAAATTGAAGGATATCAAAGTATCATATGATGAACCTATTTCTATCTTCTGTTATAATACAAGTGTTCTCAATATTCCAAATAACTCGATAATTCCTTCAAGGGAAATATATATCTCTATTTGGTATCACTTTATAGGGGAAAAATTTGCAATGAATGAGGTGAAGTTGGATTATGTGCCTTTTTTTGTATCATGTTCCTCTACATTATCATGTTCTACATCAGATGCATTTACATTTTATTTCACTAGAGAATGAGAAAGAATTTTTTTTTTAATCTTTGACTCTGCACTTTTGCTTTGTGCCTTAGAAACCATTTGATCCAACTATTGCCTGAAATTATTCAACTCCCCACTCTTAGTTGTAGGTGCATCCTCATCTTCTTCTTCTCTATCTCTTGTAACATTGTCCTCTGCATGTACAACTTCCTCATCCATGGGTATATTTTGGAAAGGAGAAGTAGGAGGGGAATTATTTCCTACAGATGCTCTATTTGTTTCGCCTTGAGAATCATCCACATGTGAATCTTCATTATCCTCCTCATGCTCACTCATCATTTTTCTATCTTCTACAGGGATAGTTTTCTATTTTAGATAGTTCCTTTGCATATACACTTGATGATTTTCACTAGAATTTTCAACATCAACCACCTTGGCATGATTGTTTCCTCCTCACTATCCTTTGCCTTCTTTAATTTGGCAATTCTCAGACCTTTAGTGATAAGTATTATCTATTTGGAAGGATAATCTTCTTTAGTGTATTCCTCAATGATCTCCTTAGAAGGCCTCCTAGCCTTGGCAATAGGTTTTCTTTGAGATCCTTTCCTTTTTCCTAACTCTTGGTCCTTCTCCTAATGTGGAATTGAGTTTCCTCCATGTACTCTTCTGAGTTTGGTTCGATAGTATCATCCTTAGTAGTTTTTGTTTCTTCTTATAAATGAGACTCAAGGTATCCCATCAAATCATAAGTGATCTTGGTGCCATCTACCTCTAGATCCAAAATTTTATGTTTCACCCATAGCTTAGAGTACTTCAATAGAGGATCATTAAGTAAATTCAAATCAACTACTTCTTGCTTGGACCAATCGACTTTAGGAAGTGGTTTATATTTATATTGCTCATATTCATGATACTACAAAAGGTCCTCCTCAATTAGGAAAATTGGCTATCTTATGAAATTTGATCAATCTCAAGGAAAACCTAGAACATTTTCTCCTGATCACCTTGAAATCATCTCTACAGTTAGCCCAATAACCCTCAATGTGATCTTTGTTCTTGAACTTTCTACTAGCCATCTTTTGTGCACCACCATAGGGATCAAAGTTCCCTCTATCTATATGAGAGTACAAATGAAAATTGATCATCTCCTTCTATGAATTGTTAGTACTCTAAATAGAGGGACATGCTTACAAACCTCCAATCCTCAAAGGAAAATCACCACCAAGCCCTGTTCTATGCATGTTCTTCAAGATAGTATCAAATTGCACTAACTTCCTTGTCACTTCCAATAGTATAAGCTTATTTGTTGGGTATCTTGGAAGCTTAAAAGGCACTTATGGTGAACCATGCACTCTAATGTAGGGAAACCTTGGAAATTGGGTGAACCAATAACCATACTTCTTGATTAAATCCATGGCATCACATAAAATTATGACATGAAAGGTATCTTGTAACATTCTAGTGATATACATTAGGAAAGCATCATTGATCCTCATATAATTCTTAGAATTAAATTGTAGCTGAGGGTATACACTACAAATCCTATCCTTCCCAAGGAGTCCTTTGTAGCACAAAACTTTGTATTTTTTCTTTCCAACAAGCAAGTACACAAGATATGAGGTCATTATGAATTTTATAGTGTCTTTCACACTTCTTAATTGCATGACCAGGTTGTCATTTATGATTCCTACCCAATGGTAATGCACTCCTTTAAAAATTTGAGATATGAAATAGAAAATCCATTCTTTGAATATGAAATACTCATCCAATCCCATAACTCTTCCCAAGAGAGTGTTCATGTCATTGTATTCCTACTTGAAGTCACTCCTATGCAATTGTTTGGGTAATTTGGAATAATGTGACTTTGGTTTCTCAATCCAAGGACTATTCATAATATCTAAAGCCTTAGAGGAATATTTATGATATGATTATTTAACCTCCTTTGTGTTTATGTTCACCAATTTTTGGTGGGAACCAATATTGAATGTTCAAGCAATGAATTCCTTTGTCAAGTTTTCCACAACCCTTTGTTAACCACCAAAAATAATACTCCTATATAAATCAAGTTCTTGGAACACTCCATGAAAAGCTTTGGACAAAATATAGATGGTGGAAATCCAACAACCTGATTTAACCCTGTCTGTGATAAACTGTGCAAGATTGGAAGGTGCATCTTCGAACATCCTCTGCTTGAAGTGATCATAATCCACATGTCCCATATTGGTGTCAACTACTTTTCCCCATGTTAAGTGAATCTTGGACTCTATACTTTTCCCCTTGAATTCATACTTCATCTTTTCTACTCTAGTTAGAGGTTCCTCCTTGACCATTGGTTCAATTGATTTAGCTTTAGACTTTGCAACCTTGCTAGATTCACCCTGAATCTGTTAAGAAAAGAATACAATTACCATTATGCTAAGGAGAAAACCACAATTACATCATTAGATGAATCATTTAAATTCCCATGCAATTCCAAAATCGCCTCTTGAGTTAGCACCAAGTTTAAAACCCATAAAATGGATTTCAAGAAAAACCTCAAGTTTATCTGCCTCCATCAGATTTTAATGAAGAAAGCACATTCGAGGAATCCAGCCTCAAGTGGATTACATGAAGGTCTGAAGGCTTGGAGAATTCCCTCATGGGATGATTTTCATGAACTTTGATATTAATTAGCCAAACTTGGTCAATAAACACTCTCTTCCTCACTGGGGATCATCAATTAACATTCTCAAAGTTCAACCCACAAATACCAAACTTTTCACAATCTCGAGAATTTTCAAGCATGAAGGATTTGGGGAAATCCAAGGTCAATGGATTTTTTCGAATGAAAAAACCTTTGGGGAATCTTCCCTCATGTGGATTTTGTGAATGACATGAAACCCAAAAGATTATATGGGTGACCAATTTTCTCAAAGAAATCATATGTCAGGTTGTTTCATCGAAGGTTGATTTTAATGAAGTTTTTCTCTATCATTCATTTCTTCAAAACCACGATCTTGGTGAAATTTTGATCATTGATAATATACCCCAAATGGAAATTTCTTGACCCTAAGACAATATTGGGTTTGAATAAGTGAAAATCATCAAAATACAAAGGATTTCCGTACTTAGCCATGAATGACTTCATCAATTCCTCCAAATAAAAAACTAGGTTTCATGGCCACTCATGTCTCTAATTTAAACTTGCATATCTATGGAATCAATAAACCTTTTAGTTTCATACATGGGCGCACATATCATGAGTGATATGATGTTTGAATTTAGAACCCTAAATCCATCAAAAACAATGGTGCCCTAATCTAGCATTAATCACTAAAAATGGAAGAAACCTATTTAGGGATCGATGCCCTAACCCATCATTTAAGATCGAAAGGATGAAAATTGAAGTAGTAAAAATTGAGGGAAAAATCAAATGTTGATAAATCAAAAGAAATCCATAATGATAAAATTGAATGTGTATGATGAAGTAATCTTGAAATCGAATGGTAATGTAAAATTAAAATAAATTCTTAGAATGTACCATCAAATGACCAAGAGATTCAAATAAACCCACAAGAGATTGCAAAAACCCCACCTCTGATTGTATAAATGTGAAACAATGGCAAAAACCTTCACTCCTAGCTGATAATCTCACAAGCGCGGGTCAATTCAAATTCATCCTTACAATAAATTCCAAATTTCCCACAAAGGGCCCCTTAAAATCACAACTCAAAATGAGCATCAAATGAGGAAACAAGAGTATAAATCAACCCCATAGAGAGGAATAAATAGAAATTATGGTGACCCAAAAAATAAATGCATTGACAAGACTTTACACTAGACTTCAGGGATTTGAGGCCAGGAAGGACTATGGAAAATATGGGTGCCATAGATTTTAGAAATAGTTCAAACACCTAGGGAATCCACCAAGAAAAAAATTCCAAAAACTCTAATCCATTAGGAAAATCTACTTCAGGCAGATTTCCACGAAAACTAATCCTTCGAGAAAATCCGTCAGGGATGGATTTTCCCAAAACTCCCTAGAATTTGCACAATTTTCTACCTTAGTGAAATTTTCATGGGATCCTTGTATTTAAGGCACTATTGAATATTGAAATTCTTCAAAATTGAGCACCTAAAGTGTAGATAAAGAAATGTGACCCAATCAAGGGAAGTGAACCCAAAACCTAGAAGAACTTATCCCTTAAGGGGAAAAGGTCAAACCTAAAGCAGAACTAGAAAAGAAATGCAAGAAAAAGAGGGTCCTTGTCTCTAGTGGGTCATGCATGAAAAAATTACACAACAATTTCTCTTGATTCCCTTAGGTTTACATGTTTCACCTATCAAGCTTAACCCTTACCCTCTACCACCTTATTTTCCTTCCCTTATCTTCCTTCCTTAATCTAACGAAGATCCCTTCCTTCTAAAAAATCACTAAGTGTTGATCTTTTGAGGGTTAGGATCTAGCATAAATACTGTTATCTCCTACTCTTCTTAAGGTAAGAGGTAGTCATTCTTCCAGTTACTTGATCAGAAAAGTCTCATTAATAGAAATACTAAGTGTTGATATTTCAAACTTCATGGATTAGGCTTCCCTTATACCTCTTACTTTTAAGGTGGTGAGAGGTAGTCCACCTCCCTGACCCCTAATACCTAAAGTGATCTTCAAAAGGAAAAAAAAAATTAGCCTTTTGCGCATTAGGGATTGGGAGTCCCCTTTACTCTTTCCTCCTTTCTTTACAATTTTTAAATCGAATGACCAATTCCTGACCTTTGATCTCTTTACCTTCAAAAATTTGTTTTCAATCTTACCTCTTAAACTTTACACATTTTGAGGTATGGTGTAAGGAATCCTCCCAATGCCCAACACTTGAAACTCTTTCCCTCCATCTTCTTCCTTAATTATTCTTTCCTCCTCAATGCTTTAGGTATCCCTCTAGAGGTCCCATTCCTACTAAATCTAGCTAAGTCTTTGAATTTCAAAATTTTGAGTTTCACCTTCCCATATTACCTCTAACAACTTAATGTTAAATGGTAATCTGTAAGCCTTCTACTTGAAGTCTGATCCTTGATGGTTTGATATCAACAAAGAATAAAGTATGAAGTAGGCCCAACTCTTGATCCTTGACAAAGGTGTTCTTTTTTGTGGCTCTTCACCATTTAATGCATTAGAAAAGGTTTCCTTTCAGTCTCGAAGCCCTAATATTTCAACAAATTTAACATTTTTCTAGGAAAAACCATTAATGCTCGAACCACTTTATGAGATACATGTTATTCTTTTGGGTACCAAGGATGACAATTATTTTTCTCCTAACTTCTATTAGTGGATTTTATGGGCGCCCATCCTCATTTATTGTTGTTTATTTATTTTCTTGACAAATACATGCCTGAATCATGATTTTCATGGTATGGCTCCATCCTTTTATGCACAAACATCATGGTTAACTCTGGTTAGGGTTAGGGTTCAGTTTGTGGTTCCAAGCTATGCTTGATCTATAAAATAAAGAAAATTATTCATTTCAAGTGTTCTTCCTATGGCTCCTTTAGGTTTTTTCTTTGATGGACTTGTGCATTTTACATCTCTACAATTGTCAAGATTGGATTTTTTTCCTTTACAATAATGAAATTAATTAATATTGCCTCTTCTCAACTTGTTTATATTGGGTAAGTTCATTACCTACATTTCTATGTGTTTTTTATTTCTTTCCCTACATATATGTTTTATTTAAATTATTTATAGTTGTGTTGAGAAACTCTCTTTACTTCCAACATCTCATAAACATCATAACATCCATTTTTTCCTTTTGAAATTGACCAAATAGAGATTTGTGTGAGTCCCCTAATCCCTCTTCAATGGTTTTGTTTTAATAATATCAGTTAGGAAGGAACAAATTTTCCATCTTGGTGTATCATCTCCATTTTCCCTTCATGTATTTCTTCTATCTCTTTTCCTTTGTGAGCTATTAGAGTAAGGTAGTGATAGATTTTCATCTTTTGGGTTGGACCAACTTATTGCACTTGGAATAAAAGAGGAAGGTGACCTTCTCTAGAGATTCAACTCCATTCATGCAAGGTCCCACACCTTGAGTTCATTTCCTTTGTACCATTGGAATGTTGGACCTCATGTTCAATAGGGTGAAATTTCATGTGATAAATTTTTTTGGCATGCTCAACGAGACTCTACTTTCTCTCTATTGAAGAATTTTTTGTTTTCTCTAGAAATTTTTTCTTTTTGAGGAATTCCTTCTAACACCATTATGTCTCCATTTAAAATCCACTACTTAAGCAATACTAGTTCTACTTCATTCTATTTAGGAAGAGGTTCCTTCTTCAACATTTCAGCCCTTGGAGACAGTCCTACAATTACCTAGAGACTTTGTAGTATTCATTTTTGTGTCTCTACTAGTATGCACCTAAAATCTCTAGTTTAGTACTCTACTCTTATTTTATAATTTTCAAAGTGTTTCCTATGCATGTAGATGTCAAATTTTAATGTAAACTATATGTACACTCCCCCATACCACAAAATTGATAACTTCATTCCTCCCCATTAGCCATATCAAGCTAGTTATACCTCCCAATTCATTTCACATAGCTCTATTACTGTGGGTTTTCAATATTCTAAAAATTGTTACCACCAATCCCACCATGTTCAATCTTCTTGGACACCTACAGGTGATCCCAAAATAATGGGTTACACTTTTCATCCAAACTTGACATTTAAATCAACATTTTTCACCAAATATTCACTTTCTTATACCTATAGTAGCTAAACCATTAAGAATTTGAATATGAAGAAAACTATTGATTTCTAAGATTTTGTGTAGATTATAAAAATACTTAAAAAAATATAAAAAATTGTGAATCCTTTTATGTAATTTTCAATAACTTATGGACATGCATAGGAAAAATAAAAATAGATATGAAACCAACAACAATATTATTAGAAGCAAAAATGGCCTACAATAAATGGAATGTGCCTTTTAGGGCCAATGTTAATTTTTTTGAAAAAATCCAACTATTATGTGATTAACAGGTGTTTCAATGATGCTCAATGGACTCACCTAGTGTTCCAGAGGGGGTTTAATTGTGTTCATTGGGATAATCCTATGGTCTAATGGGGGTTTAATGGTTTTTTTCATTATAGGAAGTCATTATTTTGAGGTAATCAACCAATTCTTGACATTTGTGAGTTGAATTCATCAGCCAATGAGAAATATTTTGATTCCTCTCACCCTAGGCTCTGGTCTAAGGTGGTTGTTGGTTTATGTTCTCCAACATCTTTTCCTAACTATATACTTATCAAGTTTGGGGCTCCCTTCAATCCAAAGGCTTTGATCTCTCATCTAGCCACTTTTCCCAAACAATATAGCTATTTCTCATCTGAAGTCTTTTGTTCCAAAGCATTCAGTTCGATCACCTCTAAATTTTCCAAAATCTATTAATATCAATAATAGGTTCTTTCTGGGGAGAAAGGTTAAAATATCTAAAGAGTTTTTGAATAAGGGTTAGAATGCACATGCAAAGTTTTTGAAAAAGGGAAATGCTATATCTAGTTGAGATCAAAATAAACATGCTCTTCATCCCAAGGGAAATGGAAGAAATCTAGATCAGTACAAGAAGGCTTGAGTTCCAAAGGAGCAACGACATCTGGGTAGAGATATTGGGGATGAAGTTAACATTACTCTTAAATATTTCATGCTTTATTCACATGTCCAATATCTTTAGGAGGTTTCACTTATCTGTAAGTTCTGGAAATTAGTCCCAGATCTTAATTTTTTGCAATGTTGGGTTTTCAAAATTGGGAGGGGTCTAACCAAGTTTTCTATTTAGATAAGGGGAAGGATTTTTTTTTTTTTTATCTTGTCTAGAAATCATTCTATGAATATTGTTTACAAGAAAATGTCTTAGATTTGCGAGGGTCATGGTCTTTATACCTCTCCATAGACTCCAAAATTTTCACCCTCATAGTCTATGGTTAAGTTCATTCCTTTCTGGATTCAACTACAAGGGTTTTCACTTGAATATAGAGAGACCCAGATTATTGAAACCTTGGGTAATTAGTTGGGTATTTATCTTTATCAAGATCTATGATTTTTTTCCAATCCTTCACTGCTTATTATAATATGTCTTCTTATTGATGTCGCCAAAAAACTTCTTTCTTTGGTGAACATTAAATTGTTGTATGGGTTCTTGAAGCAAAATTTTGTTTTTGAAGATCCAACTAAAATATGTCATCAATTTTTTTTTTTTGTTCATACTTCAAGTAAGTGTCAGTTGGAGTCATCGGTAGCAATGAAAAATGGAAATTTTGTTTCTCCCAAAGGGTTGTCCATTATTCCTCTTTATGCATCTCCAACTATTGTAATTTCTACATCTGCTAGTGATTTTGTGCAAACTATTGATTTTATCTGCTTATATAATAAATTTGATATTATTCATGGGTGGGGACAAAATTTTAATGGATTGAGTTCAAAAATTATGTATAAATGGGCTTCAATTTATATTGCACAATAGTTGGTGGTTTCATAGGTTCTGGTTTGTGACAAGCCAGGGTGAGATTTCAATGGTTCTTTGACAAAGTCTTCATCAAATGGAGTTGAAGGTAATAAGGGTAGTTTATCCTTAGAATTGGTTAGTGAGGACAAGGCCTTGTTTTCTAGTGCTTTCAATTCCTTTGGTAATTCCATGAGGGTTCCATTAACAAGTAGAAAATACTTTCTTTTTCTCTTGCTCTAGGATGGGCTAAGCAATTATTATTTTTGATTAATATTTTTCTCCAATCCCTAAATTGTTCTACTCTTGAGATTAAGATTGGGTATTCAACATCTCAATCAATGTGGTCCAATGTTTAATTTTGGTGTGTTAAATCACATGAAATAATTGTTGAAGGTTTTTGATAATCAAGAAGAGGAGTGTATTAACTTTGTGATAATTGCAAAAATTTAAAAAGGTTCAATTCATACTTAGTCTATTAATATACCTTCTAATAAGGATTTTGAAAGATTTGTAGATGAAAATTTATTTTCTATAGGTGAATAGTTAATAGAAGATGTTTCTACTCAGATAATAGGGGAAGTGGAAGAGAAAGATGGTCTCATATCATTATATATCTCTCAATCTTCATTATATTCTTCCATAATCAAAAAATATCTTGTTAAGAGAGGGAGGAAATCTTTAGAAACTAAGTTGCAAGAGGAAATTGAGGCAGTGATTTAAACTACATTGGATGTCCAAATGAGAGGGGATGTGAAAAAAAAAAGACCAAGGAGAGCATGTTTCTCTCCTAGGATGTTATGAGGATAATATCTTGGAATGTCAGAGGCATTAATGCCACTGACAAGAGGGTCCAAGCCAAGCAATAGTTGGATGCTTATGGGGCTGATGTTGTACTTCAAGAAACAAAAATATCAAATGAGTCTTTGGGTACTTTCAGTAAGAGTTGGTCCAAGTGAAATTCTTTTCATTCTCCATCACAAGGAACTTCAGAAGGTCTTATTTCATTATGGAATGCTAAGCTAGTAACTATTAGTAATGTTACTTGTGAGAGAAATTTGCAATTAATGAAGGTTTCTCACTTTGAGCTATCTTTTTTATTGTTAAATGTATATGGCCCAACTAATTTAGTAGGAAAATAATTATTATGGGACAAGTTTAAATAATCTATGTATTTGTTGGTACAATATAAAGTTATTCTCATAGGGGATTTCAATACAATAAATCATTATAAAAAAAAAAGGTGGTGTATGCACATCCAAAAAGGTATGGTAGAATTTTCTTCATTTATTCAAGGCAATGCACTTGTTGATATCATTCCACCAAATAGTAGTTTTACATGGACAAACATGAGGATAAAATTTCTTCAAATAGTGGAGAGGTTAGATAGGTTTCTATCCTCTCCAAATTGGCTAGGAAGTGAATATGTTTTAACATAACTTTTTCTCATTTTATAGCCTCAAATCTTTTTTCAATTTCTTTAGATTTGACTCCAAAAAAAATTAAGTCAATTTGGAAATCTTCTTTTAAATTTGAGGTATGTGATTTTGGCATCCTTAGTTTATTGATATGTTAAGACAGTGGTGGATAAGTTCACCTTACAATAAAGGTTCTAGAATGTATCAATTGAGTAAGAAGTTGGATCATATGAAACAACATATTAAAATTTGGAATCATCAAGTATTTAAGAATATTTTTGTGCATAAATATTCAGTGTACAAAATACTTTCAGAGGTCAATGATTTCATTATTACTAATTTTGTTTAGATAATAAAATATTTGAAAAACAAAGGCACTGGCAAGAGGAATGGAATGAGTTTCTTTTGAGAGAAGTGTACAGTAGGCAGAAATCAAGAGATTTGTGGCTAAAGGATGGTGATCGAAATACTCAGTTCTTTCATATATCAGCACAAGTAAAGAGATCAAAAAATTCTATATTTTCAATCCATGATAGTGATATAAGGGTATTGTTAACAAAGGAGAGAGATATACAAAATGAAGGTATCAAATTATTTTCATCTTTGGTATCTGCTAATAAGGATGTGAATACCCAATTGATAAGGGGGAAAGAATAACTTCTTCAAGTAATTCCAAAACTAATATCTTTGGAAGATAATGAGAAGTAGCTGGCACCTTCTCACAAAAGGAAATTAAGGAAGTTGTATTTTCATTTCCACCTGATAAAGCATCAGGGCTTGATAGAATTACAATAATTTTTTTTATTAAAAATGTTGGGATTTTATTGGGATTGATATTGTTGGAACCATAAAATTTTGGAAAAATTTGAAGGTGCCATAATTTTTTTTTATTTCAGTACTCAGATTTTCAATTGTTTGATCCACTTCAGGAGCCAACTTTGAAAAATCATGACTTGAAGCCCACTCAGTTTCATGCAAAATTAATTTGCAAGCATGTTCATTTGACATATGTGAGTATGCACATCGGTTTTCAGCTCCATACAATCAAATTTGACAAAGTTTCAAAGCGACATGTTGAAGGGTTTTTGAGAAAATATGTTGTCAGAACAGTGAAGATTCTATTAAAATGATCAACTTTGGGGATAAATTTTAAGTAATTGAAATGGTTTCATGATAGAACGATTCATGTTCTAGATTCTCCCCATCTCAATGTGTGTCCATGCCAATTTTCAGAGCTTCAGGACATCGTTTGATATTTTTTGGAAATCAAAACCAGATGGGTTTCACCTAGTTGAAAACTGGATTTCTAGAATAGTTGTAAAGTGGTCAAGTTTGATTTCTAATATCTTGCAAAGGAAAAGGATTGAAGAAAAACCAAGTTGCATATATGTTCATATGAGCTAAGTGAACCAAACCCCAAGGTGGTAGCTTCTAAAAGTCAGATCTGATATTTTCCAAAAAAGGGGCAAATTTTATGAGTTTCAAGTGATTTGTTGACAGTGGCAGATTTCAGAAAATGCCAAATTGGCTACTATGACTATTGACAATTTGCAATTCTGATGAGTTCATGCCAAATTGTTCTACAAGCATACTCCCCTACCTTGAAATAACACTCTGGTGTATTTTCGTGGTTTTTTTAGATCATTTGATTAGTTTTCCAAAATAATTTTGGAGGCAATTTCAATCATTTTATAATAGTAAAAAGGGGTCAGAAAGAAAATTCTATTTCATTTTGAGATGCATTTTGATGGAATAATTAAAAAGATAAAATTTCATGAGGCTCAACTATTAGGGGTTGTGCTCCCCATGTTCTTACACATTATTTATGGCCGAAAGATTATGTGAGAACAAACCGAGCCTTTTAGAAGAATGAGGTTACATGTGAGTAATCAAAAGTCATTACATATGATACTATTACTAATGGTCTCTACAAAAGGATGTTGTGCAGGAGGAAAAAGAGTTACTACATGAGAAGATGGGGAAATGAAAAGAAGGACAAAGGCCTTACTCTGAATACTATCACCTATAAAATCATAACTCAAAGCTTCTATGAAATATTAAAAGCTTTTAAAAATTATTAAATCAGCGTGGTCACATGACAGTAATGCTATCATGACTAATGGAAACCTCAATAAGGAAATTTTTTGAGGGGCTAGTAGGTAAGAATAAAATTGAAGATTCCTTCCCTAACACTGCCATTTATTCCATAAGGGACATATTGGATGGTGCAAAGAAACCATTTATCAAGATATTAAATCCAATGCAATTGTTGACAAGTACTCAAATAGATGGATTTTGTGAGAAATGAAAAATAACAATGAATTAAAAGAAAATAAACAAAAAGGATGACCTCCCATAGGAGGCACAAAAGTAAAACTAATAGTTCGCTTAATGGTACTCTCAACCACATTGATATTGAGAATGATAGACTTCAGAAGGTCTCAAAAGGCATACCGTTGATGTTCAAAAAGGAAATGCATAGTACAAAATGTAAAAATTTTATGGCTTGTACTGCAACTGTTAGTGTTGCTGAGAGTATTTGAGTATGTCACAAGAGGGATTTATTTTGGGGAGATTGCTCAAATAAAATTTACCCCATGAAAGGAAGGGTACGGATCACGATTGTGAGAGAGCCAGATCTACTTCAAAATCATGCTTTTCCTATTGATGGTTTAAGTTTATATCTTGCGGTGGATGAGAAGAACTTTATGAGAATGCAGGAGGTGTTCATTGAAATTGATAGGTGATGGATTGGCATCGGAGATAGAACTATATGACATAACAGATAAAGGGGATGATGCTTAGATTACTTTCCCCTATTCTAACAGTAAATTTTATTGCATTCTCTACTGTCTCTCTTGGTTAATGATGGATCTGGCAAAATAAGAGTGACCGAGTCTATCACGATGAACATTGATACATCGTATTGTGAGCAAGTTCAGTTCATCCACGAGCAATCTTTGAGTATCTTCATAGGCATGAGCATATGCACTTATGTCACTATATTGATGATAATGGTATGAAAGGGAGATCAATAAATGCATACAAAATTTACAGTATAGAATAAATCATGACAACAATACGTTGCCAGAGGAGGAAGGAAAAATAGTGTCATTGAAATTGCAAAATTGGTTGATGGAAATCATTCTCAAGCGTGGGAGGGGCAGAGTTTGGCTCGAACCCAATGAAATTAACAAAATTTCCATGGCCGATTCCAGAGCTGGTAAGGATTGATCTGCGATCAGGAAGCTAATGAAAATTCATTATGGTGCTCATGATTTCCATGCATTGGATGAATGTGAAGAAAGGCGAGAAACGGTAACAAATAGATGACTCGAGGCATTTCCTCATGCCACCACAATAGCTAGACAAAAAACCCTGAAATCAGCAAGGAAAAGAACCCTAAATACATTTGATGTGACATGAAGGATCAGAGAAACTTTCTCAAGTCTTTTTGATTATGAGAAATGGAAACATATCAATGAGACAATTGGCATCGGCAGGAGTATTTCAAAGTTCCCTAAAAGGATAAAAGTCTCCCCAATACAATGATATGCATCAATCTCCATTAAGGACACTATGATTTATCAGCATGAGTCATTGGTAAATCCTCCCAATAGAGTGAAAGGATAAGTTAATATGGAAAAAGCAATATCTTATAAAAAAGTTCAAATTTTGGTGTGGTTGTAGAATGGGTAAAACAATATGTGGTAAATATTACCACATTTATTTTGAGGAATTTTCTCATTAGTGAAATATTATATATTTAATGGGTGATTGTTACCAAGATGGGTAAAAATATAGGGGAAATACATGATAACATATTTTTACCAAGTGAGAGATAATGGAGAGTGTTTTAACTCTTCACAGAGGAATTAAAAGACAATTTAATACCTTGTAAATGGGTTATTACTTTTATTCAAGAGATTTTCTATATTAGGTGAAGATGAGAAAATTAAATACAAAGTAAAATATTTTCACCAGGATGGGAAGCATTTTCATGAAAGAAATCATGAAGAGGATAATTACCAAAATTATTTTTTCACAAAAAATACAAAATGGAGATTGAAGTTAAATATTTAATTTTCCAATGGCAACTAATTAAAATTTTTAAATAAATAGTTGCATCGAGAGGAAGGATTACGTTGGACAAATTCTCTGAAGGGTTGTAACCTTAAAAAGGCAATGTATATATGTAAGATGAAATAAGTCATCAGAAAGGAGTAGGTAGTAGTAGATAGAATCAGGATAGGATATACTACTGTAAGCATTACATTTTCAGAAATGATGACATTCAAGGAGACTATGTTGCATGTATGAATTTTGAAGAAGATAATGAAAGACTGTTGATTTAGTGGCTTCATTCTGGTATCAATTATTTGTTGGATTCTTGCGATTATTTGATTGTCTCCAATCTGATGTTTCCTGGTTGTTTAAATTGAAGTATCAAGTATATATTCGATTTATCAGTACACATTTTATGTTTTTGTGTGATTTGATTTATTGGATTCTTTATAGAAGAATTAAATTCCTTTCAATCAATTATAGTAATCTAAGAATGTCATTTGGATTAGTAAGAAGAATTAGATAATTAGATTTGATATGCTGCCTCAAGTAGGGTTTATCAAATACACTCTTGCATGTTTATACCAGTTGTAAACTCATAGTTATATGCCAAACAATTAGAGGACCTGCTAGATAGAAACCTTTCATTGAAAGCTTTCATTTGACTCTGTTTTATCCAATAAGGCATTGGTCTCCCTTATTTACATTACATTACTTATATTCATTTCATTTGACATCTCTGAATTGAACATATTAAATCATACCTTGATATGGCATAAACAATTCATACCAAATTAGGATCATATCTTTCCACTGTTAAATTGCCATTTGTGGATAGTTAGATCAAGTAGGAAATATAAATTCAAAATCTGAGTTACTCATATAGGTGCACCTGCCTAGGTTTAGCAAAGCCTTAAGAGTAGAGGGTTCAACCATATTGGTTGGCATTGTCAGTTAACCAATAGTGTAGTGAGAGTGTGGCAACCTCTCATGGTTCATTCAACAAATGTTTTTGAGACCCAACAAATTGGCGACTCTACTGGGGAGTTACTCAGGAAGATTTTTGGCCTTTCCATTTATAGAGTCAACAAAGATAACACATTTTTTTTGGAGATTCTGCTGGGGGCAAACCAAAAGCAATCTGTTTCATTTTCCTACTTTTCAGAAAAGTAGGTGGTGACTCTGTTTAACATTGATAAATAATGCATAGATATTGTGGAGCAATAACATTTTGTTAAGATGGCAGAAGAATAAAGAAGACACCGGACAAGGAAAGAATTAGAAGAAATGAAACAAAAAGTGTTATACTGGGAACAAAAAAACCTACAATTGGGACTTGAATTCGACAATGAAGGTAATATGTGCTATTCATAGAAGAACACTTATACACCACAACCATTACCTCAAATGAATCATCTTCCATTTCCTGAAAAAAGATAAATGATCTACCAAAATCCATAAGCCCCTCCAAACTTTGTCCCAGTTATCGATAAACCATTTAACTTTAGTAATATCCAAGGCTACCCAAATCCTTACCCCTACAATGAGACAAAACTATTCATGCAAATCCCTAAGTTTCATGGAGAATGGAATGAATCAGCTTATGAGCATATGGAATGATTCTAGAATGTCATTGTCAACTTTCAAGTTTATCCAGAGGATATCATTATGAAATGTTTTTCAAGATCTATGAGGGATAGTGCAAAGGAATGGTTTAAAAATTTTCTTGTGCAAAGTATATCTTCATGGGAGGATCTAAAAGAAATATTCTTGAGCCAGTATGAGGACAAAAATGATGAGTATTTACATAATCAAGAAGGAGTTCAAGGTCTCTTAGATGAAATTTTTGACATAAGGAGACACAAAGGAGAATATGCACACTCTTTACTTAACAAAATGATGAAAATCCATTTGAAAATACCTTATGATCTTCTGCCTAGTGATTTGTACTCATTGAGCAATTCATGAGAATATATGATCCCGATCCAGTTCATTGGTCTGAGTCATCAGGGCTGACTACTATTAGGGAGTTGGTGTTATGGATACACAGGCATGAGCATGCTAGCGATATCAAAACTAATGACATAAGTAATAGTATGGGTAAAGATGGAGAAATTGATCAAATAATGCAGCCAATAGAGGATACAAATGCAAGTGAAAATGATGACAATCTATGTGAGGAAGAAGAAGATGATGATGATATGAGTGGTCAATCATACATATTGGATGAGGAATATAATGATGAAGATGTCCTTGAAAATACACTTCATAAGGAATATATTGGTGATAAAGCAAGCAAAGGTGAACAAATTATGCCCTCATTCTCAGATCAATACCATGGTAACACAATTGATGATGAAGAAGAATTCATGAAAGAAAGCTTTTATGAGGGCCAAGATGATGAAAATATAGAAGAGGTCAATAAAGAAGTGAATCCACTTGACAAAGAACACATGAAATATCCATCTATAGTAGATAACCATGAGGACATGATTGACAAATGAGAAGATTGAACACTAGAAAGTGGTTTTGAATTTTTTTTAAAACCATTGTATGATCAAATAATAGAAGGATCATAAATGACACCTTGCCAAGGTGTGCCTCAAAATTATTTCTTTATGTTTTTGAAATCACTCCATGATGAGGATAAAACATGCTCAGTTGAAGATGAGAGCAGATCAACATGTGAAGAGAATAACCATGGTGATGTAGGAAATTGTTGTGTTCATGAATTGGAATTTGAAACAAAAGTGAATTGTGTATCATGCCACAATGAAGATCAATAGGTTGGAGAAATGGTAGAAGATCTAAATGAAACATATTCACTCAGCAGTGAGTAGGTTTCAAATTTGTTAACTCTTGAATATCAAAAATATGCACACAAAGATGATTTTGAAGTTTTGGGTCCAACCTACATTTTCTTTGACAGTGAGAATACTATGCGTAGTGATTCAAATAATTCCATGTGCATCTCTCATAGTGATGAGGAAATCTTTGAAGCTGATCATGAATCCATTTATATCCAAGAAGAGGTATGTGACTTAAATATTTTTTGCCTACAAAAGAAGGATATTGGTTTGCATGTTATTGATGATGAGTATTCAAAATTTGTTGATTCAAGTATGTGTGAGGATAACTGTATGGATCAAAAGTGTGTGTCAATGCTAACTAGTGATAGGAAGGAAATGGAAAGTAATTTGATTGTTTCAAAAGATGTTGATGAGATAAAAAATTTTGATTTCCATGGAAAGCATTCAGATTTTTAGGTCCCAGTACAGTTGCAGGATCATTCAGCAACATACGATAATGAGCAAGCTTATGAATGTTCCATTGGATGTAGATACACTTTGTATCATGAAGGTAACAAAGTCTTATCATATGATGAACTACATAAGGGTGAGATGAAAATAAGTCAAGCTAAACATAATGAATTTCAAAAGATCTTCAATAACAGTAGCATGGTAGATTACATAAATATTCTCAGGAGGAATTCGATAAGATCACAAAAAAATAAGGTGTATGACAGGGGAAGATATTGGCATTTATTTTTCAGTGGCCTTGTGCCATTAATTGCATGAGGTTTTTTCAAGAAACCATATCATGACAGAAAGGAATTTTAATCTGTTGCTCAGTAAATAAAACTCTTGGTCTTCTCTCCCAGAAGCCTAGATTCTTGCTATGCCCACAGAGGGAATACATCTAGAGATGGAGCCACTATTGGAACCATAAAATTTTGGAAAAATTTGAAGGTTCCATAAAAAATTTTGATTTCAGTACTCAAATGTTCAACTGTTTGATCCACTTCAGGAGCCAACTTTGAAAAATCATGACTTGAAGCCCACTTAGTTTCATGAAAAATTGCTTTGCAAGCATGTTCATTTGACATATGTGAGTATGCACATCAGTTTTCAGCTCCATACAATCAAATTTGACAAAGTTTCAAAGTGACATGTTGAAGGGTTTTTGAGAAAATCTGTTGTTAGAACAGTGAAGATTTTGTTAAAATGATCAACTTTGGGGATAAATGTTAAGTAATTGAAAGGGTTTCATGACAGAATGATTGATGCTCTAGATTCTCCCCATCTCAATGTGTGTCCATGCCAATTTTCAGAGCTTCAAGACATTGTTTGATATTTTTTGGAAATCAAAACCAGATGGGTTTCACCCAGTTGAAAACTCCATTTCTAGAACAATTGCAAAGTGGTCAAGTTTGATTTCTAATATCTTGCAGAGGAAAAGGATTGAAGAAAAACCCAATTGCATATATATTCATATGAGCTAAGTGAACCAAACCCCAGGGTGGTAGCTTCTAAAAGTCAGATCTGATATTTTCCAAAAAAGGGGCAAATTTTATGAGTTTCAAGTGATTTGTTGATAGTGGCAGATTTCAGAAAATGCCAAATTGGCTACTATGACTATTGACAATTTGCAATTCTGATGAGTTCATGCCAAATTGTTCTACAAGCATACTCCCCTACCTTCAAATAGCACTCTAGTGTATTTTTGTTGTTTTTTTAGATCATTTGATTAGTTTTCCAAAATAATTTTGGAGGCAATTTCAATCATTTTATAATAGTAAAAAGGGGTCAGAAAGAAAAATCTATTTCATTTTGAGATGCATTTTGATGGAATAATTAAAAAGATAAAATATCATGAGGCTCAACTATTAGGGGTTGTGCTCCCCATGTTCTTACACATTATTTATGGCCGAAAGATTATGTGAGAACAAACTGAGCCTTTTAGAAGAATGAGGTTACATGTGAGTAATCAAAAGTCATTACATATGATACTATTACTAATGGTCTCTACAAAAGGATGTTGTGCAGGAGGCAAAAGAGTTACTACATGAGAAGATGGGGAAATGAAAAGAAGGACAAAGGCCTTACTCTAAATACTATCACCTATAAAATCATAACTCAAAGCTTCTATGAAATAGTAAGAGCTTTTAAAAATTATCAAATCAGTGTGGTCACATGATAGTAATGCTATCATGGCTAATGGAAACCTCAATAAGGAGATTTTTTGAGGGGCCAGTAAGTAAAAATAAAATTGAAGATTGCTTCCCTCACACTACCATTTATTGCATAAGGGACATATTGGATGGTGAAAAGAAACCATTTATTAAGATATTAAATCCAATGCAATTGTTGACAAGCACTCAAATAGATGGATTTTGTGAGCATTGAAAAATAACAATGACTTAAAAGAAAATAAACAAAAGGGATGTCCTCCCATAGGAGGCATAGAAGTAAAACTAACAGTTCACCTAATGGCACTCTCAACCACATTGATATTGTGAATGATAGACTTCAAAAGGTCTCAACAGGCATACCATTGATGTTGATAAAGGAAGTGTATAGTAAAAAATGTAAAAATTTTATGGATTGTACTGCAACTGTTAGTGTTGCCGAGAGTATTTGAGTATGTCACAACAGGGATTTTTTTTGGGGAGATTGCTCAAATAAAATTTACCCCATGAAAGGAAGGGTACGGATCGCGATTGTGAGAGAGCCAGATCTACTTCAAAATCATGCTTTTCCTATCGATGGTTTAGTTTTATATCTTGTGGTTGATGACAAGAACTTTATGAGATTGAAATTGGTAGGTGATGGATTGGCATCGGAGATAGAACTATATGACATAATAGATAAAGCAGATGATGCTTAGATTACTTTCCCCTATTTTGACAATAAATGTTATTGCATCCTCTACCATCTCTCTTGGTTAATGTTGGATATTGCAAAATAAGAGTGACCCAGTCTATAGCAATGAACATTGATACATCGTTTGCTGAGAAAGTTCAGTTCATCCACGAGAAATCTTTGAGTATCTTCATATGCATGAGCATACGCACTAATGTCACTATATTGATGATAATAGTATGAAAGGGAGATCAATTAATGGATACAAAATTTATAGTATAGAATAAATCGTGATAGCAATGCATTGCCAGAGGAGGAAGGAAAAATAGTGTCATTGAAATTACAATAACGGTTGCTGGAAATCATTCTCAAGTGTGGGAGGGGCAGAGTTTGGCTCAAACCCAATGAAATTAACAAAATTTCCATGGCCGATTCCAGAGCTGGTAAGGATTGATCTGTGATCAGGAAGCTAATGAAAATTCATTATGGTGCTCGTGATTTCCATGCATTGGATGAATGTGAAGAAAGGCGAGAAATGGTAACGAACAGATGACTTGAGGCATTTCCTCACGCCACCATGGTAGCCAAACAAAAAACCTTGAAATCAGTGAGGCAAAGAACCCTAAATACATTTGATGTGTCATGAAGGATCAGAGAAACTTTCTCAAGTCTTTCTGATTATGAGAAATGGAAACATATCGATGAGACAATTGACATCAGCAGGAGTATTTCGAAGTTCCCTAAAAGGATAAAAGTCTCCTTGATACAATGATATGCATCAATCTCCATTAAGGACACTATGATTTATCAGCATGAGTCATTGGTAAATCCTCTCGATAGAGTGAAAGGATAATTCACGATCGAAAAAGCAATATCTTAGTAAAAATTTCAAATTTTGGTGTGGCCGTAGAATGGGTAAAATAATATGTGGTAAATATTGCCACATTTATTTTGAGGAATTTTGTCATTAGTGAAATATTATATATTTAATGGGTGATTGTTACCAAGATGGGTAAAAATATAGGGGAAATACATGATAACATATTTTTACCAAGTGAGAGATAATGGAGAGTGTTTTAACTCTTCACGGAGGAATTACAAGACAATTTAACACCTCGTAAATGGGTTATTACTTTTATTCAAGAGATTTTCTATATTAGATGAAGATGAGAAAATTAAATACAAAGTAAAATATTTTCACCTGGATGGGAAGCATTTTCATGAAAGAAATCATGAAGAGGATAATTACCAAAATTATTTTTTCGAAAAAAATACAAAATGGAGATTGAAGTTAAATATTTAATTTTCCAATGGCAACTAATTAAAATTTTTAAATAAATAGTTGCATCAAGAGGAAGGATTACATTGGACAAATTCTATGAAGGGTTGTAACCTTAAAAAGGCAATTTATATATGTAAGATGAAATAAGTCATCAGAAGGGAGTAGGTAGTAGTAGATAAAATTAGGATAGGATATACTGCTGTAAGCATTAAATGTTCAGAAATGTTGACATTCAAGGAGACTATGCTGCATGTATGAATTTTGAAGAAGATAATGAAAGACTATTGATTTAGTGGCTTCATTCTAGTATCAATTGTTTGTTGGATTCTTCTGATTATTTGATTGTCTCCAATCTGATGTTTCTTGGTTGTTTAAATTGAAGTATCAAGTATATATTCAATTTATTAGTACACATTTGTTGTTTCTGTGTGATTTGATTTATGGGATTCTTTACAAAAGAATTAAATTCCTTTGAATCAATTATAGTAATCTGGGAATGTCATTTGGATCAGTAAGAAGAATTAGATAATTAGATTTGATATTCTACCTCAAGTAGGGTTTATCAAATACACTCTTGCATGTTTATACCAATTGCAAACTCATAGTTATATGCCAAACAATTACAGGACCTGCTAGATAGAAACCATTCATTGAAAGCTTTCATTTGACTCCATTTTACCCAATAAGGCACTGGTCTCCCTTATTTATATTGCATTAGTTCTACTCATTTCATTTATCATCTCTTAATTGAACAAATTAAATCATACGTTGATATTGCATATACAATTCATACCAAATTAGGATCTCATCTTTCCACTATTAAATTGCCATTTGTGGATAGTTAGATCAAGTAGGAAACATAAATTCAAAATCTGAGTTACTCATATAGGTGCACCTACCTAGGTTTAGCAGAGCCTCAAGAGTAGAGGGTTCAACCATATTGGTTGGCCTTTTCAGTTGACCAATAGCGTAGTGAGAGTGTGGAAACCTCTTATGGTTCATTCAAACTTCATTTTTGAGACCCAATAAATATCTTAAATTCATTAGAGGAGTCAAGATGATTAGATGAGATGTTAAAGAATTTTAATTTAGCTCATATTTCTATCATTCCACAGATAAATTCTCCAAGGACGTTCTTAGATTTTAGGCCAATTCCATTGTGTAATGTGATATATAAAATATTCACAAAGGCTATCTATCCCGAGTTACATCCTTTTTTGACCAAAATTATACTAAAAGAGCAAGGAGGTTTTGTGCTTAGAAGGGAGACAATAGAAGGTTCCATTGTTGCACATGAATTCCTTTATTCCATTACTACAAATAATCTATCTATGATATTAAAATTGGATATGTAGAAATCATATGACAGGGTAGATTGGGAATTTTTGAAATAGGTGTTATAAAGATTTGGATTTTCTCAAAAATGGTGTAAATGGATCATGTCTTGTTTTTCAGGTGCTATGTTTTCAATGTTGCTAGATAGTTCCCTAGTTGGTTTTTTGGATCAACTCAAGGGGTATGTCAAGGTGATCCACTATCACCTTTTATGTTAATTATCTTAGCTAGGGCTTTGAGTAGGTCAATTCATAAGGCACATGAGCAATCATTAGTAATTTATATTCCAAAAACATCCATAAAAAATAATGCATTCTTTGTTTGTTGATGACACACAAATTTTTGGTAAGGATGATGTTATAGAAGCAGAGCATATTAAATTAGTGTTGGATAAATATACATTTTCTTTTGGGAAAAAAATTGAGTGAAATTCAAAAGTGTATGTGTTTAACACAAAAAAATCAATTGAAAAGTGGATTGTGAAGTTGCTAGATTTTAAACAAGAAAACTCCCTGGCAAATATCTTGGTATTCCCTTTTTTGGAGGTCAAAATAAGATCTGTTATTGGCAAAAAATTATACTTAGTATACAATAAAAAAAAAAATCATGGAAAGGGAGATGGATTTCTTTGTTAAGTAGAATGTTGATGGTGAAATTTGTGCTTTTTACAATACCAGATTACTATATGTCAGTTCTAAAAGCTCCCAAATTTATTATAGTTCAAATATAAAAGTTGATAAGAAATTTTCTATGGACTAACAATATGGATGGAAAAAAAATACCTTTAATTTCCTTGGAAACCATGTGTTTGGAGAAAGTAAAAGGGGGTGAAGGTCTTCATAATATGATAGAAATAAATTTGGCATTAGGTGATAAAATGGTTTGGCATATGTATATAAAGCCTCATTTAAAATGGTGCCTATTCATGCAACATAAATATTTGGAAAATTGAAGTCCATCAAGAAATCTTAGTATGTAAAATCCACCTTTAGGTTCTGTGAAGTGGAATTTTTGGGTTTCTTGTAGGAAAATTATTTTATCACATATAACATGGGAGGTACATAATGATAATGAATCTTTTCTATGGAAAGATTCCTAGAATGGGTATCCAGTTCTGAATGCATTACACAATTTTGAGAGTATTGAAATTTTGTTATCTGAAAGTTGGGGGTTAAGGGTCAAAGATTGCATTGACACGAAAATTAAAATGGAAGGAATTTTCAAATGTTCTAATAGACAATGATCATAAAAGACTTCTTTAATCTATTCTTCCAGAATGAACTATTTAAATTTCAATAGGAGATGATAGGTTAATATGGGAAAAAGAAAAATCAGGTTGTTATATAGTAAAGGAGGGTTATAAATAAATTTCACAATCTAGTTCAAAAGAAATGGTACAAAGAGCTTTTAAATTTTGTTGGAACTCAAATGTCTTGCCTAAAGTTGGTTTCTTTTCATTGTTAGCTATCAAAAAAAATTGGCAAGTGACAAACTAGAAAAATTAGGGATAGAAAATCCATTTAAATGAGCCCTTTGTGAACAAGAGCTCGAAGATGTCAACCATTAATTTTTACTATGTCTAGTAGAACACACATGTTGGATGTTTATAGTAGCTAAAATGAATTGGAAATTGTCATTTCTAGATACTCTTTGGAAATTATTTTCAAGCTAGCCATAGTTTAATAAAAACTCCTTCTTTGCAAGAATTTGGTTTAATATACCAACTTTAGTTGTTTGGGATATTTGGTGGGAAAGAAACAAATACATTTTCAAAACATAAAAACTCAACATTGATCAGTTATTACTCTTGTTAGAGAAATCTATTTCAGAAATAGTAAATGGGTATGTGAAAAAATTAAAATATGTTGGCTCAATTTTTACTGACTGGGATTCAAAGATAATGTTATCATGGCCACTTCTTACTTTTCCTTTGAAAGGGAGTCTTCATCAACTATTTGAAAAAGTAAAAAAAGCAAACATAAGTTGGAATCTTCCCCTTGTTGGTATATTTAAATTGAATATTGATGGAGCTGCTAGGGGAAATCCAAGATCATCTAGAGCAAGGGTTATCATCAGAGATTATAAAGGTATGGTGTTATATGCTAAGTAATTTAAATTGAAAATTGGTTCCAATAATGCAGAAAAGGCACAAGATTTATTATAAGGCTTAAATTTAGTAATTACTTTTAAGCTCCCCAAGATTCAAATAGAAGGAGATTCCATGATTCTTAAAAATGCATGCAGGGAACGTAAGATTATTAACTAGAAGTTGGGGTATATAGTAAAATATATTTGTTCATTGCTTGATAAGATAGGGAACTATCAAATTATTCACACCTATAGAGAAGGCAATACCATGGAATATGTTTTTGGCTAATCTAGGATGTGACCAAATAGTTGATGAAATTACACATGTTGCTATGTCAGGGAAGTTGCATCCTAAACTAGAAGAAATTATGCTAAGAGAGGGAAGTCTTCTAAGTGTATAAATTTTTTTAATAAGCATTTTCTTACCATAGAGGTGTTTGTGGGGTCCGAAGTGGGGGAGTAAGTGTGTTGAAAATGATAAAACATAGATTTGTGTAAAGTATTAATACAAGGTAGCAAGGTACGTAAGAAGTCGTGCTGGAAAATTAAGCATATTAAAGCATGGTTTCATGGAAAGTTTTCATACAAGGTAGTAGGGTATGTAAGTAACTATGCTAGAAAATCAAGCATTTGGAGGAGGTTAATCGAGCATATTGTTAAATTGAAGTGGAGTTGTTAGTTGTATGTGTGATCCATAGAAATTGTACTAGGTAGGATGATTCCAAATATTTGGTGATGTCATCTACATCTTGTAGTGGATGTTGCAAGATCATGAATAAAACATAACTGGCCATTTAAAATATTTAACAATTTTTTATTTAGTTGTAGGAACATAATATATAATCATTGTTTATCATGTTTTTCGTGAGGATGGATTAAAAAAACATGTGTATTAATTTAGCATGTTGTATTTATTTTTATTTATGTGTGCAGACTGATCCAAAACCATGTATTGTTTCAAGAACTCATTATCAATCACTAATTTTCCAGCCTCCTTTTGAAGAGTGGCATATTCCACATTTTTTTGATAAATACTTGAAGCTTGTCCCATTACATGATATCTAATTGGAGCACTTGGAAGGATAATTTATTTGATCTACTCGTGATCTACTCCTAGTTCTTGGTGCATTTAGGCATGGCTTTGACCATTTTCTCAGATTGGACTAAGGCTCAAGCAGTGAAATCCATGAAGTCTGGTGTGAGTGAATCTACTACTCCTTGCTCCATTTTCTTGTGGAAGTGTGGCCTAATCTTCTCTAGATCGAGTTCAAGGGTCTGAATCTCATAATCAGTCATTAATTTGAGGTAATCTTCAGTGTCTGCCCTATTCTCTTTGGCCCATTCAAGGTCAAGATCGAATTCATGCAACACTCTTTCCAAGAAATACTTTCTACGATCCAGGCCCATTTTTCACCTTTCTATTAGCTAGTGATCACCCTTTGCGAGGGCCATATCCTTTTCCCATGTCTTTTCAAACATCTTGAGAATAGATTTAATCTTGGGATAGATAATCCTATACATCTTGGTGAAGTGATGGCAGATTTTATTTAAGCCTTCTAGCTACTTATGCACTTCTTGATACTTATTGGTCATTCATATAGTGTGGTTTATGCTTATATCACCATTGTAGAGTGTTTGTCTAAACCAATCAACAATAGCCTTAGTTCAATTCTTCATCTTTTCCATCTAGGTGAGTTATTGAGAAATCAGCGAGGGTGCGAAGGATGTAATTGAGGCTTCCTCTTCCAAGGACATCCATTGTTGGATGTAAGCACTAAGGTCTACAAATTTTTCCTTTAGTTCCTCCTTATATTATTAATCTTTGTTCATCTTTTTGACTATCGTGGCTACAGATCCCTAGAATTCATCAATTTTCAGCTCTCTCATAGAAATACTCAAGTTGATGGTGGAAATAGTGTAGCTGACCTCCTCATCTATGTTAGTTACTAGGGTGGCAACCTGTATTTTTCTCGCCCCTAAAGAATCAACTCTAATGTGAGAGAAGACTCTTGAATTCTTTTCTCTCTTCGTCTTCATCTATGCTTGAGCCAATATGATGAGGGTGCAACTAGAGACATAGAAAATAACACACACAACTAGAGATTATTATTAATATTCTGAGTGTGAAAATCTTACATGCAGAGGATCTCAAATCCTCAAGTTCTGCAATACATGCAAAATTACAAAAAACTACCAAAATCCCCCTTCTCTCACTGTGTGCTCTTTCCCCAAAAATCTACCAAAAAATAAATTAGCAACCCCCCAAAATAAACACCCCCCCCCCAATTGGAGCCAAAAAACACCTTTTAATAATGAGTTTTGGTGGTTTGGTGCCCAAAGTTACAATTTGAAATTCAAAACTTGAGTCATAATTCGAAAATTGGCAATTTTCCAAAAATTGACAAACTTCCGGAAGCCATAACTTTTGATCCGAGACTCCGTTTTTCAAACCGTTTGAACCATTGGAAAGGTCTCGAGGTGAAGAAAGATTGTTGGGCCTCTACAGGACCATTTAGTGCCTCAAATAGGGCTCAAAAGAGTTTTTAGGGCAAAAAGTAGAAACTGAAACTCAAATAACTTTCAAACCAGGAATGATCTTGACCTGATTCTTTCACCAAAGTGCTTATTTTTCTGTCCTGAAGCTTCCCTAAAATTTATACCTTCACACACCTTCAAATTCACACTTGCTAAAATAGCTGTTGAGCAAAAAAAGCAGAAAAGTAGTTTTGAAAGTTGGGAATTCATCTTAGACGAAAAGGGTATCCAAAAATGCAAAAACATCTACAAAATCTAAATGAAAGTGAAGATATTTTTGGGTGATGTAGGATTTCCCTTACACCACTGGATGCTCCTACATCAGACACCTAGGGTAATTTGAGAAGTGACCCCGTCACGTCTCAGATGGTTGAGGAAAACCAAAATGGTCAACCTCTTCCTTAGACAACCAGGATGAATCTTCCATAGGCCTTCCTCTCCACTTCACTAGATATTCTTCATACTACCTATTTCTAGTACTCCTTCCCACATGACTATCCAAGATTTCTTCAATCTCCTCCTTCTCTGAAGTAGGTGCTGGAATGCCACACTATTCTATTGCTGGTACTTCCTTTGTGCCACCATTATGATACTCTGTAAAATCTGCAATGTTGAACATAGGGGAAATGTTGAATCCATCTGGAAACTCTACCTCATATGTGTTTCCTGAATCATGCCTCTTCAAAATTTTACAAGGACCAAACATCTTCATCTTCAACCTATTATAGGTTCCCACTAGAAACCTTTCTTTCCTCAAGTGGACCATCACTTCATCACCAATTTGAAACTCCTTATACCTCATATTCCGATCTACCTTAGCCTTATACTGCATATTCATCTTGTTAATATGTTCTTATACCTTCTCATGCATATTCTTGATGTGCTCTGCAAAATTTTCAGCTTTAGCACTTGTCTTCTTCTCTTGGTCCATCTTTCTTAGTTCTGGACTAGTCTTGGGACTACCTCCATACATAATCTGGAATGGTGATCTACCAGTGCTTCTATTGACAGAATTGTTGTAAGCAAATTCTACTTGGGGTAAGGTCAAGTACCATCCCTTGGGTTTATCTCCTACCAAGCATCTAAGTAGGTTACCCAAACTTTTGTTCACAACCTCAGTCTGCAAATGGTGTGTAGAACTAAACTTCAACTCTATTTTCAACTTCTTCCACAAGGTCCTCCAAAAGTATCCAGTGAATTTGGTGTCACAATCTGAGACTATACTCTTTGGCAAACCATGTAGCCTCACCACCTCTCTAAAGAACAAGTCAGCAATGTGGACTGCATCATGGGTCTTCTGGCACGGGATGAAATGTTCCATCTTTGAAAACCTGTCGACTACCACAAATACTAAATCATTCCCTCTTTGCGTCCTTGGCAAACCAAGAACAAAGTCCATACTTATATCCTCCCATGGCCTCTCTGGTACTGGTAAGGGTTGATACAACCTCGTATTCTGGCTCACTCCTTTAGCCATTTGACATACCCTACAACTCTGCACAAACTTCTTCACATCCTGTGATAACTATGGCCAATAATAATGCTCACTGATAATGGCAATGGTGTTATCCCAACCAGAATGTCCTCCCATTCCTCCACTATGTTTCTCCTTTATTATGTTCTCTCTCGTGGAACTCCTTGGAATACACAATTGACTTCCCTTAAACAACATGCCTTCCTGAATTATGAAATCCAACCACTTCGTTCTGTCAACTGTAATAGGCCCCTTGCAAGCTTTCCAAGCCTCTCCAAAATCAGGATCTTCTGGATACAATGTCTTGAGTTCACCGAACCCAACTACCTCAATTTGCATTTCTATCAACAATGTATGCCTCCTACTTAAGGCATCTGCAACTTGATTTGACTTCCCACTCCTATGCTTTAAAACAAAGGTATAACTTTGCAAAAATTCTACCCATTTCATATGCCTCTGCTTTAATTTTTCTTGACTACTTAGGTACTATAATGCTTGATGATTAGTATACAAAACAAATTCCTTCACTAACAAATAATGTCTCCATTTCTTTAATGCTTGAACTATTGCATTAAATTCCTGATCATATATAGAGTACTTTCTCTTTGCATCATTTAACTTTTCACTGAAATAGGCAATGGGCTTACCTTCTTGGCTTAACACTACTCCAATAGCACAACCACTGGCATCATAATCCACCTGAAATACCTTATTGAAATCTGGGAGGGCCAAAATAGGTTGTTCTATCACCTTCTGCTTCAATAGATCAAAACTCTTTGCTGCTCCAATGCTATGCTTGAACTGTTTTCTATCCTCTCATTGTTTTAGTTAGGGGTGCACAAATACTACTGAAGTTCCTAATAAACTTTCTATAAAAACTAGCCAAACCATGAAAAGATCTCACCTCAGTAGTAGTTCTTGGGGTAGGCCATTCTAGAATAGCCTTCACCTTCTTTGGGTCCATCTTGAGACCTTCTGTCAAGACAACAAACCCCAAGTACACTAACTCCTTCTTCACAAAACTACACTTCTTTAGATTAATCAACAATTTCTCTTCTCTTAACTTCTCAAAGACTCTACCAATATGCATTATATGCTCATCTAGTGACTTACTAAATATCAAAATATCATCTAAATACACAATATCAAAACTTCCTAGGAACTCCTTCAGTACCTCGTTCATGAGCCGCATGAATGTGCTCGGTGCATTGGTTAGCCCAAAAGGCATGACTAACCACTTGTGCAGGCCCTCTTTGGTCTTGAAGGCGGTCTTCCATTCATCTCCCTCTCAAATATGGATTTGGTGATATCCACTCTTTAGATCAATCTTTTTGAAGTACTGAGCTCCACTCAAACAATCCATCAAGCATCCATCCTTGGTAGGGGAAATCTATACTTGATCATTATCTTGTTCATGGCCTGGGAGTCTATACACATCCTCCACTCCCCATCCTTCTTTGGTGCTAGTTCTGTAGGTACTACACATGGACTGAGACTCTCTCGAATCAAACCCTTTCTCAATAACTCCTCAACTTATCTGTTCAACTCCTCATTTTCTGCAGGAGTCATTCTGTGAGCTGCCTTATTTGAAAAACTGGCTCTTGGGATCAAGTCAATATGATGACTAATCTTCCTCACTGGTGGTAAACCCTTAGGTACATTATCAGAAATGATATCCTGAAACTCATTCAATAACCCATAAACTTCTACTAGCACCTTCACACTATCCTCCTTATCCATTCTAGGAATCAATGCATAACACACATGCTCATGCTTCATGCCTTCTAAAAATTTCCTTCCATCAACATAGCAAATTCTAGCACTACTGCATACCTTTTCTTCGGCCTTCTTCAAGGGTTTCAACTTATGGCAGACTCCATCCTTCATGAGGGAATAGGTGTTTGCATGGCCATCATGTATAGCTCACCTATCGAACTACCACGACCTCCCCAACAACATTTGACATGCATCCATAGGGATGATATCACATAGTACCTCATCAAGATAGCTTCCAATCTTGAACTTCACCAAGCACTATTCATTGACCAGAACTTTATGGTCTTTCTACAACCAGGCAATCTGATATGGATGTGGATACCTTTCCCTCTTTAGCTTTAACTTTGTAACCATCTCTTCTGACACTAGATTATCGGTGCTCCCACCATCAATAATGACATCACAACATTTTTCTTCACACTTGCACCTTGTACGGAATAGATTCTTCCTTTGTTCTGGCTCCTTCTCTTCAGTCACCAGGGCTCTTCTAACCACTAGGGCTTCTCCCCTTTCAGCATCATCTGAATGCTCAGATTGAGCCTCCTCATCTACATGTGCAACCCTTGCACAACCTTCTATCCTTTTGTATGTCCTTCCTTGGTGTTGTGGACATTCATAGGCTCGATGCCCTTCTTCACCACACCGGAAACAAGTTCCTTTGACACCACCTCTTCTAGGTCCTTTCCCAAATCTTCCTCATCTTCTACCTCTTTGATCACCACTGTTTTGATCATGAGGGTGGTAGAAGTTATCATTCCTCTGACTTTGACTGGTACCCACATCTTCATTTTTCTTCTCATCCTCATTTTAGCTTCCAGAATATCTTCCACTACTCCTTCCACTTTGACCTCCTCATCCTTTTTGCTTGTTGTCAAATCTTCTATTTAGCTTCTCCTCAACTCTCAAAGAAAATTGGCATGCATCCTCAATGGTGGTCATTCTAACCAGGCTTAGCTCCTCTTGAATGCTCGGTCATAACCCATTAAGATAACGGGCTACCTTCTCCTTGTTGGCCTCTACATGCCCTGTTCTGATGATCATCTTGTGAAAATATTCTGTGTATTCTTTCACAGATCTACTTCCTTGCTTCAACCCTTGCAATTTATTCAATAGATCTAATTCATAGTCCATTGCTATGAACTGCTTCTTCAGTTTCTCCACCATGCGATCCCATCTGGTGATCTTTCCTTTTCCTCTCTTATTTCTTTCTAGTTGGACCTCTTTCCACCAGATATTGGTGTGGCCCTTCAACTTTGTTTTTACAAACTTAACCTGATCTGGGTCCTCTACTTCTTCATACTCAAAATACTCTTCCAGTTCATTGATCCAGTCAATCAACTCTTCTAGGTTCAGACTTCCAAAAAATTGGGAACTTCTACTCTGGGTCTTTTTCTAATCTTTGAAATGGCCCTTATCAAGCGCATTTGATCTTGATCAATCACTTCTTCTTCCTCTTCTACATTTGAATCTTCCACCTCTTCTTCATCATCACTCTCTTCTCTCCTTCTCGGGTTTACCCCTCTTCTCAACTCTCCTTGCAGCGCATCAATTTGTCTCTAGAGGGCTCTGAAACCCTCAGCCACTAATGGATCTCTTCCACCAGCATTTTTTGCACCTCCGAAACCACCTTGCCTACCATGCACCACTCTTGGAGGCATTTTGAATATCTCAAACTGAAAACCACGGCCCTGGTGTGAACTGCCTCACAATCGGCGATCTATCCACACACTCAAGAAAACCTGCTCTAATACCACTTGATGAGGGTGCAACCTGAGACACAAATAACACACACAACTAGAGATTATTATTAATATTTTGAGTGTGAAAATCTTACATGCAGAGGATCTCAAATCCTCAAGTTCTGCAATACATGCAAAATTACAAAAAACTACCAATACAGGGGCTGTGCGCTCTTTCCCCAAAAGGCTACCAAAAAAAAAATCAGCAACCCCCCAAAATAAGCCCCACCCCAATTGTAGCCAAAAACCACCTTTAAATAATGATTTTTGGCGGTTTGGTGCCCAAAGTTACAATTTGAAATTCAAAAATTCAGTCATAATTTGAAAATTGGCAATTTTCCAAAAATTGACCAACTTCCGGAAGCCATAACTTTTGATCTGAGACTCTGTTTTTCGAACCGTTTGAACTGTTGGAAAGGTCTCGAGGTGAAGAATATGTTAAGAACTAGCTTTGATAGTTCTAATGATTTTTGGGCCCGTATGGGGCTGTTTACTATCTCAAACAAGGCTCAGAAGAGTTTTCAAGGCAAAAAGCAGAAACTGAAACTCGAATAACTTTCAAACTAGGAATGATCTTGACCTAATTCTTTCACCAAAGTGCTTATTTTTCTGTCTTGAAGATTCCCTAAAATTTATACCTTCACATGCCTTCAAATTCACACCTACTAAAAATAGCAATTAAGTAGGAAAAGCAGAAAACTAGTTCTAAAAGTGAGGAATTCATCTTTGACGAAAAGGGTATCCATTAATGCAAAAACATCTACAAAAGTCTAAATGAAAGTAAAGATATTTTAGGGTGATGTAGGATTGCCCTTACACCACTAGATGCTCCTACATCATAATATGGCCTAGAGTCTGGCCTTGGTATTCATGAGAATGAAGGTCTTCCTCTGTAGTTGCTATTCCAACCAATCTAGCATTTGAGCCTCTCCTTTTGGTGATTCTTGATCACCTTCCTCCTCTTGGAGCTATTTTTCTTCATAGCATGGGGCTTCTCAATTTGGTTTCTCTTCTTCATCAGAATCCCTAATTTGGATAGCCTTCTCTTTATCTACTTCAATGGTGGTTGTGTTTCTCTTAGCTACATCTTCTTGAGGGATTCTTTCTTCTTCTTGTTCAAGCTCATGGTGCTCTGGCTCAAGACTCTTATGTGGTGCATCTTCTAACTTGTCTACTTCCTTTTCTATTTCTTTCTATTCTTCCTTCTCCTCATAAATTATTCTTTCTTCTTGGATGGGGCCCTTATTTTGGCCAATTTATGGAGGCTCTTAAAATGTCTCCACATTCTCTTCCATTTCTTCCTTTTTCTTTGGAAGGAGGTCTCTCTATTTCAAATGCTTCACCTATGTCCTCGAGTTTCTTGGAAAACTTATCCTCTAGTTCTTGGTTTGAGGTTTCAATTATGTACTTTTTGTTGAGAGCTTTAACGTCCTCCTCTGAAGTTTTTGACTCTTCATCATGAGTTACTAATTTATCAAGATTAATAGTTAGCCCACCCTCTAGATGTTCAAATTAAGGGTCTTTGGGCTCTTCCACTATGATCTTGCTAGCTTCTCTCTAGTTTTTCTCCATTTCTTCATATATTCTCATTGTGGCTTCGATCATTAGTGGCTCTAGAGGTGGTGGAGAAATGGGAAAGATGATAATAATTTAAGCCATTAGAGCTTGAATGGTAGGATTCATGATCACCCCCAAAATCTTGGAGGGCATACTCTACATATATTTTGTGAAGGCTTCCATTCGAGTGAGTTGGGAGATAGTAGCAGTCATTGTAGGCACTAAAGTAGAGAGGATAGGAAGAGAAGGATGAAACAAGCAAGTCAATGGTAGGGATGTCATGGTTGAGGAAGAATCAAGAACTACTATGAAAGTCATTGGTGGAGTGGAAGAGAGGTGGACTGAGATGTCCACAATAGAAAAAGATGAAATAGGCAATGCCTATGAAGCAACAAGCAGTGGCATGGCAGCAACGGTGATGTTAGTGGCAGGAGCGGAGGAGGCTAGTGGTGAGTGTCGTTTCTCAGTTTCTTCTTCCTCTTGCTCATGTTGAGGGTCTTCCATAATAGTTGGCATTTCAGTAGCGAATCTCCCCATCTTCTTTTCTTTCTTGGAGGTTTCTCCCTCCGTGTCCTTTCATGAATAGACTTTATGTTTAGGATGGCATTCTAGCACATCCTTTCTTTTCTGTAACCTTGTGGCTAGAGAGGATTTTGGTACTTCATCTACAAAGGTGGTAGTAGCTCCACTATTAGTTTCACTTTCGAGCTCATCCTCAAGCTCACCATAAGTCAATGTTGCACCTTGCACCTTGAGCTGTGCAACTTGGGAATCTACCCATTACTTAGTTCCATCTATGACTGATTGTGCAAATACATCGAGGTCATTGACCTCTCCCTCATTCTAGTCTATCATTGGTAGCAGAAAGTTAGTGAAGGCATCAAATCTTAGGTTAAGGATTGTATCATCCTCCTCCATGATCTAGTCAGTCACGAAAATAGATTGATTTATTTTATAAATTGGGTCGTCATCTTCATGTAGCATCTCACTCTTACTTCTTTGCCATCTTGACAATTGGCCCAGAGATCCTCAAGGTGCGGCCCATGTGCATACTACTTTATAACATAATTCTTCAATTTTCCATAGGGATCCATCCTTGGTCGAGTTGTGTGAAGCTACAGATGATACTCCACAATTTCCATCTCTGAGTAGTTTGCACATTGGGCAGTAGGACAAGAATACACTCCCTGTCAAAAAGTGAGAGGATATGGAATAGCCACTCTATGCTTATTTCTCAACAAGTCATGAGAGTTTTGTAGTTACCTTGTGAACTTCATTAGAATCATCCGGTTGTTGGGGTAGCACAACAACTTGTAAGGTTTATCAGAGAAACCTTTTGTTTTGATGTATGTAAAGTTCAAGAACTATATGAACAGGTACCTGAACCTTTGAATAAATTCCCTAGCACCATGTGTAACTCTTCTTTCAAAGTCACCCCCGAGAAGTTTGATAATATGCCCAATAAAGGAATCATTCACCCTAAGATAATACCTTTTTAAATTTCTATATTGCAGTTGAGGGTATCTATCATACATTTTAAGGTCTCGAAGAGGATCTAGATTGTGCACTACAATGAGGCCTTTGTAGGGGAATGTGTCAGCAAGCATGTACACCAAGTAAGAGGTCATATAGAATTGGGAACTCTTCTTCACAACTATCAACTAGTTATAAAGGTTGTCATTGATGATCTTTGCCCAATGAAACTTAGTCTTAACTCAGATGATCTCAATAAAATAAAACATCCATTCTTGGAAATAGGCAGTAGTGGGGAGGCACATTACCCTATTGAGAAAAGTAACCAAGTAATGGTAATGATCATGAAAGTCGCTTTTGAAAATCTCTCAAGGTACTTTGGCTACATTGCCCCTCTTTTCCTTTAACTAATGTTGGTTGATCAATTTCTTACATGCTATGGGATCTATTTTCCACATATTTCAATGTCTTCCCTCTTCGTTTCTTCCATTTTGTCAAATGTGGGAATGTGGAATGAATGGCCAATAGACATAGAAGATAGATCTGTCAATACTCTATCCTCATGGTCTATGATCTTTCTATTATTGTGCTAACATTCTCTACATACCATCACCAACTCTGGAGCAATGAACATGATAGGGAAATCGACCACCTTAGTGAGGCTGCTCTTTCTGATCTTTAGGACATTTTTCAGTTTTAGGGCTAACCCTCACCCTCTATCAAAACTAATCCATGTTAACATGTCCAAGGTTGGTGTTAGATATGGTGCCCCAGTCTGAGGTAGCCTTGAAAGTGATCTCAACCCCACGGAACCGGTACTTCATTTGATCTGTGTCTTCTTTTCCCCTAGGCACTTTAGCAAGTTTTTATCCTTTCTCTTTCTTTGTGGACACTCTCGATGGTCCCATAGTTGATTCCATAAATCTTGCACAGAAGGAGGTAGTACAAAAATTCATAAAGAATAAGAAACAATTAGCTAAATCTTGCAAAATGGGGATCATATTCATTAATATATAACTAAAATCTCATAAAATGCAGTACCATTCATTGTTCAATGCTCATTTTGATCAATTAAGGGAATGTGGGCCCAGCGATATGGGTTTCCATGGGCTAGAGGCTGATTGGGGTGACTTAGAATAACATAGCACTGGGGACACGGTGGCTCGTAGATGGCCACCTACACTCAGATTTTTTCACTCAATGTTTAATGATCAGTTGATGTCTAAAGGCATTTGACACATGCATAAATCGGTTTGGATCCCTTTAGAGATATTTAGTTTGCCATTTTACTCATGCGAGCTCAAGGAATGTGAAGGAAAAAGGTATTAAGGTTGTTTTGGAGCTCTGTCATTGAGAAATGATGACTGCAAGGTGGAGACCCATAGATTGAATTCTTCCATGTGTAGCCTGCAAGAGGCTTGGATAGTCTTGGCTATGTTTTCAAGGTTCAGTTGTCTAGAGGATTGTGTGCGAGAAGCTGTAGAAGACTGCCAAAAGATGGATGTTTTGGGATGGTGGTCACCAAACAATGACCCACACATGGAGGTCTACACCATCGATCTAGAAAAGGAGAGTCTAGCATTGATATTTCATATCAGACAATAGAGGAAGGCTCGGGTTCTACCATGCAGAAGGATGGTGAGGCACGACTATTGAGAAATGACAGTGACAGAATGGTGGCCCACACATGGTGGTCCATAAGGATATGGTCACATCATGCTAATACTTAGTAAATTTCATGCACCGTATGTCTTAAGGGAGACAGTGAGGTCATAATTTGCATGGCATAAGTACAAAACTTGGTGGCTACTTTAGGGATGGTAGCGACAATAAGGAAGCCTGCAGACGGCTACCTGCAAAGCTCGGTTGGTAGAGGGTTTACACAATATTTTCATTTGCATAGACTAGACAATAGGAAGGATTGTGGGGTCCTCAATGTGGGAAGGAATGAAGGCTTCACCATTTAATATGGTTGTTAACACAATAGTGAGGAGTGGATGGAGGTCCACAAGAAATGACCCATAAAGGGGCTAAGCTCGTGCTGATTTGCTTTGGTGGTGAAGGTCTAGGAAGGACCTGCAACATGAGAGAGCGACAATGGATAGCCATTCTAATGATGATGGGGAGGGTGTGGGCCATAAAGAACTCGTGGCCTTGGTCAAGAACAATTGTGTTGAGATGAAGTTTCGCAAGGGCACTAGAGGCTGATTTTAATAGATTTTCATGTTTTTAGTTCATGGGTTATGTGCGGAATTCAAGGGTCTTTTATTCATTTAAAGAGATCTGGAGTTTTTCCCTTAGATTCTATTGATTTCAAACAAAATTAAATTAAATTTTATTTCTGCTAGGCAGTGGTAAGCATACCTGGCACTCACAAAGAAATTGATTAGGATCTAGCTCAAAATTTCTAAGAGATTGTGGGGGTGTAAGGGCAGTGGTGGTAGGCTAGAGCTCTAACAAATTTCTAATTAGAAAGGATGAAAATGATAAGTTGAATTGACATTTTGATAGGATTTTATGCATTAATGATCTACATTTATGGAAGGTACACTGACAATTAGGGTAGTTGGGTGTGGGATTCAACGTAGTGGCGGTGAGAAAAACGGGGTCCACAAGGCAAATGAAAGTCAGAGTAGTGTCGTCGAAGCTTGAAAAGGGGACAGTGATAGAAGACATGTGGCCCACCATGCAGGGAGATGTCTCAGGTCATCCACCATTAGAATAGTGAACACAAGATAGAAACCTACAAGGAGTGGCCTGCAAATGCAAACTTGTAGAAGGTGAAGGATGCTATCCTTAAAAGGAAGAGGAAAACTGCCAAGGGAAGCTCGAAAAAGCCAAAGACATAGTAATTTGGGGTGGTTGAATTTGGTCAATTGAAGATAGTGAATTTTAGGGTTCATGACCATCTTGATGCTCAAAGAACAAGGGCACACAAAATGACACAAAGGCAAAAAGTGACCCGACGAAGGAAAAAAAGAGAGGGTACCCATTCTAAATAGGGCATGTGTGTTATAGGCACAACAAAGACATTTACTAAAGAGCATCTATTTGGCACCTTGACTGCATTTGAGATGAGGAAGTTTGGAAAAGAAAAGGAGAAATCTGAAACAACCTTTAAATCAATTAATATAGGAGATGATTCAAATAGTGATGGTATAGAAGAGTTGGTAGAAAACTTTATAAGGAAGTTGAAGAAAGGTACTGGTAAGTAGAAAGGTATGTTTCCCTTTAAATTTTCTAGTTATTAAAATATTGGTCACTATGCTTCAAGATGTCAAAATAGAGATACACACAAGAAGAAAAAAGATAGGAGGTTCAAGAAATTGTATTATGTTAGAGAAGATGTAGGAAATTTTTATGATGAGTCTGATTTTGAGGATGATAAAGATGAATGCTTGTTTCTAGCCTTGGAAAGTAAATCTATGTCTCCTAACCATGGAATATGTTCAAGGGAATCTAGTTTGGAGAGCAAAAAGGATGAGATGAAAGGTACTCTAGTTATTGCCTTTCATGCTAGACAGGATGAAGACTAATGGCTAATTAATAGTGGATGTTCAAATAATATGACTAGAGACAAGAGTAAGTTCACTAAACTTTAAAAGTATGATGGAGGATTAGTTATGTTTGGAGATGATTCTGGTGCTAAGATTGTTGGAAAAGAAAAAAATAGTCTTGATGGAAAGCATAGTGCTGATGATGTCTATTATGTTAAAGGATTAAGGCACAATCTTTTGAGCATTGGGAAAATGTGTAGCAAATTTTTTAAGCTTGTATTTCAAGATAACACCTGTGAGATCCAAAAAGGGTCTATAATTGTGGTAGTTGTAGGAAGAACTCATAAAAACATATTTCATCTTAAGAGTGGTGATGATCAGTGCTTTGTTTCATAGATTAATGAAATTTGGCTATGGAACTGGAGGATGGGACATGTAAATTTTGATAATCTAATTAGGATCAGTTCAAGAGAAGTTGTTAGAGATTTGCCAATAATTACAAAGCCTACAAATTTAGTTTGTAGAAGTTGTCAGTTGGGAAAATAAAAAAGATGCACGTTTAAAGGAAACTAATAATTTTCTACCAGAATGCTAGAATTGATTCATATAGACCTTTGTTTCCCTACAAGAACAAGAAATCTTAATGGTGATAGGTATTTTATGGTTTTGATTGATGATTACTCTAGGATGACATGGGTTACTTTTCTTAGAGAGAAATCTCAGGCTCTAGATAGATTCAAAGTGTTTAAATCAAGAGTAGAGAATGAAGTAAACCTGATAATCAAATGTTTAAGGTCAAATAGAGGTGGATAATTCACTTCTGGTGAGTTTAATGCATTTTTTAAAGAGCACGGCATAAAGAGACATTATTCTACTCCTAGAGCCCCTCAATAGAATGCATTTGCGGAAAGGAAGAACCAAACTATTCAAGAGGCTACTAGGACAATGATGAAAGAAGAAAATGTTCTTGATGTTTATTGGAGAGAAAAAATACACACTGATGTTTACATTCTTAATAGAGTTTAGATTAGAGGTAACAACATAAAGACTCCTTATGAGTTGTGGACTAGTAATAATCCTACTGTTAAATAATTTAAGGTATTTGGAGGTAGATGTTACATTAAAAGAGATGATGAGAATCTTGGAAAGTTTTATGCAAGATGTGATGGTATTTTTCTTGGATATTCAACTAACAGATGCTTCAATAAAATACTGAGCAAGATAGTTGAAAGTGCTAATGTAAAATTTGACAAAGCTATGCATAGTCCGGTGGAAATAAGTGAAGTTGAAATGGATGATCCTCTCTATGGAAAAATATAGGAAGATGAAAAGGAAGAGAAAGAACAAATTCATGAAGAAGATATTCCTGAACTTAATCCTAAGACTCCTAAATATTCTTAGAAGAATCATCTAGAGGAATAGATAATTTGAGACACAAGTGAAGGTGTAAAGATAAGAAGAAAAGTGGTTGAGGTAAATTTGTTTTTACATTATAAAATAGAACCTAAGACTATGAGTGAGATATGCAAATATGATGGTTGGGTTAAAACAATAAAAGAGGAATTGTAGAAAATATAGAAGAATTAGACATGGGAATTGGTTCCTAGAATAGAAAACAAGAATGTTATTGGTTCAAAATGGGCATTCAGAAATAATTTGAATGAATATGGTGAAGTGGAAAGAAATAAAGCAAGACTTGTATGTAAAGGTTATTCACAAGTTGAAGGAATAGATTTTGAAGAGATATTTTCCTAGGTGGCAAGAATGGATTCCATTAAGAAGTTCTTGGCATTTTCAACTCATAAAGACTTCAAAGTGTACCAAACGGATGTCAAGTCTACATTCTTGAATGGAGAATTGGAAGAAGAGGTGTATATGGAAAAATCGAGAGGATTTTAGTTATCAGACAAATTGGACATGGTCTATAAATTTAAAAATCCATTATATGGACTTAAACAGGCTCTTCGAGCATGGTATGCAAGATTGGAGAGATAATTGACACAATAAGGATTCAACAAATGATTTGTAGACAACAATCTCTATTTAAAAGTTGAGAGAAATAAAATGTTGATATTTGTGGTATATGTTGATGATATTATCTTTGGTGGAAATGAAGGTATGTGTAAGAAATTTGTAAAGGAGATGTAAAAATAATTTGAAATGTCTATGATTGGTGAGTTGAATTTCTTCCTTGGACTTCAAGTCAATAAAAATTATAAGGGGATATTCATTTCAAAATCTAAGTATGTCAAAGAATTGTTGAAGAAGTTTGGAATGGATGAATTCAAACTGATCTATACCCCTATGGTAACTGAATGTAAACTAAGTAAGGATGATGAATTTTCTAAATTTGATCAAAGCATGTGCATATCTATGATTGGTGGAATGATGTATCTTACTGCTACTAGGCCAAATATCATGCATGCAGTATGTTTGGTTGCAATATTTCAAGCAGAACCTAAAGAGACACATGTTACAATTGTGAAGAGGATATTCAGGTATCTTAAGGGGACTCTAGATTATGGTCTATGGTATCCTAAGGATACTAATTTCACATTGAATTCCTACACTGATGCAGATTGGGTTGGTTGTGTAGATGACTAAAAGAGTACAAGTGGTCATGCATTCTTTCTTGGAGGAAGATTGGTTTCATGGATAAGCAAGAAATAGGATTCAGTCTCTTTTTCCACTGTAGAAGCTTAGTATATTGTAGTAGCAACCTGTTGTACACAGGTACTTTGGATGAAGAAAACTTTCAAGGACATATGTTTGATATGCGATGAGCCTATCCCTATCTTTTGTGATAATACAAGTGTAATAAACATTTCAAAGAATCCAACGATGCATTCTAGGAAAAAGAATATATCTATTAGTTATCATTTCTTGATGGAGAAGGTAATGATGAATGAAGTTAGGCTTCAATATGTTTCTACCAAGGAAAAAATTGCCGACATATTCACTAAGGCCCTTTCAAAGGATAATTTTGAGTATCTCAGGGGGAGGTTATGGGTTATTGCCCCTCCTTCCTTAAATTAGGTGCACATGGAGGTGCATCAGTCTAGTGAATTCATAGATTCTTTTTGGTTTAAAATAATGGTTAAGGTCTACTCCTCAAGGGGAGTAGAGAGTTTCATTGTTGTAGTATGTGATGTGGGTACAATCCTAAGGGGGAGTGATCACAACTTTATATGGAAGATGTTTCATGAAAAAAAATTCTTTACCATTCATGTCAAAGGGGGAGAGAAATTCATGTGAAAAAGTTGAAAGGGAGAGAGAATCTTGTAAGGAGAAGAGAGTGCAGAAATACTTGTGTAGTCTATCTAATCTTGAAATAAAATGTAAGAAGAAGCAAGAGAGAGTGTATGTTGTCTTTGATGGTTTTTCACATTATGTTTTTCCATCAGTTACAAAAGGGGAGATGTTTTGTGGTGTTGTCATTAATGTTGTCATTGATGTCAACACAACTTAGAGTGATTGCATATGGTATATGTATAGTTGAGATATTGAAAAAGTATTGAGAGTACATGGAACTATATTTATGGATTTTCAGTTGTGTTGATGCCAAGTGATTTTAAGAAAATAATAAATAATGAAGACTATGTAGTGTATGTTCTAAGTGTTCTCTGGTAATATGCTCTACATTTCTTCTATGATGATCCTATTCCTGTGTGAATCTGTGGTATTTTTTTTGACCTTCAATGGATAATCTATCTTAATTTTGAGCTTTTGGATCAATGGAGAGTGAAAGATGTGTTCATCGGTGTGTGAACCAATTTAGAAAAACTATTTGTATATGGATTGGGAGAGATGTGTCTACTATGTAGTCTTTTGGTGTTTTATTTCAGATCTTATGGATCTGAAAGAAGGTTAATATTGATGTTCTCTGTGTTCTAGAAAACTCACCTGTGGCTTAGTTCACTGAAAGGATTTTTCCAGAGCTATGGTGTCTTTCTACTCAATCCGGTTGGACTGTTGAAGAGTGTTTTGTGAATGAAGACTATTATAGTTGCTAAAAATGTACCTAAAGGTTTTTAATAGATGTTCAAGTGTCTGGTGAAGCATTTTGAGTGATCCATGTGTGGTCATCTTGCTATGGATGCTTGTACTTCAAAGTTCATTGGTGTTTTCATTAGGTTTGGTCGACCTGGTGTTTACACATTACATGGAGATTTGTATTGATTTAGGGAAGCATGCAATTAGTCCAAGATGTTTAGGTCCTAATTAAATATGTAATTCGTCCTCTCTCATTCTTATCCACCACAAGAATTTTGAGTATCCGACCTCTTATGAATTTGTAAAAGGAAGGATATATAGTTGACCTTGGAGAAATTTTTTAGGGTTGAAGATGGTATAAATGCAAGTCAAGATGCTGAAAAATTTAAGAAGAAGTGTGAAGTGTGAAAACAAGTGTGAAAAATAGAGTGTGCAAGAGTGAGTCAAGGCAATAGAACTTTGATGTGTTATATTCCTAAAAATAGTGATCTGATGGTGTCTACAATCCCTTGATCAAGCTAGGAATATGTGGAACCTATTGTGGTGGATCTTTATTTATATTTTCTTTATTTGTAGACAATGACTCTCCTTTTGGATAGTGAATCCTATCTATAGGTAGTGAGCCCTCTGGGAATGAGTCTTTGTATCTAGTATTTGATTTCTACTATATTGTGAGTAAATACTCACTATGGTTTTCCCCTCATTGGGTTTTTCACATAAATATGCTATCTCTAGTGTTTGGTTTATGTTATCTACATTTAATTTTATATTTAACAATGGATTAAGTTAAAGTGGAATTGATTAAGGTTAGAAGTAAAATAATTTGGTACAACTGATTCATCCCCCCTCTTAGTTGTCTTGTGCATTTCAACAACTTCCAAGAAAGAAAGAACCACCACTTGTACTTCTTATCTCATCTATAAAACTTGGACAATATGCATCTATATATGCACTCAAAGAGAAATTAGTATCCCTAGAATACCACAAACAAAAGTCAAGAGTGCCCTTTTATTGAATGCACAAGATAAATGAGAGGAGGGTGAATCAGTTATACCTTAAAGCTTCAAAACCCTCATTGTAGATCCTAATTATTTTAATTTACCCTTAATCTATTTAGAATTATTAATCATAAAAATAGATAATTGAAATAGAACTTAATCAACACCATAAATTAAGAAACACTAAATTTACATGGAAAAACAAAGGAGGGAAAAATCACAATGACAATTAGCTTACAATATAAAGTAATATTAGCATAGAATATAATAGGGATCATTATCAAAGGGCTCATTTCCTAAAAGAAAGAAAGGCTCACTATCATGATAGAAAAAAAGATAGAGAAGAATGTTACAATGATAAATCTATCTCAATACAATAGAAAAGTTCACCATGACATTACCAACACCTTCCTAGTCTTACTAAAGAATTGTAGACACGTTATGCTCACTACATCTAATAATCTAAGAAATGAAATATCGCACTAAACTATACAAATTTTCACCTCACAACTTTGAAATTCACATCATTTGTATCACCCACACCTATCTTCACATCCCTCAACAACTAAACTCATATATATACCATATTCAACCTTGAAAACATTTTCCAATGCACCTCAACTATGAAAATTCAAATTAGGTCAATACAAAAACATTCCCATGGTGGAAAGGAGTGAAAGAGGACCACAAAACACATTAGCTAGGAATTATATCCATTTGTACACATGAGTCCATGCTTCCATAAACATTGAAGAAAATTCACAATTAGTGTAATCACCCAAGTTCGATTAAACCTGTGTTAACACCATTAAAATTTGAGTATATAACTCCTCAAATCCAAAATACAACTCATAGACACTACATAACCTGAAAACAATCTAGAATATTCCAAAAAAACCCTAAAATCCAATAAATTCCTTTACCAAAAAAATCACCTTAAGAATGTACACACCTAGTACACTCAAATATTTTTGTCATACACTACAGCTCAAGAAACAAACTTTTGAGAAACCAAACCTCAAAAAAATTCAATGAAAGAAAGATACAAACACTATCAACACCCTTCCATATTCACAAGACTTGAATCCATTCTATGGAAGAATGTGAAGAAAAATCCTTTCTCCCAAACACCTCTACAACACATAGTTCACACACTGGTGAACACACCTTCATCTCCACAAAAATCCAATACACCAAATTTTGAATGAAATGCCTTTGAACACCTATGACAAACATATATAATCCACACAATTAGATCTACAACCTAGAATAAATGTAGAGCCAAACTAGATCAGTACTATGTAATATAGAACACCATTGCAACACACTATTTCCTCTTTTTATTCAAATTTTCTCAAAAGAACTTGGAAACCAAGCACCAAAAACATATCACCAATATCTTTAGCACTTTGTCATTACCACCAACTACAACCTAGCAACTCATCCATACATCCATATAAAAAATCTTACCAAAGAAACACTATAGGCTCACAGTAGTAGCTTTCTATGACAACATAATGAAACTAATCAAAACATCATTAGAGATAACATCAACTCAATACCAACTACACATACTTGAAACAAACTCCTTTTCATATAGGTGACACCAATGAAAACACCAACTACACATACTTGCAACATCTTCAAGTATCTAAATATCCTCTCCATTGCTAAATTATGAGATTCTCTAGGATCTTCTTGAAACCTTTCCACAAGACAAACTATATGCATGATATCTAGTCTAGTATCGATTAAATATAGTGATCCTCCAATCATTGATATATAATTTCTTTGACTAGCCTTAGGAGATTCATCATTCTTACTCAACTTACAATTAATAATGATAGTAGTACACACTGGTTTAGAATCCTCCATTCCAAACTTATTCAACATTTCTTTGACAAATTTTGAATGTGAAATGAAAATACCTTTTTGTGGTTGACTAATTTGTAATATAGGGGATAAATTCATCTCCCCACACATTAACATCTCAAACTCTTTTTGCATTTCCTCTAAAAATTTCTTGCAAATACCTTCATTTCCTCCAAATATAATATTATCCACATAGACTACCAAAATCATTATTTGTTCTCCTTTAGCCTCAAAGTAGAGGCTACTATCTACAAGGTGAGTGTAGTATCATGGGGGTCCAAAAAGTGGCCATATGACGCAAAAGTGGTTGATGACATTTTTTAATCCAAATTTGATGAAATGAAAAGGTTTTATTGATAAAATTATGAGATTTTCACCAATATAAGATATGACTTATGTGGAATTAAATAGATAATAATTTGTGTATTTTCTACATACATTCTGACTAAAGTCTTGATTGATAGGTTTATTGAAAAAAAAAAATCCTCAAATGATTTCTCATTTTTTAATCTAAAAGATGTGGTACATTTTATGCTTCCCATACTATAGTATAAAAAACAAGAAAAAATGAATTTCATAAAATTTTCACCAAGTTATGGTGATCAGACAAACAAGTTTAAATATTTTTTATAAAAATTTAATAAAAATTCATAAATAATTATTTATTTGCAAAAAAGTTATAAAACAAAGTGGCACATCTAGGCATGTGTCCTCGACTTATATTCAAAGTTTCAAAAAATATATTATTTTTTCTTGTACTTAGGTTAATCGGGGATACACTTTTTTTTTACTTTTTCCTTAAAAATTAGAACTACTATATTAAAATTTCAAAATTTCACCACTTAAGGGCCTAGTTTGGACCCCCATGATCCTACACTAATCCTATAGTAACTTCCTTGAATCCTTGTTGTAGTAATTACTTATCTAACCTTACATACCAAGCTCTAGCAGCTTGTTTGAATCCCAAACAATGCCTTCTTCAACCTGGAGACCATATCAACATCATCTAATAGCTAAAATAATTTTGGTTTTTCAAAGTATACCTCCTCTTCAAACTCACCATTCAAGAATGTAGACTTTACATCCATCTGATATAATTTGAAGTCTTTATATGCAAAATCTAAAAAATGTTCTAATGGATTTTATCCTTGCCACTGGAGAAAATGTCTCCTCAAAATATATTCCTTCCACTTGTGAGTAACCCTTACACACAAGTATAGCCTTGTTTCTAACAATTTTTCCATCTTCATTCAATTTATTTATGAAAACCTACTTAGTTCCTATCACATTCTTGTTTGTTGGTGTCAAGACCAATTCCCAAGTCTGATTATTCTCAATTTGTTCTAATTCCTCTTTCATAGCCTTGATCCAATTCTCATAATTTCATGCCTCACTCACTACTTTATGTTTCACCTCTCTAAAAGTAGATAGAAATCTACTTGTTACTCTATCATAGCTACTTTTCACCTATATCTTTTCTAGAGCTTCTTCCTCTTCAAGTATAATCTCCTTTTTCTTTTCTTCATCCTTTTCTTCTTCACTACAAGTGGATTCATCATATTCATATCCTTCTATAAGTTTTAAAATTTTTTGTGGTTCTTCATCCACCTTAACACTTACACTTTCAACAATATTCTTCAACCTTTTAGTATAGCACTGATAATATTTGCTTCTTGTACACTATACAAGTAATATTCCTTCACCAAATCTTGTATCAAGCTTTCCTAAGTTTTTTTCATCTCTTCTAATATAACATTTTCTTCTAAAAAAACTCTAAAATAATTTATAGTAGATAGTTTACCATACCATAACTCATGCAAAGTCTTTGAATTGTTCACTCTTGCTTGAACTCTGTTAAGAATGTATATTGTAGTATGAATTACTTCTCGCTAATAGAAATCTAGTAGATTTTCTTCCTTCATCATTATCCTTTCTACTTCTTGAACTTTTCTATTCTTCCTCTCCACAACTTCATTCTACTGAGGAGTCCTAGTAGATGACAAATTCCTTGTAATTTCATGATCTTCACAAATATCTATTGAGCTTATTGGAGGTGAACTCGCCACTTCATTCAAACCTTGAGCACTTGGTTTTTACATACATTTCATTTTCAACCATAGCCTTAAATTATTTGAACTTAGCTAGAGATTATATTTTTTCTTTAAGAAATGTTATCCAAGTCATTCTAGAATAATAATCAATCAATAGCATGAAATATGTGTCACCATATGAAATTTTTATTCTATTAGGTCCACATAGGTGTGTATGCACCAACTCCAAAGGGCCTTTGATATAATATTCTTTTGTCTTGAACTTCTTCTTTGTTTTCTTTGCAAACTAGCACTCCTTGCATGTTGTATTGATAGGCTTTGTAATATTTGGTAGATCTCTCATAACATTAGTAGAGCTGATCTTTTCTAGGCTATCAAAATTAATTTGATCCATTCTTTTATGCCATAAAAAAAATTCATTGATTGACACATAAATCATTAAGCACCACCTTTGAGCTAATAAACATTACCTTCACTTGTTGTCCCTACAATAACAAAACTTCTATATCTTCCTTTTCTTATTTCAAAACCATCATCATAGAACACAAGATTAAATCCTTTGCTACACATTTATCCTATACTTAGAAGATTATGCTAGAGACCCTTTACATACAGAACATCATCTATTTTATGCATACCATCAAAACTAATTGATCCTTTTCCATCGATCTTTGCAGTTGTATCATTACAAAAATTAACAAGACCACCATCATACTTTTTATGTTCAACAAACCTACTCTTATTACCTATCATATGATTTGAGCATCCACTATTAGTTATCTTGTAATCTCTTTCTTATCTTGCATGATCTATCTTTCCATAGTTAAACAATTTAAGGGTAACTTACCTCTATATTTTCTTGTGCCCTTTTTCAATATCCTTAAAAAATTGTATTCCACCTCATCAAGATCATCTAGATCTAATTCATCATCCTTCTCTACTTTTTAGACTTTAAAGGAAGTTTATTTCTTTATAGAATATTCACCAAACTCTCTCAACTAATAAGAAATTAAAGCACCAAACATCTAATCTCTAGAATAATTATCCAAATTTTGAGCCTCCTTAATAGAAGAAACCTTAGAACTATAAGTTTTAGAAAGAGTTATTTGTACCTTTTTCACCACTTCACTTTCTTCAAACTTACCACAAAGACCATTTATGGCATTAACAATTTCATAAACTCCAATCATGTAGGAATTAATATCTTCAACTTTTATACATTCTTATGTTTTAAAATTTGGATTTGTAATTCTATATATTTTCTTGCTTGACTTTATCATCTCCTTTATAAATTCTCTCCAACTTTGTCCAAACATATTTATCATATTTAGACTTATCACCTTTCCAGGTTTAGAATTAGAGAGACAACTTAGAATATCATTCATTTCTTTACCATTTCTCTCATATTCCTTGATTTCATCATCACTTATTGGACTAGTAGCAATAATAGTATATCCTTTTTCAATTGCGTGTTAGACAAAAAATCCAAGAGAGACTAGAAAGGAATCAATCTTGGATTTCCAATAAGTATAATTCATTCAATCAAACATAAGGGCATTGACACCCTTATTGTGCACCATTTAGATATACCTTAAGTTGTTAAGCTTTCTCCAAGGAACCATAGATTTGATACAAAATGTTATATGTGCATTAAAATTGAGAGAGGGGTGGATTACTTGTATAGTTAAAATATTCAAACCCTCAATATATTTTTAAACCCTGATCAACCATTAAACCCTTATCATGCCTTCAAGAAATGTAAAAATATGAAACAATAATGCAAACAAATCCAAACACATAAGAACACCATATTTATGTGGAAAACCTGAGAAGGGAAAATCATAGTGAGGATTAGCTCATATATATATAAATTAAAACACTAAATACAATTAGGCTCACTACTAAGGGCTCACTACCAAGAAAATTAAGGATCACTATTGGGTCCATGACTCAATGCCAAGAAGGGAGAAGATAGAAAAAATACTGTTACAAAGAGATTCACTATATGAAGGCAACAAGAGAAATCCACCACTAAATCTTTATGCCATCAATAACCTTTGGATCACTTCCTACAACAACTTCAAGCACACTAAAACATGCAGACCCTTCAGCTGATTGCATCAAATTCATAGGCATTAAGAATGCACTCAGATTACCACACTTAATCAAATTCACATATTTAACACACCTCCTATAGATGCATACTCATCTCCAATAATATAGCTTACTTATATCACCAATGACCTAAACAATCTCAATTATGTGAGCCTTAATGAAATGTATGCACCTCAAATGTGAAACACCAAAAATATGTCACCACAAAATACCTCCACAATGTAGAGAAGTGAAGGATAAGAACACCAAGGTTTAACTAGGACCCAAATATACATCACCACACTACTCAACACATCCATAATCAATGAGGTACCTCTACAAATAGAGATAGCATGCTAAGTCAACCGAACTTGAACTAACAATACAAGAAACCACATACATGCTTCTTCGGGTCACATAGATGATACACCAATACTTAATAAAATCCATAAAACATCTCATAATATACCATCATTAAAATATTCTACAACACTTCCACAACTACCTAAAACCGATAACACCATCATTTTGTGCAACTAGATATACTTTCATAGAACATAACTTACTAACCAACCTTGCAGAACACCTCAACACCTACAACCTCAAGTGGAGGAAGTTATAGATAATATAAGCATGTTCCTAGATCCACAAGACAAGAAACCTTATAGTAGAGAAATTTGGTGCAATCTTATTTCTCTCAAATAACCTTCTACATAGATAAACAAATTGTCAAGGATAACTTTCACTACCAGACAATCCAAAACCTAAAACTCCATATATAAAACCTTTAAACACCTCTGGTCATCATATCCAAACCAAACAATAATATATTAAACCATGAAGAAATTTAGAGAACATTGAACACACCTCTATCACACTACACACTCTTTAATTCAAATTTTATCAAAAGAACTTGGAAACCAAGTGAATTTACTACAAATGTAACTCTTATCCATCAAGAAATCAATAACAATACTAATGACAACACCACAAATCCTTCTTAATAAGACACAACACATCTATATGAGCATGAGTACTTGATAAAACTATTGATAGTATCACCAACAACTCCAACAATCACCAGACTATTGAATTTTATGACCAACACTAGCAACTATTGATAACAATGAAAATGCTAGAAGGATACTTACAAAATTCTTGAAATAATGAAATGATTAATAATGCCAATTGATTTATCACCTATTGTACCTAATGTACAATTTAATATGTTTGAATTATCAGCCCAAGCAATTATGCAAAAACCTCCTCAACCAATACTAGTTTTGTAGAAGACTGAGCTTCAACACTTGGTAGATTATCTTGACTTGATAATGAGTATATAATAAATATTATGGAAATAAGGTAAGAAATCAATATAGTACCAAGGGTTATGGTTGACGCTTCATCCAGTGATAGAGAATCATTTAACTTTGACACTAGAGGATTATTATTAGAGTACATAAGGGCACTAAAATTTAAAAAATTCATGGATGATGGTAGGTTCATCACAATCAAGGATTTTAGGTATTTTTTCCTCAAATGAAAAGTACCAAAGAAAAATTAATTAAGAGAAGAGAAAAAATAAAATAATAGGATAGGGAGTGTTGGTGTTTTATTTTTCTAGCTAGGCTTTGAAACTCTCTAAGAGGTAGCCAACCACTATATTTAAAAATCACAAAGGCCAGTTGCCAACTGACAGGAAATGGAATTAGAACACATTTCCCCTACACTTTAGGCTCTATAAGACCTAGGGGGATAACCCTTTAGAAATACCTAAAGATTTAGATACACAAGTAATAGGATATTTCTTAACAAATAATGCTCTCACAGAATTATGCTGAGAAACATAAAATATCACTCAACATTGGGAAGACATTGATTGAATTTCAAGGACTAGCATGGAGAACATGACAAACACAACTCAACAAAATAGATTTGAAATGGTTTTTGATTTAAAGAGTTGGGACCAAACTGAAAACATCAAAAGCATGAAGATTGACCAGTGCCAAAAGAAAGGGCTATGGAGTCATATAACCAACACCTCATCTTATAGTGTTAAGAATGTTTTGAAGATCCTTGCAAATGTTATCACATTATGATAACCAAACCACTAAAGCTTTATCTGATAACTCTTCTTATAAATCCACCTAAAATATAACACTCATGTTACATTTGTTAAAGTAATTACACTATCCCTTGAACAATAGGAAATAATAAATGCAACTTGTACTTTATTAAAGCAATTACATTATTCATAGAACAGAAGGAAACAACAAACATAATTCAAATGTAACAAATGTGCATGAAAAGACTTATACAATTTTATATTATTCAATCCAAAAGAGCATTATAGTTCAGCCATGGAGACAATTATTAGCTAAAATAAACATAGAAATAAAATTCAAAACAAAGAAACCTTAGATTTAATGACAATTACAATTCATCCCAACCTTACAATTCTACTCAGAGAAGCTGTTTGACTTGTAGAGCTTTTAGAAATTGGAACCCTTTACAATGAGAAAAGGATAGAAGATATTGAAGAAGAGAAGCAACCCTAAAATTGCTCTATTGCAGACACATGGCAGCTCCTTTCCCATTGATCAATAGAATGTCAAGCATCTCTCATCTCTCTTCCAACTAACTGAATTTTCCTCTCAATTTGTCTTTGTTTCAAGTTGTTTTGCAACTAAAAATATGCCCATGCAAACACTCGCCAATATTCACCCAGCAAGTGAAAGAAAACTCTGTACCCATGAATAACTCTTGTTTCCTGCCTGTAGCTGCACATTATTTTACTTGAGAAAAGTAAAATATTTTCCCCTCTACACTTTTTAATATTTTTCCTTTATTCTCCAGCATAGAATGTTTTCCCACAAAATGAATATTAAATTCACTGGCAAATAAAAGTTTACCCATGCACGGTTCTCATTTTATTTCCCAACAATAGAATATTTCAACCCTCATCTTTAATTAAAATATTTTAACCATTTTAATTTTTTGGAGCTCTTTATATTTTAAATCTCCATTGTTTTAAAAAATGAGGGCATTTAATATTATGTTGGACCCGGGTAATATTTAAACTTTACCATGCATTTAATTTTCTGTCAGGCCCGCTCCCACATGGAGCAATCTCGTTCATCTCACTAGAATTAGAGAGTAAGAATTTTCCACACGCGAGCCAGTGAGGGAAAGGTGAAAATCAATTTAATGTTTCCCTCACAAATGATAATCAGGCATGTATTTATTCTCGAGGCCCACCCTTATATCTGCTCATCGTTTTATATTTTAAAAAATATAAAATATTAAAACCAAATATATCACTTGCTCCCTTTAATATTCAATTTCTTTAATATATCTATCAGGTTTTAATATGTTATATGGCAGGTTACTAAAGTGGCTATGAGATGCATGTGCTCAAAATCAATGGAGATGTTATAATCTTGATGGAAAATCTGCTTGATGGTTATGTTCAACTTTGGTGACTATTCTGAGTGAACATGATTGCCGATGGTGGAGATCAACGGTTGCCTGCCATCACATGATAAGAAGTTGCATGGTGTTTACCAATCACGATATCACGGGCAGGTGCCACATGTATTTATTTCATGGTGCATAATATGGTGGGCCCTTAGCACTAAGATGGAGGTTGTGTTAGCCTATTTTGAAGGCACTCATTCGATGATCTGACAAAAGTAAAGGATCGAAGGTTGAAATTTGAATTTGCATCAAATACGATTTGAGCCATTGGTGCAACATGCAAGTAAGATTTAATGGTGGACAAGATGTCTACTAGCTCAATTTTATTGACATAAAGAGGTTTTCATTTGCTCTATTTTCTCATAAAGTATTCAAGCACCTTTGTGAAGCGGTTTCAGAGCCAAGGACGAAGTTACAAGTTGTCACAAAGGATTTAGTTTTTTGTAAAGCACAAACATCATGAGTTGTTTTCTATGATTCCTAGTTAATTTGATTGAGATGTTAAGGAAAGTTGTGGTGTGCTTGTTAGAAACCTTGTTTATGGTTGTTTTAGGGCTATTGGTTAATTGAATTGTGAGAAATTGTAGGGTTATTTTCTGTAATTTCATTTTTTGTTTAGCCCTAGTCTGTTCAAAAGATTTGAAATTTTAAGGAAGCCCTAGTTTACCTAAGATGGCACTGCCAAAGAAATTTTTTGGCCATGTTGATTATTTGCAGACGAATTTGTATGATGATCTCCTAGATCAACTCCCATTGTCAACTAATGATAGGAGGAGGGGGTTGGTTTAGATGCATGGAAGAATCTTAGTAGAAGGATTAGTATGCAATTGCTCTAACATTGCCAATGCTAGGGTTCCCATGACTGGTCTGGAGATGTTTAGTTTGTTGTATGGATAGAGTAATTTTCCTCACCCTTTCGAGAATGGTTGGAGATATGATATGGGGAAGCTGGTAATACCAAATGTATTCCCTAACGTGGATTTGCTCAGGGTAGTGGGAACACGTTATGGCCCTGTTAGAAGAGTGATAAGAGATATTGACAGAGGGGTCTTGTTAAGTATAAAAAATGAATAATTTCAACAAGTTTTTGACCTGAGTGAACCTAGCTCGTTCTTGGTTTAGATTAATCTTGAGGAGATGAAGCAGGAGTATGAAAAGTCACTTTCCAGGGTAAAGATGCTTCCTCCTCATTTGGCAAGGGTAGGTGGTTCAAGGATTTATATAAGCCCTAGTGACCAAGAGCTTTTCAAGCTAAACTATTTTTCAAACCATTTCTTGGCCACCTTTTACTCATTAAGCTAGATTTTGGGTTTCAACCCTAATATTGTGATGCCAATTGCCTATATGTTTATGGGGGTGAAAATAAAACACCCTAGCTTCTTATGATCTATGATATTGCATCCTTTTTGGCAAAGGAGATACATGAAGGGCTATTAAAGTTACAACTAAGGGATGCAAGTAATCCATTTTTCTAGTATTCTTTGTTGATGTACATGTTCTTGTACAAAAATGTTGATTTTTTCTTAGAGAAGATGGAGTTAAGGCAAGAGGTTAATGTAGAAAGATTACCAGTGCAAACATGGACTACAAATTTATCCTATAACAAGGAGACTGTTAGTTTTGTGCAATTTGATATTTTATTTGCTTCCAGACTGAGGACTAGGTTGGCAATGAATGTACCCAGAATCCTCGAGGATCTACACGACTTTCTCAGACCAAAGGGGACGAAGCCAAATTTGAATGTTTGTCACAACTGGGGTGACATTATCATGTACCTAGTCAACACTATTTTAAGAGTGTATGGATTCCAAGGAACTCCACATATACTTCCATTCAATGTGCCAACAAGAGTAGGGTTTGTTGAGGTTATGTGGTAGATAGGTTGTATTCATGAAGACAACTTAACAGGGAAGGGTAAGGGAACCTCTTTCCCTAATTATATAGTTGTATTTGATTTTGTATTTGCCAAAGGATGTTGGGTCCATTTTGGGAATTTTTTGGATGATTATCATTTAAGGTGTGGTCCCAAGCGACAACATGACCTCGAGGGCTTCTTTTTCCTTTTTTAGACAGCAGATAAAGGGTGGTAAGTTTGCAAATGAGTTCAATTTTCCTGAGGACTTGATTAAGAATGAGTTTGATTTGAATAAGTAGGAATTGAACAAGGAAAAATGGATAGCATATGAGAAGCTATTAGCCATTGTGCATAAAATGGATCCCAAATATTATCCTTTAATAAAATTTACCCCATTCCACAAGAAAATTGATTTCTTGATGGAAAACTTCAAGGAGATCATGGGTATTTTGATGACAAAGAAGATCAACTTGGAGTTGGAATTTGGCATATAGAGACCAAATGTGAGGCCTACTGAGATGAGGCCAGCATATCAACCTACGGTGAATTGGCATTTTTATACAAGAAAGAGAAATGACATTGGTGATGAGGAGGAGGAAGATAAGAAAGGAAAACATATCCTAAAAGCATCAACACAACCAGGTCTAAAGGTCAGAGCACCTAGGGGAATACAAATCATTGATTTGGACTCATCACCAGAGGATAACCCTTCACCACCACCATTAGAGCCAGGCCCTAAGAGGAAAAAGAGTGAAGAGGCACAAGAGGCTCTAATGGATGAAATCATTGTCACAGATCAAGATATGTAGGTTGGTATGCCTTCTCCTCCCAGGTCAACTCAGTTAATTTTGTCTGATATGGATGTGAAGGGACAATGTGTGCAAGATGCTAGGATAGAAGCATGTAAGGCATTCTTAGATGATGATGCATTTGTTAAAACTCCAGTGTTATTGCAATTAATATGGAGAATGAGATTAGAGGAGTATGAAGATAAATGCAAGAAGAGAAGAGAGTTGAGGCCTGATAGGTCAGACCAAGAGAATGATGATGAAGTAAAAAATTAATTGATGGAATAATTTAAGAACATCATTCCTGAGGATGGGAGAAAATTGGTGACTTGGGCTAGTGTATTAATTTTTCCTAAATGGGATATAACAGATGTAGTAACATTTAATGCTATTCTAAAATCCAAACATCCCTTGCAGAATTCTGAGGAAGAGGTCAAGGCAACATTGCAAGGTTCTACCTTTAGTGAATAATATGAGACCCTAGCAATTTGGGCATTGGCACCTCATGGTAGAAATCCTAATGCTACTGACATTAGCCCAAACTTAAGGGGAGGGTTAATAATAAAGAGAGCCTCAGAAACTTTAGCTACAGAGGCTACTAACTTAACTATGAATGTGGCCAAATTGGCCCAAAAGGTTTTTGAGAGGGAAGAAGCTAAGAAGAAGAGCTGAATGGATAAATACAATTTAATAATTGGAGAGTACAGTAGGGTGGAACAAGGGAATGTTGAGCTATAGACTGAGGTGGATAGGTTAAAGTATAGGAAAGTTGGGGAAACTTCAAGTGCTCCAGGTATCATGGCATTTCCCTCCACATCAGAATCAATACCTCCTACTTCTCCAATTGTTTCTACACCAGGGTCCCCCATCCAAAATCCTTCTCTCAGTCCTGCATTAGAGCCAGTTGAAGAAGAAATTGAATACTCTGTGGATCCTACTAAGAAGCTACTGATGCATAAAATTATAGAGTTACAGGTAGATTTGAAGGCAAGTGAGGAAGGAGCACTTGTAAAAAAGAGTGAGATTGTTGATAGAAATTTTGAGGCACTTGAATGAAAAGGTTGATGGAAGATTGCCATTAGTGTATTCTTTATATTCTTTATTTTTGGATGCAATAAAGAATATTAATAGGGATCAGGAGGTAGTGTTTCTCTTAGTTGAGAAATGGATCCCTAGGGCCAATGATTTATATATAATGTACAAAGCCTCTAGGTTTGATACAAATAATAGGCCCCAATCATTAAGGCCTACTCAAGTATTTGTTAAGTCATTGCAAGGTTTTCAAGCCTTACCAGATGATTTGAGTAGGAAAATCAAAGAATTGGTAAAGAATTTTGATGATTGGAGTGATACATCTTTACCTGATATAATTGATGCATAGGGAAATTTCAAATCATTACAACAGTGGTAGGATAGAGTAGATGAGGTCATCAATGCAAAAATCAAGTTGATTTGTGATGACTCAAATTATGACTTGTTGGTGATTTGTATGGACAAGATCATTAGCACCAACACATTTTTGGAATCTTTTGAAAAGGAGGCAAATCAGGTATTGGTAAAGTACACACCTTATAGTGCCAAGGTGAGTGAGGTAGTTAATTTTGATTGGTCGGCTGATGAAGAATACTAGAGATGGGTAAATATATACTTAACTGAGGAAGACTAAAACAAAGTTGGCTACTGGTGGTTAATAGCTCAGCCATTGCAGTTACAACAGATTTCGGTTATGTTTTGATGGTAGTTTTGGTGCAGGTTTTTGAAGTTTGGCCAATGCATCAACCATTTTTAGCGGATGGGATGAACAAGAAGATTCTCCAAGGACTCAATTGTTGTAATAGATTTTTGAAATGTCACAAGGCAGTCCAAGTGACTGGTGACATGTGTATTTATGGCCTGATGCTTGTTTTCTCCTTCATTCTATATAAAAAGGATTTCAAGGCCAGAAATACAAGTTAGCAAGTTAGATAATTTTGGGTCGAGTCTAGGTGAAGTTACAGAGAAAATTGTATAGCTTGATAGTTTTAGCGAAAAATGCAATTTAGGTTTTGTGTCATTCTATAGTAGGTTTTGAATTCATGGGAGTTTGATGTTTTGTGACAATACTGACAGTTGAATTAAAAGAAGCTATTTCAAAATCATGTCTCTCCATTGTATAAGCATATCAAAAATTTGAATTAAATAATCAAGGGTTGTTTCGTTCATCTCACTGTTGTGGTGTGCATGATTCTCAGTTTAGCTTTAATTCAAAGAATTATTTAAAATGCTTGAATGGGATCATAGGTGGGTATGTTTTATATAAGTATTTGATAAGAAGTATTGGTCAGAATACATTATGATGATATTGTAAGGCAATATTATCATATATCTTACATGTTATGTTTTAAATTTTTCATAAACCTTTAAATGCTTATTAATTTGATGCCTCCAATGATATATGATATATGTGTCATAGTTATCTCATGCTCCAAATAGTTGATATTATTGATGAACAACCAATTCTATTTGGTATTATCTTGTTATGTTGAGCTATTAAATGAGATTATCTATTGTTGTTAATGTTGTTTATAATATTGGTGTAGAGGTTGTAAACACATTAAGGGGATCACCCTCCTGGGTCTTGCAGAGCCCAAAGTGTAGGAGGTTTTGTTAAAATCCTTATCAGTTGGTCCAGGTCCTTTGAGCTGCCTTTGATTGGAATTGGAAATTCCATAGGTAGATTAGGAGATCAACCTAGTGACATGCCTCTTTCATAATTCAAATATCATCTCTAAAGTTGATCATCCATTTCCCTATTTCTATCTTTCATCATGATCTCAGAATATTACAATGCATAATTCCAATGTTTCTAAGCCTAAGATCTACTTAGTGGCAAAATTTAAAACAAATATACTTCTCCAATAGAATACATAGGATGCAAATTATAGTTCAGAAGTATGCAAAATTAATTCTACTATCATTTCCCTTTGTTAGTGTTAATCACTCAATAGGGAACCAAAGTTTCTTCTAAAATGTTCAAATATGGTTTTCTTACATGAATTTCTTGAAAACCAAGAATGAGGAATACCTAGAAATGTTGCAGCTGCTGCAAATTGTCTTCTTGACTAGAAATATTTGTAGATCTAGAACTTTCTTCAAATTTTCAACAGGGTCTATTAATAGAGTCACCACCTCTCCTCAAAGAGGACTGAACTTCAAGCAGTATGAAGTTCTTTCACATGTAAACTTCTTTATGAGTTCCTTCCACTAGCAGAGTACTACAGATAATGAATCTTTCAGGTTCACTACAACAAAACTTCCTCCAAGATTGAAATCCTTCAGTATTTGAACTAAATTCAGAATGACAAATCATTTGACTCTATGGAGTGACTCTTAAGGCTAGATTCTGCAATCAAAATTTTAACAAATTGTCCCCAACACAGTCACCATTATGTCGGTGTTTTATTTATCTAGCTAGGCTTTGAAACTCTCTAAGAGGTAGCCAACCTCTATATTCAAAAATCACAGAGGCTACTTGCCAACTGATAGGAAATGGAATTAGAACACATTTCCCTTGCACTTTAGGCTCTGTAAGACCTAGGGGGTAGCCCTTTAGCAATACCTAAATATTTATATACACAAGTAACAGGATATTGCTTAACAAATAATGATCTCACAAAATTATGTTGAGAAACATAAAATATCACTCAACATTGGCAAGACATTGATTGAATTTTAGGGACTAACATGGAGAACATGACAAACGCAACTCAACAAAATGGATTTGAAATGGTTTTTGATTTAAAGAGTTGGGACCAAACTGAAAACAAAAAAAGCACAAAGATTGACCAGTGCCAAAAGAAAGGGCTATGGAGTCATATAACCAACACCTCATCTTATAGTGTTAATCATGTTTTGAATATCCTTGTGAATGTTCACATTATGATAATCAAACCATTAAATCTTTATCTGATAACTCTTCTTACAAATCCACCTGAAACATAACACTCATGTTACATTTGTTAAAGCAATTACACTATCCCTTGAACAATAGGCAATAATAAATGCAACTTGTGCTTTATTAAAGAAATTAAATTATTCATAGAACAAAAGGCAACAGCATATATAACTCAAATGCAGCAAATGTGCATGAAAAGACTCAAATAATTTTATTATTGAATCCAAAAGAGCACTACAGTTTAGCCATGGAGATAATTATTAGGTAAAATAAACATAGACACCTCAGATTTAATGACTTAATTACAATTCATCCTAGCCTTACAATTCTACCTAGAGCTTTTCTCTAACTTGCAAAGCTTTCAAAAATTGGAACCCTTTACAATGAGAGAAGGATATAAGATATAGAAGAAGAGAAGCAACCCTAAAACTAATATGTTGTAGACACATGGCAACTCCTTTCCCGTTGATCAATAGAATGTAAAGAATCTCTCATCTCTCTTCCAACTAACTGAATTTTCCTCTCAATTTGGCTTTGTTTCAAGTTGTTTTGCAACTAAAAATATGCCCATGCAAAAACTCTCCAATATTCACCCAGTAGGTGAAAGAAAACTTTATGATGGTGAAAAAATCTTGTTTCCTACCTGTAGCTGCACATTATTTTACTTTAGCAAAGTAAAATATTTTCCCCTTTGCACTTTTTAATATTTGTCTTTTATTCTCCAGCATAGAATGTTTTCCCACAAAATGAATATTAAATTCACTGGAAAATAAAATTTTACCCATGCACACTTCTCATTTTATTGCCCAGCAATAAAATATTTCAACCCTCATATTTAATTAAAATATTTTAACCATTTTAATTTTGTGGAGGTCTTTATCTTTTAAATATCCATTGTTTTACAAAATGAGAGCATTTAATATTATGTTGGACCCGAGTAATATTTAAACTTTACCATGCATTTAATTTTCTATCAAGCCCACTCCCACATGGAGCAATCTTTCTCATCTTGCAAGAATTAGAGAGTGAGAATTTTCCACCCGTGAAGCATTGGGGGAAAGGTGAAAATCAATTTAATGTTTCCCTTACAAACCATAATCGGGCACATATTTATTCTTGGGGCCCATGCTTATATCTGCCCATCATTTTACATTTAAAATAATATAAAACATTTAAAATAATTATATCACTTGCCCCCTTTAATATTTCCTCACCCGTGCACAAGACATCACTTGGGCCCACACAGGCCACATGCCTTCATCTTGCAATTTCACTGGAATTAAAGAGTGAGCACTTTGAAGGTATGATATTATGGGGAAATGTAGGGATTCAGCTGCATTTTATTTCACTTTTGGACCGCCGATCTACCTTTGTGACCATCGATTCACATTTTTCCCTAAACCTCTCTTGGCATGTTTCATTGTACTCTACAACTCGAGCAAACCTCTGATCATGGCGATGCCCCCTTTTTAGTCACATTTTCCTGGTAGTTTTAGAAGCCTTTTAACCCATCCATCACACTATCCTTTATGCTTTGATGCATCTCCACTCCTGCTCAAACCATGCCCAACATGCTTGCAAGAGAGCTTCAAGCACCTTTTCAATAAATCATTTTGGTTTATCCTGCATTGGCACCATGAGACCACATTTATTGTGGCATCTCTATTGACAGTTCATGTGCCTTTCTCCTTCTATCACCTCTGTTGAGCTCTATTTATGCTCATTCTCCCCTGGCGCACGCTTCCCTTTATCAATTGGTTGTGCTATTTGCATCTGTTTGGAAGTCTCTAAAGCTTTTTAACAAATATATTTTGTTATCTTACCCACACCATAGCTCACATCCAAACACCTGTGGAGTCTCCATTCACCTAGGATGTGACCCCTTTCTACAAATTGATGCCTTCATACTTTTATGGATGGCACAAGCCAATTGGATCTACAGTGAAGCTACCTATATGCTTAAAAGTTTCTATGTTTTCATTGATTTACTTCATGTGTAGTATTACGCACTCATGATGAGCCATGAGATCACATCCATTTTAGGACTCTAAACTTAACATTCTTCACACTTGGTGTTCCCTCATCCGTATTGGCCCAGAGAGCCTCTTCCAAGTTGGTGTGGGTTTCCTGCAATTACTTATTTAAACATTTCTAAAGCATTTTCAATAAATACATTTCATGCACTTGTGCAGCCCCCATGACATTTTCTATGCCCATATTTGAATCCTCTTATGAAGCCTTGATACCAAGAGAAGCTCGAACCCTCATCTGTTTCAAGCCATTTCAAGATTTTTGTGTATTGTTTCTTGTGCAACCTTTGTCTTATCATATTGGCCTCCAAACACTTTAAATAGTTCTAAGTGTCAGTGCATTCAAGCAACACATAAGGGGAGTCAAGCCTGATTCACTCTAACCATATGTGCAGACCATCCATTTCCAACACAAATGCTTCCTTGTGCATAGAGACTCCTCCATTATCTTAGCATCGATGGATGCTCATACCCTGACATTTTCTTAAAGTCTCTGAGGTATTTTCATCGTATCCATTCTATGTTCACTCTATAGCTAATCATGTGCTTCAATGGATGTCTACACCCTATGCCATGACAAATTTTTGGGCCCTTGGACTATAACTGGACAATAGAACCTCCCACAAATTTGCCTATTATTATAACCTTTGTGTGTGCCTCTGAATATGCCTAGTCAGGAGAGAAATCAGAGATACTGAGCAACTGGTCTTTTGATAGTGAAAGGCTCATCAAATCACCCTCACTATTGAATTTGATGGGACAAGCTTGACACTCCCTCAACTCCATTATTACCTTTCAAGCGTCTTCCAATACATACCAAAATCAGATGCCACCAACGAGCCTTAACCATCTCCACCATTTTCTCTACTCATCCATCACCCAAAACTATCCAGTTTCAAAGGGAGCACCCTCTGAATGAACTCTTCACTTATTTTCTCTTTCACATCAAACAAAAACACATTCCCCCTCACACAAGTTAATAGCCTTTTCACAGAGAATACAAAAGCCCTTACGGTGAAATCCCAATTCAATGGAACATATCAATGTTAAAAGTGTTGTGACTTTGACACATGGTTTCAAATCAAATGCAACACCAAATTCCATTCAATAGCTCTACTTCCATTTCTCATTTAAGTGTTTGATTTATTGCTAAGACTTCTTTCATTTTAAATGAGATATTTAAAACTCGTGTTGATTTCAGAATCTCAGTTGAAGTTTGTTTCCTGGTCCCCTGTAGTAGCTTCAAGAGAGACACCACTTTATGCACTCTATTTATCATGTCTTCACATCCTTAATCCATTATTATGCTCAATAATCTCATCACTATATTCCACCTAGAAGGCTTCAAAGATAGGCTTTGAACAGTTCACAATACAACCTACTATTGAAGAATTTGTGATCACCCTTACTATTTGAAAAAACAGTCAACACTGTCCTTCACTTTATCAATACAAACAATTGAAACATGTCCATTCACAACTGAATAATGATCTGGGTTGTCCTCTTCACCAATGCATTTGTGACTAAAAGAAACACTTCAACCTCATGAGTTTGTAAAGCATGTCGGGTCCACATGTGGGCCCGACTAATTTTTTTTTCCTTTTCAAACAAGTTTCATGTTGAAATTGACCTATCACAACCTTTGAATGCTCCTGAGATGAAAAAGTGAACTGGGTTATGATTGAATTTTTTTTTCTGACCTCTTTGCAAAATGGTGCAAACTGGCCAAGTGAGCTCTAGAATTGCTTCTGAAAACTAGGTAGACGACCTCCGAGATTCAAGAAAACTTACAGGCATGTAGACGTTGGTCCAGAGAATGCAATGCAAAAGATGGATTAGAGAAATCAATCATGAGGTGAAACATATTAATTTTCAAAGTTGCTTACTCGAACTTTTTGCAACAAACTACTATTTTGAACCAATTGAAACTACTTAGGTACAATGAGCATGTGCTCAAAAAGAATTTGACTTAAACATCATCCATCAAAAGATACTAATGGAAAAAGTTGACCTTACTGAAATGCTATTAGGAATGTAGATGCAAAACTGAACAAACTGAATTTGGTTTTGATTTGTCAAAAATAACAAATCAATTCATGAGGCTCCAAAAATTGACATGTGAGCTCATCCTAGTATGGAGAATACAAAACAACATTCATTTTGACATGAAAGTCAACCAATTGCAAAGTTCAAGCCCAAACAGGATGTTACTTTGCAAAACTGAGTTTGCAAACAACAAAACAGTGCCAAAACCTTCTAGCTTCACTTTTTCAAAACTCTAATAAAACTGATCATGGGAAGCTAAAAACTAACATGCACATTCACATCTGTCAATTGAATATGTTTGCAAATGGGGTTTTTATGAAAATCATCTGGCTTCAAATTCTAACCCTCCAAAGTGGGTCACTCAGACTGATTCTTCAAGTGCACTTTAGAAAGTGTAGAGGTTCAATTTTCTAACTGGGCACTTCAAATTTGCAAGATTTGAGGGTGCCATTAGGGAGAAGGAAAATGCTAAAGGCTAAACTAAATTTTGATATATCAGAGATGACCCTTGAGAAAGGAAGTGAGATAGTGAAAATTAGTGGTTATTTGTTGCTTGAGGGATGGGGCATATGCTCAGTAGTAACCTTTGATACTTTAAGAAAATAAGAGGGAGATGATCCAATCCTCAACTTTGAGGAGCAGGTAGGGGCATTGTATTTTGGTTCAAGTTTTAATCCCAAACATGAGATCCTAGAAGTATGATCTATACACCCTAAACCCAACAAGCCAGAAATAGTAAGAGATGCGAATGAATTTACTAGAAATCTAATTGTAGGGAGGCTTTGAGATATAAGCATCTTGTAAGAAACATCTTTGACAATCAATACAACTATGTTCACTAAGGTAATGGTTAGAAAGCTAAAGGTTGATCTAAAGAAATTCAATGATAAAAATGTGAGATTATTAAAAGAATATAATAAAGTTCCAAGACTTCTTCAACCTCCTTAACCTATTATAGTTAATGAATCATTTAAAGAGAAGCGTGAGTTAAATTTTCAAATCAATAATTTTGAGGAAGCACTCAAAAGGAGTCAATAAGTAGAAAGAATAGCAAGGGTGGAGGAAGAAAAAGAGTTGATAAATATGTTAGATAACCTATTAGGACATAGGTTATCATGCATACTTAATTACCTTGAAGGGACATGGAATGGTTACAATACCTCAAGGAATTTTCATGCCAATCATATCCAAGTGAGATAATATTTGAAGAGCATCATAGACATCTAGATTCCAAGGATGCCAATAATAGTCATAATTATTAATATTGACCATTTTAATGCCATTTCTCTTATTAAATTATTGAAAATTTTGGAGAACTCTAATGCATTAGAGGAGAACCTGATTTTTCATGAGATTTTTTATTTTTCTTTAAAACAATGTTTAAGTTATTTTGATGAATTGGAAGGATATTTGATGTCGAAAATACTAATGAGAGAATGAAAGGTCAAGGAATACAAATGATGAAAAACATAGTTCACCAATATCTTTCCCCCTTATTAATTCAATTTGCTATGGCAATACGCTGGATATGGATAAGTGTAATATTGTTGTAGACTAGTTAATAAAGCTTGAATTAGTTTTAATAAAGTTTTCTAAAGCAACCAAGAAATGGACAGGTGATGAATATTTTCTCATTTTAAATTTTCCAAACCAAATTCTTATATTTCCCTAGACTTCTAATGAAACTTTTGTAGCATGGGTTGGGAATTATAACTAACATGATCATTTGGCTACACAATTTTGTCCTATTTTGCATATGTACTTGGAAATGTGTATGTAGTGATTTATACAAATATTTTGTTTGATTATTGTAATTATTCTCTTATATGTGGTATTTGTATCTACATTTTGTTATATCAAATGAACAAGTTTTCAAACTAAATTATGGAATATGTTGAAGGGTTTAAGCTTATTTCTCCCTTGTTTCTATAAAAGGGAATTATTAGTCATTTTTAGAAGCTTGGAATTTTATAATTAGGAATGTTTTGTTTAGAGATGTTGAATCTTGTTCTAGGTTTTAGGAAAATTTAGCGTGAATGTAAATTATTTGTATATCAATACATAAATGAAAAAGATACAATTTTTTTAAAATATGATTCAATGACAATTGTCTCCAATGTATAACTTATTTCTCTTATGAGTAAAATGATCAAGGATCTTTGAATTCATCTTTGTAGTATTGTGCATTGCATGTTTCTTTTATTTCTTCTATTAAAGTAATAGATTAATTTTATTGTAACAAGAATTTTGAGAGTATCAAACTATTTAGGAATTTCTAAGAAGAATTAAAAATGAATCTCAATATAGGATACATTTTTTCAAGGAAAAAAAATTGAATTTCCATTGAGTTTATATTCTAGATTGTTGTTCAGGGACCATTTATAGGATCTTTTAACTCTATTACTTATGGTATGATCCATCAATCTAATAAAATAATCTAGTTGCAAGGTTAGGACCAGTCAAAATGAATAATTTTAATACATGTCTAAGTTATATTAATTATTTGATGTCCTCATGACTAGGAAATAAAACTTTATAAGGAATTAAGCCTCTTATTATATCAAACTCCACAAGTCCTTGTTAGAAGATGTTATAATATATTTTTATGCTAGTATCCATTATGAATTATATGTTATTGTCTAGATATTGGTTAAAGGTATACACACCTAGGTTTTGCAGAGCCTCAAGTATAAAAGGATTGATTAAAATTCCTTGTTCATTGATCAATTCCCCATTATTCTTGAGTATTAAAAGTGGTTGTTATTTAGAGAATTGCAAATAAAATTGGAACAACTAATAAAATCTAACTAAAATAAAACTATAACATAATATATTATTTGTCATATAAATTGAGGAAGATGTAATATCCAAATAAACAAAACCCAATGTCATTGATTGATGTTAAAATTTAGAGAAATGCCATAAAATCAAAATCCAAAAAAAAGGAAATGAAATCAGTTAATGTATTCAAAAGTGTTTTCCAAGAGTTTCTCGCCTTTACACATATGTTAAATTCACATAATTATAATATAATTTAGAAGGGGAAGCTAAAATATTATTTTTATACAAACACAATATAATGTAGGAGCATCTAGACCTATAAATAATCTTGCATCAACTGCAAATATTTTCCTAGCTAGTTGTTATTCCCTTCTTTATTTTTTCTTTTAGGGATGTGGTGGAACCCTTTAAAAACAATTATGTTCCCTTGATTTTCAATCCATCTTTGGATATTTTTGTTGCCGATTATCTATTGGTTAAGGTTTATACTTAGGGTTTAGGGTTTATCAACCTTTCATGTAAAACCTTAGTCCTTTATTCCCTTTTGGTCTAGTTTTTCATTGACCTATCATAGTTAGTTCTCGGTCTTTCAAGTCATTACTTGTGTTATTCAACCCATGTATTGACCAACCCCTTGATACCTAGGGTTACCAATTTGTCCCTTTGCATGAATAACCTTCATTTCTTTCTGGGGATTTTATTTCCTTTGCTATGGTCGAAGGTCTTGAAATATTTCCCTTATTATCCTATGTTTGGTCTATGTCTTAGGTTCTATTATGTATTGTTTATTCACATTACCTACGAGGCCCACTTTTAAAAAAAAATTATAGGCATGTGAAAAATTTCCTTCACTTATAACTCGTGTTCATCACACACTCCATAATCATTGCACTTTGCTTCTATACCATCGGTCTCACATCTATGTTCAACAATGCATTATATTCCATCACATTGCATGTTTCCTTCATATCACTAATATTCTAATGCTTCCTAAATTCCTTTGCATTATGAGTGATGCATTTTAATCCTTCGCATCATGTTATACTTCCACATTTTTGATTGCTTGCTACCTACCAACTCCCTAAACATGATATGTGATGTACTCATTAATTTTGAAAAGGATGCACATCTAATCCTTGTCTCATCAATGAGGCCCTTTGCATCACAGATTGTAGCCTCATGTTCCTCAAAATTTGAGCGATATGCACTCAATGGACATGATTTTTCCACTTATCTTAATATGTTTCCATCATTGTATACTTTTGACTTGCTGATATGCAACCACTACCTAACGGCAAACACAACAGGAGGGTCCTCAAAGAGAACAATATGGATTGTGCAACTAGAGTAACACAAATAAAGAAAGACAAAATTTTGAGGCAAATGCAGATTGGAACATTCTTATTATCATGAAATTCAATTACATATAGTCAGCCACATCTAGGCTTACAGATTTGGCTCATAGGCCTGATTATAATATCCTCAAAATATAGTGCTCATACATATGAGCGAAAAACCTACAGATAGAACTCTATATACATTTTATTCTACTTCCTTGTTTTTCACCCCCGAATCTAATGATTCAATACAAGCTTTATATCATATCCGTAGGTTTAGAAACATTTGTCTCTTCCAAAGATCATTTCAACTTTTGATGAAGAAAAATGTAATGTGTGCAAGAATAGGTCAGCCTCAAATCTGAAACTCTTCCATAGTAGACGCACATGATGAAGTGTGGACCTAATTGTAAGGTCGAGAACACTTCATAAAACAAATCTAAACACACTGTGAGGGTCTTCAAGTCATGGGAAGGATCCACGATCAATCCAAGTAGCTATTAGGTTTTGGAAATTATTCCAAGGCCAGTTCCAAAATTATCATTCAATCCAGAAGCGATAACTTTTTGGAAAAAGATCCAACCAAGCTAAAAACATGGAATAAGCTAATTAAGCATGTCCATGATGAAACCATAGGTACGCAAGACCTGGTGAGAAAAAATGAAGAAATAATGGATCTCCCAACTTGAACAAGAACAAGAACAAAACTAAATGAAAATATTTTTGGTTGATGCAAGATTGCTAAGAACCAAGGATGCTCCTAAATCAGACATCTAGGGTTAATGAAAATTGAGTCCCTTACTTTTATGGAGCCAAAGGAAAACCAATACAGTCTACCTCAGCTTGAGAAATCTAAGAGGAATCCTCAACTAGTCTACATTTCCACTTTACATAATATTCTTTGTATTTTCTTCCATGAGTCTTTCTCCCATCTCTGATATCCAAAATCTCTTGTATCTCATCTAATTGTTGCTTAGGAAGTTGTTCTTCCAATTTTTCTCTACTATCCTCATTGAATTTTTCTTCCTGGTACTGATATAGATCTGTAATATTGAATATAGGCAATATACCCATGTCATCTGGTAACTCCACTTCATACGCATTTCTTGAATCAAACTTCTTCAAAATCCTACAAGGTCCAAACTTCCTCATCCTTATTTTATTGTGTGTGCCAACTAGGAATCTTTCCTTCCTCAAATATACCATTACTTCATCTCCAACTTCGAACTCCTTATGTCTCCTCTTTTCATCTACTTTCTCTCTGTACTTCCAGTAAATGTTTTCTAAATGTTGCTTCACTTGAGTATGCACTGTTTCCATATGTTCTACAATTTCTTCTGCTTCTACACTCCTTTTATCTTCCTTACTGGTGTCTCTCAATTTTGATATACCTATAGGATGAACTCTAGTAACAACCTCAAAAGGTGTCTTTCTTGTACTTTTGTTCACTGAATTATTGTAGGAAAACTCTAATTATGCAAGGGCTGAATCCCACCTTTTGATCTTCTCACCAACCAAACATCTCAGCAAATTTCCCAAACTCTTGTTTACTACCTTTTTCTGTCTATCAGTCTATAGGTGAAAAGTAGAATGTAACTTCAAATCTATCTTCAACTTCTTCCAAAGTGTCCTCCAAAATTAACCAACAAACTTTTTATCTCTATCTGAAACAATACTCCTAGGTAACCCATGTAATCTAACTACTTCTTTGAAAAACAAGTCTCCTACATGTACTATGTCTATTGTCTTCTTACAAGGTATGAAATGTGCCATTTTAGAAAATCTGTCCACCACCACAAATACAAAATCATTACCTCTTAGTGTCTTCAAAAAACCAAGTATGAAATCCATGCTGATATCTTCCAAGGTATTTATGGAACTGTCAAAGGGTTATACAATCCAATATTCTAACTACTCCCTTTTTTAACTTGATAAACTCTGAAACTCTACACAAATTTCCTAACATCCTTATGAATCTGTAGCCAAAATTAATTCTCACTTACCAATGCCACTATTTTATCAATTCCAAAATGTCTTGCCAATCCTCCACTATGTTTTTATTTCACCAAGTTATCCCTCATTGAACTTTGGGGTATACACAATTGATTTCCTCTAAACAACATATCCTCCTAAATGAAATAATCTAACCACTGACTTCTATCCTCCAAAAATGGTTCTTTTCATGCTCTCCAAGGTTCTGCAAAATTTGGGTCTTCCTAATAAAAGTTCTTCAATCCATCAAAGACTAATTGTAGACATGAAAAATATTCAAATTGATCCTATACACTTGATCCTGATTTACTAACACCATTTCATCCTGAATCATCTCCTTTGCTAGACATTTAATCGAATAATCTGTATTTGATTAAATTCATCACTCTTCATCTCTTAATTAAATAAATCAATTTTATTTAATTAATTTGTAATCCCCTTTTAATTAAATAAATCATTTTATTTAATTAATCCATAAATTAATCTCATTTAAATTAAATAAATCTTTATTTAATTAAATATAAAATCATTATTTTCTCAACTTTGATTTATTTAAATCCTAAAATCTAAGTCAAAATGGTCAAATAAGATAATCCCCCTCTTAATTAATCAAATCCCGATTAATGCTAATCCTAATCACTCCAATCCTCTAGATCTTGCAACTTGCACAATAAATCAATTTATTTGATTTATTAATTCATCAATTTCCATTCAAAAGGGTATCTTTTGTGGAATATTCTTCCAATTCAAAAATTCCTCCAAAAGGGTATGGGTATTTCCAACAAGGAATTTAAGGCCTCTTACATGTCCTTAGCCTTGAGCCAAGTGACATTAACTCCATTTCCTTCTCCCTCCAACATGTCACATTCAAATTTCAAATTTGAATCCCATAGCATTTATCATGCACATTGACCAGAATGTGCACAACCTTCAACCATTCACATCCTGACAAGGGGCACTTGGCCATTGGATGTTGAATGATCCCACATTTCTCAATCTCACTCATTCTTCCAATTTGGAAATCTATAAATGAGACACTCTTCCTCTAGTTCTATCATCCACAATTTGAGTAAACTTACTATACTCAACTTCATCCTTAAGCATATCTAGTTTCATCCATTCCATCACATTCTTAGCTAGGTTATGCAGATTTTTCATCATGGAGCTTGATTGAATCTTCATCAAGGTGGACCACTCATCAAATCATCAAAATTGCAACAAAGGAGTTGGGAAAGGGTCAATTTCGACACACCAATTGGCACCAATTCCCCCATGGGATCAAGAGTTTGCATGCTTAATTAGGATTTCTTTAGCTTTTCATGTTTTGTTCTTTTTTTTCATATTTTGAGCATTGTAAATGGATTTCATGGGAAATCCTTATTTTATCTTGCATATGAGCTCACTAATGTGTTTTCTTCTTGTCTTTGTGTAGGTATAGGATTGAGATTCACACTAATACCTCCACTTTCATCTGTGTCAATAAATTCCTTCTCCTAATCAAAGCATCAACAACTCTATTTGAATTTCCACTCCTATGTTTCAGAACAAAAGTGTAACTCTGCAAGAACTCCACCCATCTCATGTGTGTCTAATTTAAATTACCTTGAATATTCAAATACTATAAATCCTAGTGATCTGTATACAAAATAATCTCCTTAGATAAAAATTAATTTATCCACTTCTTCAAAGCTTGAACTATGGTGTAAACTCTAGATCATACACTAAATACCTTTTCCTTGCATCATTCAACTTCTCACTAAAATAGGCTATTGGTCTTCCTTCTTGACTTAACACTGCTCCAATTGCATTTCCAATTGCATCACAATCTACTTGAAATACCTTATCAATTTTTTGTAGAGCCAACATAGGTTGCTTAGTCACTTTCTATTTCAACAACTCAAAACTTTTGTCTACTCCTAATGTCCATTTAAAATCCTTCTTATCTCCTCTCATTGTTTATGTCATAGGGCTGCAAATAGAACTGAAATTCCTAATGAACTTTTAGTAGAAACTAGCCAATCCATGAAATGATCTCACTTCTCCAATTTTCTCATGTGTAGGCCAATGAAAAATTTCTCTTACCTTCTCAGGTTCCATCTTCAGTCCATCTACTGATATCAAAAATCCAATATATACCAATTCCTCCTTCACGGAACTACACTTCTTGATGTTTAACAATAACTGCTCTTCTCTCAAACTCTAAAAAAGTTTTCTTATATGCAACAAATGTTCTTCCCTAGTCTTACTGAAAATCAAGATGTCACCCAAATAAACAATCAAAAACTTACCCAATAATTTCTTCAATACTTTATTAATCAACCTCATGAAGGTACTCGGTGTATTTTTTCAGTCCAAAAGGCATCACTAACCACTGATACAATCCTTCATTTGTTTTGAATGTTGTTTTCCACTCACCCCCTTCTCTGATTTTGATCTGATGATATCCACTCTTTAAATCTATCTTTTAAAAGTATTTAGCTCCACTCAAACAATCCATAATGTCATCCATTTGGGGCAAGGAAATATATACTTCACTATGATCTTGTTTATGGCTCTAGAGTCTATACACATCCTCCATTCCCCATCCTTCTTAGGTGCAAGCACAACAAGTACTGAACAAGGACTTAGACTTTCTCTGATCAATGCTTTCCTCAAAAATTCTAGTACTTGTCTATTCAATTCTTCATTCTCTATTGGTGTCATCCGGTGTGCTACATTATTAGGAAAAATAGATCCAAGAATCAAATCCATGCAATGACTAATACTCCTTACATGTGGCAATCCATTAGGTACATTATCTGAAATGATAGCTTCATATTCTACCAGTAATTCCTTTATCTCCTCAGGATGTCCTTCTACATGCTTCAAGTCCTCAACCTTCTTAGGCACCAAGGCATAACACATGTTATCATGTCTCAGTCCATCCAAAAATCTCCTTCCATCAACCAAACAAATTCTAGCATTCATGAAAACTTTAACTTTAGAATCATCCTCCAAAGGTAATAACATTTGTTTCATCCCATTAGCAACAATAGTGTATATGTTCTTCTTTCCATCATGAATATCCTATCTATCATACTTCCAAGGTCTTCCCAACAAAATATGGCATACATCCATAGGCATAATATCACACAAAACTTCATCATGGTAATTTCCTATCTTCAATTTCACCAAACATTGTTCACTTACCAGTATCTTATGCTCATATTGAATCCAAGCTATCTAATAGGGCTTCAAGTGTTTTGGTCTTTCCAACTTCAACTTAGTCACCATTTCTTCAAAAACTAGGTTTTCTAAAATTCAACTGTCAATGATCACATTGCAACATTTATCAGCTACCTTGCATTTGGTCTAGAACAAATTCTTCCTTTGCATTAGTTCCTTCTCCAATTCACTTTGACACAATACTCTCCTTTTTATCAATACTTCTCTTTCTTCTGGGTGATTAGGTGATCCAACATGATTCTCCTCAATAAAGGATGTCCTTCTATTGCTCTCAATATTTCTTCTTGCCGAGCTCCATGTTTGCATTCAAAGGCGTGGTGTCCTTCTCCACCACATTTGAAGCAAGTTCCCCTGAATACTCTTTTCTCCTATCCTCTGTCATCTTTTATATACCCTTCATTTTGGTAACCACCACATCCTCCTCTTATATAAGAGTTTCCATCATCTCTTCAGTATGAATTCACATTCTTACTAACCTCCTTATCTTTGTTCTAATATGGGAAATATCCTCTTCCTCCTCCAGTAAAAATTCTTCCTCTCTGAAATCTTCTACCTCTTCCTCTTTGTCTTTGCTCATGTCTTTTGTTTAGCTTCTCTTCTACTTTTAGGGCACACTGATATGCTTCTTCCACACTCAACAACATAATTAAACAGATCTCATCTTACATAGATGACCTCAAACCATTTACTACTTGCTCAATCTCATCTTTTGAATGTCTAGATCTGATGTTCAACTTATAGAGCTCCTCAGTATACTCTATCACATTTGATTCTTTCTATTTCAGATTTTGCAACTTCTTGAAAAAACTAATCTGATTGTCAACATGCATGAAATTTTTCTTTGGCTTATTCACCATCTGATCCCATGATCTTATCTTCTCCTTTCCTTTTCTTTGTCTATCTATCTACAAATGTTCTCACCAAAGGGATGCATGTCCTCTCAACTTTGTACAAGCGAATTTCACCTTCTTATCTTTTGGGGTACCTTCAAAATCAAAGTACTTTTCCATCTCTATTATCCAATCTAGCAATTCATTTGAATCCATCTTACCATTATAATCTAGTAGATTAAAATGTGGCATAGTTTTTACTCTAGTTAGGGCTCTTATGAACCTTTCTTCTCCTTGATCAAGGTTAGGTTTATCTTCTCTTGTAACTTCTTCTCATTCTTCTAATTATTCATCACTCACATCATCAATTGGTCAACCTCTCCTCAGGGTTGTTTCAACTACTTTCAATCTAGCAGCAATTCCTCTCAACATTTCCATTACAATAGGGTTTGCATTTCCACATGCTCCATTTCATCTACCATTCCTTCTTCCTACAATCCTTACAAAAGTATTTTGTAGCTGTTGGTTAGATGCTCAGTCTGCCACACCACAAAAAATCTTTAGCAAGACTACGCAAGCATTGATGATCTTGCAAGGAATGAATCTTTATCAGATACCATTTGATAGTAGACACAGTAGGAGGATCCTCAGAGAGAAAAATATGGGTCATGCAACTAGAGTAACACAATAGAAGCAATAAAAAATATGAAAGAAAATGCAGATTAGAGAATTCTTATTATCGTTAAATTCAATTACATATAGTCAGCCACATTTGAGCATACAGATTCAACTCACAAGCTTGATTACAATATGCTCAAAATACAGTGCTCATACATGTGAGTGAAAAACCTAAAAATCAAACTTTATATACATTTTATTTTACTTCCTTTTTGTTCACCCCCCAATCTAATGATTCGATACAAGCTTTATATCATATCCATGGGTCTATAAACATCCACGTTGGCCAAAGATCATTTCAACCTTCGATGAAGATAAATGTAACATGTGCAAGAATAGGTCAGCCTCAAATCTAAAATTCTTCAATGGTAGATGCACATGATGAAGTGTGGACCTAACTGTAAGGTTAATAACACTCCATAAAAAAAATTTAAACAAAATATGAGGGTCCACAAGTCATGGGAAAGATCCATGATGAATCGAACTAGCTATTAGGTTTTGGAAATTATTCCAAGGCCAGTTCCAAAATTGTCATTCAACCCGCAAGTGATAGTTTTCCGAAAAAAGATCCAACCAAGCTAAAAACATGGAAAAAGGTAATTGACCATGTCCACAGTGAAACCATAGGTATGCAAGATCTGGTGAGCAAACATGAAGAAATACTAGATCTCCCAACTTGAACAAGAACAAGAACAAAGTTGAATGAAAATATTTTTGGTTGATGCAAGATTTCCAAGAACCAAGGATGCTCCTACATCACTTCCTTATCACAAAAGAGTGATGAGTGATGAGTGATAAGAGATAGAGGAGAATATGTCGAGAGATGCTGGATAGGTGACATCATATTGCGTAATATCCTTGCATCACAATTTTATATCAAGAAGCCTACACGTAAAGTGTGATGTGTAATGTGTTTTATTTGAAGTATGAAAGAGTGTGAATATGATGGAAGGATATTCTATTGTAACAGGTTTCATATTGTTAGTGCATTGCATACATCATTTGTATCATAGAATTCACTCTATTGATGACAAGGAAAATAGTGATACAAGATGAAAAACTTACGCTATTATTTCATCATGATCATGAGCTTGAACAATAGTTCCTGAAGAGTGATATGTGATCAAGGGATGATGTATATGCTTTGGAATATTCATATCATTATGAATTATTTACATCAAGGTTTCATTTCATCAAGCTAGATCCATAAAGGTGATGTGTGGTGGATTTGCTAATATAGTTGGTGGAAATATTTAAATAAAATACATGGCAACATCTTAGGCCATCACACCAATTGTTCACATTGTAGATTCAAAATAAAGTGGAGATATGTGAAAATAATGGATCACTATTGATCATGTTTTAAATTTTTTTATCAATGGTGAAAATTTAAACATGAATGACTAACTATTAGAGTACTCTTGTTTTCTCATGTGAGTTGTCTTTCACCATTAATGGAGTGTTTTTCATGATTTTGAAGATCATAAAGAGGTGAATTATGATTTTTTTCACTACCTTTACAAGAATATGAAGGCAAGAATTAAGAAGAGACCTCACACAAGAAAATTTAGAGAGTAGAAAGCTAAGGTTCCTAGGTTAGTCGATTTTTCTACTTCTTTGTGCAAAATTTCTAGTGGGGGTAGGATTTAAAGAAAAAACTAGTATTAGCGAAGGGTACTATGATATATGGTTTTTATAATTTTTGTTTTGAATTATAAAAGATAAATAATAGGCCCTAGTTTGTTTTAGAAGGAATACTAGTAGGATTAGTTGCAAATTTCATAGCTAAACCCTGCAAAGAAAAACTGTAGCTTTTAAATTAAAAATTGTAAAACCAATTTCTGTTAAAAAATTTTTGATTATTCAAATTGGTGATCCATCTAAGGAAAATGATAAGACTAAAAAAAAAAGTTCAAAGATGAAACATAGAAGCCAAAATACTTAGGAACATCAGAAAAGAAAAAGAGGGGGAAGAGGGATTTTTCCTATTTTATGGAGGATGACCTAAAAGAATTATTTCCTCATACAAATATAGTGGGAAAAATACTTGTAGGATAAGGTATTCTGATAGAATTTTTTTAATATTTGGAAAGAGTAATTAGAGAGGTTGTAGTTCCATAGAGTGGAATGGAAATTTTCCTAAATCCTTTCAATCATAGATTAGCAAAATTCCTAACATGTCATTTTTGGACTTGTGACCTTGGGAAGATTATTGTACCTAATGTATTTGTGGAGGTTGACATGACACAAGATACAGAAAAAATATATGATCCCCAAGATAGTGTTATAAAAAGCATCAATGCAACCCCATTGCTAAACATTTCTAGAAGTTAGATAGAAAAATTTTCCAAGGTAAATCCTTCTGCAATTGTTGCAATCAATTTTAATGCACTGTATCAAGAATATGAAAGGGACAAATATTAATATAGGAGACATGTATTACCAAGGCACAAAAGAAGAGATAAAAATAAAAGGGATGTGTGCTTTTCACCTAAGGAGGTGGAACCATTTGATTGTGATGAGTTTGAGGACTATTTCAAGAAAACCAATTATGGTTTGTGTCAGGTCCTTAATAAAAGATATGATGTGAAAATGAGTATTACTTTGATGGTCATGGCCATGGGTATGCAGTATAAAAATTCAAATAGGGGTTTTGATTATGTAGCCTACATTACAGAGGAGATCCAGAAGAAGTTAGTATGGTTAAAAGAAAAAAACTCCCCATGCATTTCTCACATTATTCATTGCTAATACATATGTTATTATGGATTGGCTACAAGGCTTGGAGAAATTTTATGATATTAAGGTAAAATGATGAACATGACAATGAGCCACTTGTGAAAATATGGACTCACATTTGGGATCAAAATTTCCTTAAGTCCAATTATGTTGCCTTCTATAATGGTTTTAAATTTAGTTTTTTGGAGCATTTAGGTTGGAAGCTTGTGTATAGGATTTCTAGAAATATTAAAAAAATTATAAGGTCTCTATGGTTTAGGGAGAATACTAAGCATGATCATAACTGGGCTGATTGGTATTTGCATTCCCACTACACTATGATAAGGGTTTATGGAACCTTAGTGCAGCCCCATCACTTGCTATTTTATGTTTTTGATATGCTAGCATTCATGGAAATAATGTGGCAGCTATATGCCATGGATAAGGAACAATTTAGGAATGCTAGAGAGGGATCTCTTATAGCTCTCCAATGTGCATTTTTTTATTGTATGGTCACATCAAAAGAGGGAATTGATAAATTTGGCATTATGTTAAGAAATTACATAATGAAAATGTAGGGGGTTAGAAATTGTGATCTAGAAGGGTTCCTTGATAAGGAGAGAAAAGCTGGAGAAAGATCTAGTTCCCATCACCACTTTTTCTATACTGAAGATGTCATCAAAAAATTTCCCTTAGATGTTGTTTTTGGTGAAAGGAAGAAGTATTTAATGATTATGTGTGGAATTGAAGAAAAAATATTGAAAGAAAATCCATTTTATGTCAGTCCTTATTTTGAAACTAAAGAACCTTACAAGAAGGATATGGAAATGATGGATGCATATAGGGAAGGCAGTTTTGTTGAAAATGGTAAGGAGGCTAAGGAGAAAGATAAAGTTTCCAAAAGGGATCATAATGCAAAAATAATGAGACAGTTGGCTCAATCATCAGCTCATGGCAACTAAATATAGCCATTTGAAGGACCACTTGTTGATCCTTTGGTTGATTATTTAATGGACACTAAGGGAGGAAGAGATGAGATGCAAGAATAGTTAGTAGAATATGTTCCTATAGAGAAATAAGTGGAACAAAGATTCCCTTACCCTATGATGGATGATGCATTGGATCAATTTGTTCTAGGTGACAAAATTATACCATGGACATATGATGATGATGTTGATGATGATGTGACGGTGAAATCTTGTAGAGAATTCATGGATGATGATTATTTTGTCCAGACTAAATAATTTAGAGAATTTGTAATTTGGGTCAAAGGAAATGACAAAAGAAAGGATTGAGAAAGCTAAAGCACACATAGATCCTTCACTGTAGGAAGATCTTGAGAAAAAGGAGCAAGAAAAAATAATATAGGAGATTCATAAAGGATAGTGCCATTTTGATACAACTTGGTTGGGACCTTACCTCTGTAATACCCCTCCATTTTGCTTCTTGTTCATGTTGCTTTATGCTTTGTTTGGGTTCCAGCTACTTTGATACTAGACACATTTTGTTATGATGTTTTGATCACTACTATTGAGCGACAACTATTATTGTGTGATGTGATTATCTGATTTTGTTTCACATGCTTTAATGGATTAATGATGTTAGTAAAGTTATCATGATATTTTATATGTGAGTATTGATTATGACGTTAATGTCAGTCTTTGATGAGTGTATTGGTGAAGAGGATGGGTTCACATCACTCACTTGCAAGCACCCTGCGAATCCGTGATTTCTTCTTCACAGTGTGTATTATATGTTGGATATATTATGTTGTTTACTTGGTTTTAGGTTGCAGGTAAATGACATCAACTCCACCTGGTTTCACAAGTTTGAGCGTGTCGATCCAACAGTTAAGTTGAACAGGAGATAGTAGCTAGCTAACATGTGTCAGGTCTACGCCCTAGCCTTAGTGTGTCGTCAGTCCTGATTATTGAGTCATGTTTTACCTTATTTAATGTTATTTAATTTTGAAAGGTGCTTACTTATTAAATAAATTTTTAGAATAATTGCATTGGTTGAAAGTGATGATTATTTTATATTAAATTAAAGTTATGCTTAGATGTTATATTTAAAGTTATTAATAGAAATTAATTTAATTAAATTTAAATTATTTAATTAATTAAATTTAATCTCAAAAGGGTTGGATTTAGTTATTAAATAATTGAAATTAATTAATTAAGTCTATTGGATTGAATTAAATTAAATTAAATTAAAAGAAATTGAAAGGAAATTGAAATTGTATTTTAAAGTCAATTTGGGTTTTCTAAAATGGGAAATGAAATTAATATCTAAATTTAAATTTTGCATGCAATGTGAATTAGGGTTGTATTAGGTATTTTTGGAGTTACGAGGAAGGGATATTTTAAATTTTAGGGTAGAGAAGTTTTGGGGGAGTTTTCTTTCTTTTTTTACAGGAAGGAAGGATTTTTGGGGAAAGTTTGCATAGGGAAGGGTGTGAAGCATTTTTTTTATTGTAGAATTGATTTGAAAGAAAAGAAATTATGTTGAAGAGGGTTGAGCTCTTGGATCGTTGCTTGCTGGGATTCGTTGCACTGCTGAAGAGGAGTTGTGAGATCTTTATAGGAGGCTCTGCATCAAGAATCCTATTTGTTTCCCGTAGCTTCAGATACTAGGTTTTCCTTTCATTCTGTGATTGATTGTTCTTCGTTTATTTATTTTAAAATGATAGAGGTTGAAAATTCGTTGTTTGTTTAAACCTTAGATTGTGCTTCAACATTTAGGTTATTGTATGAAGATTTTACCCATTTGAAAAAACATCAAGATCTATTCTTGAAAACACAAACCCTCTATAAAAAATCTTCTTTGAAAAAGATCAAGATCTATTTATTTCTTTTGCTATATTTAATTATTTGAAAATTTGAAAGAACAATTTAAAGGAAATTAAATTTACACCTTTTGAATTTAGAACGATATTCTGGAAAAATTTAATTAATTTCCTATTACTGGTTATTTTATTTATTTTTCTCAATTTTATCAATAAATTTGTTCTGTGATTAAATATATATATATAGTTATATATTATATGTATTATATTCTTGAATATAAATACACATAATATATTTATATATATTATTATTTAATTGTCAAAGATTAAATTCATATCGTTCTTGTTATTAAGATCGCCATCTGTACGGCGTACCTGTGGAATGAATTTCAAAAATCGGTGAAAGGTCTTTAAAACACTTTTATTTTTATTTACCATCATATTTCATTTTATGCTTTGGAAATTTTTTTTTTTTTTTGTTTTAAATAAAAATTTATATTTAAGACTGTGGTTGGTGGGGAGGTCAACTCCCATCGCCCACCGTAACCTATTGTGTATGCATTGTTCATGCGCTAGGGTCCGGGTTGTACATTGTACAGACCAGTGTCCATTAAGAGGGGTGGCCGACTGTACAATGTATAGTCCGACACCCTGTGCTTACCACCAGACCAGCAGATGCCGATAGGGGGCGGCGGTACCATCCGCGCCCAGTGTACCGACCACTCACTGTGGGACTTCAACCTTTTTGATTTCGGGGGTTTAAATTTTTATTTTAATTAATTTTTAAATTATTTTCCTTGGTAAATGATTTTAGATCATTTTAATTTCTTTATAGTTTGGTTTAAATAAATGTAAATATATAATTTAATATTATATATTAATATATAATATTTGTTATGTATATATATTTGTATTTTGGAAAACGGATCTTTAGGGAAGAATTATAACCAAAATTAAATAATCTTCACACTGGTAATTTCTGGAAATGAAATTAGGGGTTTTATAAATAATGTTTATATAAGCATATGCTTTAAATATAGTTTGTGCATAAATATAATAATTGTATTTGACTATATAATGCATGTTGCATATGTTTGTTTAAGTTTATATCTTTTTGATGATTCTGTTTTAGGCATAATATTGCATGCAAGATTCTTTGGCAAAAAATTAAACTGATATGATTATTGTGCATGATTAAATAACTTAGAGAAAATATATTTATTTAATGGAGGAATTTATTTGTGTTAATGAAAATTTAGAATTATATTGTTTTAATTTCTGGGAAAAGCTTTAGATAAGGAAATGGATTTAAGATATCCAAATATAGTGGAATTTATTGCCAATGCCTTTTAATATTAAATTTCCTTATGTTGTTTGCTTTGGGAACGGGAAATTGTGTTAGAAATTGTTAAGTCTTCTAGAGATTGTGGGTCATTCCCTTGTTAATTTAATGTTCATTTTTTCTTAGTTATTGTCATAAGTGTTTGCTTCCTCCTAGTGTTGGGGTGGATTTCTATATTGTTGCCTCCTAGGATAGGAGAGAGTACGTTGTTCAGATCAGTAACACTTGAGTTACCCTTGGAGTCTAGATTGTGTAGAGTGTTATCCATTAGAAGAGTGGCTTTTGTTAGGGGTCGGAGCCCAAAGAGGTAAACCGGGTAACCTTCATAAGTTATTTTAACAAGTAAAAATTAAAGTAATGTACTTAGATGATTAGTATGCATTTCACATTAATCAAGATAAATTAACCTCACTCATAGGAAGAAGGGCTTGTTTAGACTTGGGGTGAGTGAGAAGGCCTGGAATGGCAAGGTCAACTATCTTGTCCATATGAAAGGTAGTTGATCCCGCATGAGTGAGTATGAGGGTCGGGATTCGGTTGAGGCCACCAAGATCACCAGAGCCTATGAAGAATGCCCAAAGGAGATCTCATGACAAACCTTGTGATGACACTCTATCTAGGATAACATAGTGTTGTATGTTATGTGTATGGATTCTTATCATACGCGATCAATTTTATGTCTAGAAGTAATGTGACCATGTTAGTGTTAGACTCTTATTGTACATGTGTTTGGTTGAGTCGGTATGTGTTAGTATGAGTCTACCTTTTGTTAGAGGTAGTAGTTTCTTGTCCATGTTGTGTTACTATCTCCTAGCATGGGGGGTGGACCTTCTGGTACCACTTGGTTGGGAGGAACATGCACCAAAACCGTTGGGTCCCCCTTGACCTTCAGTACTTGGTGGTGAGACATCCAGATGGATAGCTCGCGGATCTTGTTATTATTTCTTGTACTTTTTATTTCAAAATGTATTAAATTGATTTGACCCCTCTTGTATTTATGAGGTGGATTTGTTTAATTGAAACACTTATGTATTTATGACTCATTTTGGGAATTAGAATTGTAATCAATTATTCTTTTAATGGATTTATACTATGGATGCTATATTTTTATCCAGTTATTTAATTATGTTGAATGAATGTTTATACTTGAGTATTTAAATGCAATGAATCTTAATGATGTATGATAATGGGGATTTAAGTAATCTCGGTTACGTAACCCTAGGGGATGTTTCCAATTATAGTTGAACATGTATGGTTAGTTCACTTTAATAAAAAAAAATTATTAAGCTTTTATAGTGAATTGAAACTTCCTCTATGGTTGTGTGACAGGCCGTTGCACATGGTATCAGAGCCTAGGTTTAAACATTGGGCACTTTGGGATTATGATGTACCCATTAAGCTTATTTGCATAGGTTTTCAAGTGTACCTTGTCTAATACCTTTATGTGTTTGTGTAGGAGTATGCCTCCCAAACACAGACGAGGCAGAGGATGAGGACGTGGTCGGAGAGGCGATCAAGAAGGGAGTCAGCATGACTCTCCATCACATTCCACGCGCATATCAGATGAGGAGGAACATTAGGCTTAATAGAATGGCCCAAGAGGTGGTGGTGGATAGCAGGATCCTCTGGGGGTCGAAGCTACACTTAAGGCTTTGGAAGATGCATTGGCACTCCTAGGTCGGAGATGGGTAGATGTCGAGGTTAATCCTGGGGTGAGAGCAGTTCCAGCACAGTCAGAGAGGTTAGCATCTTCTCATATGAGAGATTTGATTTGGTCACAACCACCACTATTTGATGGAGTAGGTATAGGTTTAGAGGCCGAGGCTTGGCTGATAGGGCGTGATCGATGCTTTTTTATGCATCCCTTTGATAGTAATACTAAAGTGTGGTGCGCTGTTATTCACCTTCGAGGTTTTGTAGCCACTTGCTGGAAACTTGAGGAGCAAAAGCTCCATATTGACATGATTATGGTGTCTTGGGAGATCTTCCTTGAGCGATTCAAAGCTTGCTTTCTCTCTGATAATTGGCGTCAGCGTAGAGGTGATGAGTTCCATGCCCTACGATAGTTGGCCTTGATTGTGGACCAGTATGAGAGGCGATTCTATGAACTTAAACAGTTCACTGGGATAGGAGATGATGAGGGGATGCTCATGCAACATTTCATTAGGGGCTTAAATGCCCATATCAGTGGAGGTGTGTGGGTCTTTGAACCCAAGTCTATGGAGGTAGCTATGGAGAAGGCATGACTTGTGGAGGAGAACTTGTCTATGGCACTGGGAGGTCATACAGGTGTTAGTATTGGTAGTGGTACAGGAGTTGGGACTATTGTTCGCGGTGGATAGTCATAGGGAGTTGTGCCTCCTAAGGCACAATAGGTATCAAGATGGGGCAGTCAACAGTAGTTATTTCTGGGGAAACAGAAAGGTTTCCAACAGGGACAGGGCAACATGAACTGGAGGCGCATGAAGCATTTGAACTTTGAGCAACCCCCTCAGAGCATCCAGTCCACCTTTGGAGGTAGTGTAGAGTAGTCTAGTGCACCAGTAGGAGGTAGAGGCTATGGTAGAGGCATAGGTTGCTTCTCTTGTGGTTACCAAGGTCATATTGCTAGGATGTGTCCCAATAAGGGCACGTCGGGATTCACGCATAGACTAGCGGTGTCAGAGTCGATATGGGAGATGCTGGCAGAGGCCATCATGTATTCATCGTGGTTGATAACCACCAGGTAGAGCACCAAGGTATTGTCATTGAGACTCATGGTATGTTATTGGGTAACCTTGTTACTATTCTATTTGATTCAGGAGCATCTGACTCCTTCATTTCTTCATCTGTTGTGTCACGTTGCAGACTGGGGGCCGTAAGGCAAGCCGATAGGTGGCAAGTCGAGCTAGCATCTAGTGCACAAGTTGCATCACATTCTGTAGTACCTGACAGTAGGTTAGAGAGTGGACCACTTTTTACTACCTTAGATCTTAAGGTTATACCATTGGGATCCTATGATGTTGTCATAGGTATGGATTGGCTAGAGGCTCACCGAGCAGTTATTGATTATCGACGTAAGTTGATTCGATACATTAAAGCATTTGGGGGTGAGGTTGAGATTATAGGAGTATAGAGATCGATATCTTTGAGGATTATCTCAGCTATGCAGTTGAGGAGATGTGTTTGGAAAGGATGTCAGTTGTTTGTTGTTTCAGTTGATGACTTGGGATTAGGAGACGTAGAGGAGAAGGTAGCTTTGGGTAGTCATCTCATGCTTCAGGAGTTCTTAGATGTCTTTCTAGATGACATTCCAGGTATGCCACCGATGAGAGATATATATTTTTAAATTGATTTAGTACCTAGATCAGAACCTATTTCACGATCTCCTTACCGCATGACCACTCAGGAGGTAAAAGAGCTTCGCCTACAGTTGGAGGAATTGTTGGAGAAGGGGTTCATTTGTCCTAGTGTTTCTCCTTGGGGAGTACCAATCATCTTCATGAAGAAGAAGGATAGTTCACTTCTGTTGTGCATTGATTACCAATAGTTGAACAAGGTAATGATCAAGAATTGTTATCCACTTCCCAGAATTGATGACTTGTTTGATCAAGTCAAGGGTGCTACCATCTTTTTGAAGATAGACCTTAAGTTGGGATACCATCAGCTCTGTATTTTTGATGCAGATATCCATAAGATGATGTTTCAGACGTGGTATGATCACTACGAGTTTACTATGGTTCCATTCGGGTTGACGAATGCGCCATCTGTGTTCATGAGTTTGATGAATGGAGTATTCCACACATACCTTGATAGGTTTGTTCTTGTGTTTCTAGATGATATACTAATATATTCCAAGATAGTAGAGGAACATGAGGAGCATTTGTGATAGGTACTTCAGTGTTTATGGGAGAACCAACTTTATGCCAACTTGTCAAAATGCTAGTTTTTCAAGTCTGAGATCATGTATCTTGGTCATGCGATCCCAGGAGAGGGAGTGTTTTTGGATCCTTCAAAGATCCAAGCTATTCTTGATTGGCCTACACCCACGAATGTGGCAGAGATTCATAGTTTTATGGGGCTTGCAAGATACTACAGGAGGTTTGTTCAGAACTTTTCCAGAGTAGGTCATCCTATCACTTCTCTTCAGAGGAAAGGGAAGAGGTTTGGATGGTCAGAGCAGTGTGAGTTAGCTTTTCAAGTTCTTAAGGATAAGTTGACTAGTGCATCGATTTTAGTGATACCTAATCCTACAGGAGATTTTGTAGTTTGTACAAATGCATCCTTAGCGGGCTTAGGAGCAGTCTTGATGCAAGAGGGGAGAGTGATAGCTTATGAGTCATGGAAGTTTAAAGATCATGAACTGAATTATCCCACACTTGATCTTGAGTTAGCAGCAGTAGTCCATGCATTGACCAGATGGAGACACTTTTTACCCAGGCATAGATTTGAGCTTCATAGTGATCATAGGAGCCATCAGTACATTTTCACTCAGCCGAACCTTAACGCTAGACAGAGGCGTTGGATGGAGTTTCTCTATGAGTATGACTTTGAGGTGAAGTAAATTCAGGGGAAAGAGAATGACATAGCTGATGCACCTAGTAAACATAGGCATGAGATATCCGAGATGACTCTTATGGTAGATTTACGGAGTCAGATTCTTGCTACTCTTCCAGCAGACAGTTGGTATCAGGATGTGAGAGCAGAGATTGAGGTAGGCAGACCTCTTGAGGGCAAGTTCATAAGTTAGTCACTTGATTCAGATGGGTTACGTAGGCATTCTGAGCATATTTATGTTCCTTCAGTAGGTGACCTTCACAATTTGGTTTTGACAGTGGCACATCGTGCACTGTATTTAGCCCATCCTGGGGTGAAGAAGATGTACGCAGAGCTGCACCAACTGTATTTTTGGCCAAGGATGAAATAGGATATTGCAGATTTTGTAGCTAGATGTTTGGAGTGTTAGCGAGTGAAGGCTGAACACCAACATCCAGCAGGTCTTCTACATCCACACCTTGTACCTGAGTGGAAATGGGATATTATCTCGTTGGACTTCATTGTTGGTTTACCCAACTCCTCATGATGACATGATGCTATTATGGTGATAGGCGATAGGTTGACAAAGGTAGCACACTTCTCAACTATGCGCTCTTCCTATAATGCGTCATCAGTTGCTAGAGTGTTCATGGAGGATATTGTGAGGTTGCATGGTATTTCATGTTGGATTATTTCAGATAGGGATCCAGTGTTTACTTCAGCTTTATGGACATCATTACAGCATGCAATGGGGACATAGTTGAACTTCAGTTTAGCATATCACCCAGAGACAGATGGACAGACTGAGAGGGTTAATCAAATCCTCGAAAACATGTTATGTATGTATGTTATGGACCAACAGACATGATGGGAGGATTATCTTTATCTAGTGGAGTTTGCTTATAAAAATAGTTACCAGAGTTCCATTGGCATGGCACCTTTTTAGGCCTTGTATGGGTGTCCTTGTCGTACACCTCTGAGTTGGGATCAATTAGAGGACAGAGTGTTATTGGGTCCAGAGATGTTGCAGGACATGGAGTAGTAGGTGGATTAGATTAGAGAGCACCTAGTAGTAGCACAAGATAGGCAGAAGAAGTATGCAGATGTGCATAGAGTGGATTGTCAGTTTTTTGTCTAAAACAAAGTATTCTTGTGGGTGCATCCACGAAAGAGTCCAATCTGTTATGGAAAGGGTTCTAAGTTGGCACCTCGCTTTGTCGAACCTTTCAAGATACTTGAAAAGATTGGTCCAGTTGCTTACTGACTTGCTTTGCCACCTAGTCTAGCACATATTCATGACATTTTCCATGTTTTAGTTCTTTGGCCATATCATCTGGATGTTACTCACGTCCTTGATTGGAATTCTTTACAGGTAGAGGACGAGCAGCTGGCTTTGGAGCCTATGCCCATAACGAAGCATAGAACGCTCACTCTTCAAGGGCGAGATATTGATCAAGTTCGAGTTCAGTGGGATCCCTGGGATTATGCTTCATCCACTTGGGAGGATGCAGTTAGGATGAGGGAGTTATATCCCTACATGTTTGCAGGCTTCTAGGAGTAAGCCTAGTCTTTGGGGGGGAGAATGTAATACCCCTCCATTTTGCTTCTTGTTCGTGTTGCTTTATGCTTTGTTTGGGTTGCAGCTACTTTGATACTAGACACATTTTGTTATGATGTTTTCATCACTACTATTGAGCGATAACTATTATTGTGTGATGTGATTATTTGATTTTGTTTCACATGCTTTAATGGATTAATGATGTCAGTAGAGTTATCATGAGATTTTATATGTGATTATTCATTATGACATTAATGTCAATCTTTGATGAGTGTATTAGTGAAGAGGACGAGTTTGCATCACTCGCTTGCGAGCGCCCTGTGAATCCATGATTTCTTCTTCACCGTGTGCATTATATGTTGGATATATTATATTTTTTACTTGGTTTCAAGTTGTAGGTACATGACATCGACTCCACCTAGTTTCATAGGTTTGAGTGTGTTGATCAAACGATTAAGTTGAATGGGAGCTAGTAGCTAGGTAACATGTGTCAGGTCTATGCCCTAACCTTAGTGTGTTGTTAGTCCTGATTATTGAGTCATGTTTTACCTTATTTAATGTTATTTAATTTTGAAAGGTGCTTACTTATTAAATGAATTTTTCGAATAATTGCATTGGTTGAAAGTGATGATTATTTTATATTAAATTAAAGTTATGCTTAGATGTTATATTTAAAGTTATTAATAGAAATTAATTTAATTTAATTTAAATTATTTAATTAATTAAATCTAATCTCAAAAGGGTTGGATTTAGTTATTAAATAATTGAAATTAATTAATTAAGTCTATTGGATTGAATTAAATTAAATTAAATTAAAAGAAATTGAAAGGAAATTGAAATTGTATTTTAAAGTCAATTTGGGTTTTCTAGAATGGGAAATGAAATTAATATCTAAATTTAAATTTTGCATGCAATGTGAATTAGGGTTGTATTAGGTATTTTTGGAGTTATGAAGAAGGGATGTTTTAAATTTTAGGGTAGAGAAGTTTTGGGGGAGTTTTCTTTCTTTTTTTACAAGGACGGATTTTTGGGGAAGGTTTGCACAGGGAAGGGTTTGAAGCATTTTTTTTTATTGTAGAATTGATTTGAAAGAAAAGAAATTTTGTTGAAGAGGGTTGAGCTCTTGGATCGTTGCTTGCTGGGATTCATTGCACTACTGAAGAGGAGTTGTGAGATCTTTAGAGGAGGCTCTGCATCAAGAATCCTCTTTGTTTCCTGTAGCTTCAAATAACAATTTTTCCTTTCATTTTGTGATTGATTGTTCTTCGTTTATTTATTTTAAAATGATAGACGTTGCAAATTCGTTGTTTGTTTAAACCTTAGATTGTGCTTCAACATTTAGGTTATTGTATGAAGATTTTACCCATTTGAAAAAACATCCAGATCTATTCTTCAAAACACAAACCCTCTGTAGAAAATCTTCTTTGAAAAAGATCAAGATCTGTTTATTTATTTTCCGATATTTAATTATTTGAAAATTTGAAATAATAGTTTAAAGGAAATTAAATTTACACCTTTTGAATTTAGAACGATATTCTGGAAAAATTTAATTAATTTCCTATTGCTGGTTATTTTATTTATTTTTCTCAGTTTTATCAATAAATCTATTTTGTGACTAAATATATATATATATATATATAGTTATATATTATATGTATTATATTCTTGAATATAAATACACATAATATATTTATATATATAGTTATTTAATTGTCAAAGATTAAATTCATATCGTTCTTGTTATGAAGATCGTCGCTCGTATGGCGTCCCTGTGAAACAAATTTCAAAAATCGGTGAAAGGTCTTTGAAACACTTTTATTTTTATTTACCATCGGATTTCGTTTTATGCTATGGAAATTTTGTTTTTTTTTTTTTTTATAAATAGAAATTTATATTTAAGACTGTGGTTGGTGGGTAGGTCAACTCCCACCGCCCACCATACCCTGTTGTGTAAGCAATGTTCCTGTGCTAGGGTTTGGGCTGTACATTGTACAGACCGACACCCATTAAGAGGGGTGGCCAACTGTACAATGTACAATCCGGCACCCTGTGCATACCGCCAAACTAGTGGATGTTGATAGGGGGCAGTGGTACCATCCGCACCTAGTGTACTGGCCGCTCACTGTGGGCCTTCAACCTTTTTGATTTCGAGGGTTTAAACTTTTAATTTAATTCCTTTTTAAATTATTTTCCTTGGTAAACGATTTTAGATCATTTTAATTTCTTTATAGTTTGGTTAAAATAAATGGAAATAAATAATTTAATATTATATATTAATATATAATATTTGTTATGTATGTATATATATATATATATATATATATATATATATATATATATATTTGTATTTTGGAAAACGGATCGTTAGGGAAGAATTATAACCAAAATTAATTAATCTTCACATTGGTAATTTCTGGAAATGAAATAAGGGGTTTTATAAATAATGTTTATATAAGCATATGCTTTAAATATAGTTTGTGCATAAATATAATAATTGTATTTGACTATATAATGCATGTTGCATATGTTTGTCTAAGTTTATATCTTTTTGATGATTCTATTTTAGGCATAATATTGCATGCAAGGTTCTTTGGCAACAAATTAAACTGATATGATTATTGTGCATGATTAAATAAGTTAGAGAAAATATATTTATTTAACGGAGGAATTTATTTGTGTTAATGAAAATTTAGAATTATATTGTTTTAATTTCTGGGAAAAGCTTTAGATAAGGAAATGGATTTAAGATATCCAAATATAGTGGAATTTATTGCCAATGCCTTTTAATATTAAATTTCCTTATGTTGTTTGCTTTAGGAATGGGAAATTGTGTTAGAAATTGTTAAGTCTTCTAGAGATTGTGGGTCATTCCCTTGTTAAGTTAATGTTCATTTTTCCTTGGGTAGTGTCATAAGTGTTTGCTTCCTCCTAGTGTTGGGGTGGATTTCTATATTGTTGCCTCCCAGGATAGGAGAGAGTATGTTGTTTAGATTAGTAACACTTGAGTTACCCTTGGAGTCTAGATTGTGCAGTGTGTTATCCATTAGAAGAGTGGCTTTTGTTAGGGGCTGGAGGCCAAAGAGGTAAACCGGGTAACCTTTAGAAGTGATTTTAACAAGTGAAAATTAAAGTAATGTAATTAGATGATTAGGATGCATTTCACATTAATCAAGATAAATTAACCTCACTCATAGGCACAAGGGCTTGTTTAGACTTGGGGTGAGTGAGAAGGCCTAGAATGGCAAAGCCAGCTATCTTGTCCATACGAAAGGTAGTTGATCCCGCATGAGTGAGTATGAGGGTCGAGATTTGGTTGAGGCCACCAGGATCACTGGAGCCTATGAAGAATGCCCAAAGGAGATCTCATGACAAACCTTGCTATGACACTTTGTCTAGGATAACATAGTGTTGTATGTTGTGTGTATGGATTCTTATCATACGCGATCAATTTTATGTCTAGAAGCAATGTGACCATGTTAGTGTTAGACTCTTATTGTACATGTGTTTGGTTGAGCCGGTATGTGTCAGTATGAGTCTGCATTTGGTTAGAGGTAGTAGTTTCTTGTCCATGTTGTGTTGTTACTACCTCCTAGCATGGGGGGTGGGCCTTCGGGTACCACTTGGTTGGGAGGAACATGCAACAAAACTGTTGGGTCCCCCTTGACCTTCAGTACTTGGTGGCGACACATCTAGATGTACAACTCGTGGATCTTGTTATTATTTCTTGTACTTTGTATTTCAAAATGTATTAAATTAATTTTACCCCTCTTGTATTTATGAGGTGGATTTGTGTAATTGAAACATTTATGTATTTATAACTCATTTTGGGAATGAGAATTGTAATCAATTATTCTTTTAATGGATTTATGCTATGGATGCTATCTTTTTATCCAGTTATTTAATTATGTTGAATGAATGTTTATACTTGAGTATTTAAATGCAATGAATCTTAATGATGTATGATAATGGGGATTTAAGTAATCTCGGTTACGTAACCGTAGGGGATGTTGTCAATTATAGTTGAACATGTATGTTTAATTCACTTTAATAAAAAAAATTAGTACGCTTTTATAGTGAATTGAAACTTCCTCTAGGCTTGCGTGGCAAGGTGTTACAACCTCAGGAATGGCTTTGCATTCCATAAGGAATTTCCTAAAATCTTTCATTTTAGAAGAACATTATGAGAATAAAGTGTTTGGCTCAGGCTTCAACCCTAAATTACATACTATGGTAATTTGGTCAATGACACCAAATACACGGAAGCCTAGGGTTGTAAAATAAATTAGGGAGATCATAGGTGATGTTATGGTCAAGAGGGCTATAGATATCACACCAACATAGGTAGCTAAGTTAACAGTACATGCAACAATGTTGAGTGTAGACACTACATAAATATCTCAAGAAAAGTATGATAGATAGTTCAACAAGCACAACTAGATTTTGGATGAATATAACAAGATAAAAGCTACTATTGCTCAAAAATAATTACCACAAAAATATTTACCACCTCCAACTCCTACACCTAGATTTTCAACACAAGATAGAGAAGCATTATCTCTCAAAATTAAGAGTTTGAAGGAGGAATTGTAGATGGAAAGGGAGAGTGGAAAAGGATAAGGTAGAAACGTCAAGAGTTGCAATAGAAATAAATAATGATGTCTTAGGTCATAGGATCTCTCAATTTTTCCATAAGTTATATAATGTATGAAGTGTATATAAGAGAATTCATGAGGCTCATCAAAGGTACTCTCAAGTATATGGTTCCTTTCAATTTTTTTGGAGAAAATGGAGTATGAGGGTTGGTGCTCTGAAGGAAATGATACCAAAAATGAAAGATGATCCTGATGCACCTACACACCTTCCAAAATTATCAAAGGAAATTGATTTTTTGGGAGAAACATAAGCTTTCTATGGTAAGTTAGGTATAAAACTCCAAAGAAACATAAAAATATCCAGAGAAATGGAAGTACAAGGAGTGCCATAGATTTTGAATGATGACGGGTTGCAAAAATATTTCACTACATGTAAAGAATAGTTTGGAGGCCTACTCCCTTGCTTCTAGGAATTTATTCACTTCATTAGGATGCTTAATTATGTAGCTTTGAATAATTTTATTGATGATATGACTATAATTGAGGTGAATTTGGATGTGTTTGTTAAATATGATAGAATACTAATCAATGCAAGATATTATCTACATAATTCTAAAGTACCGAGGTTACTAGATATAGAATGTCCAATCAAGGAGGATTACAATACATGGCTTGAAAAATCTATAGATTAAATCTCATATAAAGTAATGATAAAATTGTCTCCTCTAGGTTTTTAAGTTGTTGATGCATAATGTTGACATGGAATTTAATTCACTTTTTGATCTTGTTTTTATGCTTTATGTTCTACATTTTTGAAATCACATGAAATTTTTTTTTGCTCGTGGAATAGGCATCTTTTTCCAAAATAGGTGTTTTGGAAGGTGGAAATATCTTCATCAATGAATGGAAATTGCTTTTGTCTCATATGGATATTCCCCCAACAGATTAAAAATGTAATGATATTTTGGAATGCAACTATAATTGTCAAATGAATATATGATAAGTGTCAATTCGCCCAAAGCTAATTTTCTCCCTTTGTTTTATAAAAGGGAATTCAAGGGCATTGATGAGGGTTGTTGATTGATATGTTTATAGAATAATTGTAATAGAAAGTATATAGAATAGAAGTTGAGTTTGTATCTAGGTTTTTGAGTCTTCATTTTTTACAAGTTTAATTTTGTATAATAGTACTAGCATTTGAATACAAGAATAACATAATTTTGAAGCCAATTCTCTCCTTGTGTATTCTTTATATGAATTATTAATAAAAATTATCAAATTTATTTTCAAAGATCTTCATTGTGTTCCAATGAATTTATGATTTTATCTTTGGTCTGATTTAGATAATTAGTTAAATCACTTTGATAGAATCATAGATTTATGTATTTTGAGTACAGGGATTCGATAATGATTTTTGGTTTTGAATATTTGAGTATAATATTGTAATGAAATGTTGTAAAATCTCTATGATGCTAAGTTTTAAGATGTTCTTCATCATGGTTTGTGTTGAATTGGACTCCATACCCTAGGTTAAGGCATTGGTCTAGGATCTATACTTACATTGCATATTCATGATCTATCACAAACACTACATTCAAAATCATTAAATATTGAATTTTCTACTGAAATTTATGTTGAGTTGAAGTTTACCATGTTCTCTTGCTTATGATATGATTAATGTTTAAATATATTGCTAAATATTTGCATTCTTTGAATTGTCAAGTAATTGTGTGTAGAGAATATCTTATTTTTACAATGTATGAGATTGATTGGCACAAAGGATCTTAATTGCATTATGTGGGATCAAAATTTTGGGTCTTTCAAAGCCTAAAGTGAAGGAGGAAAGTTATTTTAGCTTTCACTCATTCATTGGACAATCCCTCCAATGAACTAACCATTAGAAGATGACAATTCCGTAGGCTATTTTTGAGATCAATTTAGCATTTAAGAAAACCAACAAGATGGATGATAATTCTTTGATAAACTATAGATGGTTCATGGTCTAGATTCTATGTCATCATGTTAGCAAGATAATTGGGTATTCATGTTCCAAATTTGGGAAAGATTCGAGCTAAATTTGACAAGTTATGAAATCATGGAAGTTTAACACCTGTTTGGATAATTGTGGAAAGTTTTGGGTGATCTAGATGGCTAAAAATCCTCACAATCCTTTAAATTTGAGCTAATAAATTATATTGTATAATATTCATGTTTTTGGGACTTATCCATGTATAGATCAAACTTTTGAAATTTCCCTTCCCCTATTTCAATGCAACTCAAACATTGTTGATTTCTTACTTTTTCTTTAGTGATCCACTAAACTTTCCTTCGGCCTTAGATAATATCTAGTTACCTATTCAATCTCCAAAAAAATCCAATTATCTATTTTTTCTTCAATATCAACCCATTGTAAAAATTTATACTCAATCAAATATATCATTGTACCCCTTGGATTTTCACAACTATTGTCAAAATGTAATATTTCTACAAGAAAATAAAAAATGATAGTTTTAACCACCTACATGAAAATTATAAGGGAAAATAGAAGCTTGAAATGTGTTATAGCATGGTTGGAAATGAGTTAACCACCTCTACTCCATTTGTACCCTTTAGATAGGTATTTTTTAAACTCATTCGGAGACATTTTAGAAGGATATTTTTCTATAAAAGGTTTTTCTTTGTGCAAAGCTAGAATATTTTGATGATTGGGAGATAGATGAAGCTTTTTGGGTAGATATAAGTGAATTTGTAAGGGTTTATATCATAATAAAATGAGGGTCCTATACCAAAATATATTCCTTCATATGATTTTTTTTTTTTAACATTTTAAGGTTAATGCATTACTTTATGAACTACATGTGTTTTTAGTTGCATTACTAGGTGATCCATTAAGACCCCCCTATTCATGACTATACCAAGTGGCATTAGAGAATATTTTTCTCATTGGTTTTTTTGAGAATATTTTTATTTTGTAAAGATTAAATTTGTGGGAGAGTTTGAGAGATTAGAATGAGTTGGTTTTCCTCTAGCAAACATTGGAGTTTGATAGAATGTGTAAAGAGTTCCTCCATTGAGAGAGAAAATGGGTAGAGTAATAAAATTCTAGAATATTTTTTGGGTAGGGGATAGGTTGTATATGAGGTTTCTTTTATACTACAAATTTTTTCATGTAACTATTTAATGTTTGTGTTTCTGTAAGTTGTAGAGGTTTTTGATTGTGTGAGGATGTGTGGTTGAAGATGGAAAAGAGGAAAATTATGACATAAGTCATGGTCAAGGTTTTAGGTACTTTGGTTCTTATGAAGGTAGAAAGAATGTACAAGGATAGAATTGATGAGATGAAGAGTATGATGAAAGGTTTGAGGGAGATCAAAGTAGTAGAAGAGAATGAGAAAGAAGAGAGTATGGATTTTTTTATGAAGGGAACACAATCTATTGAGAGGGGATTTGAATCAATAGATCTACTTAATTCGAAATTCTCAACTTCAATGCTACTTATTGGATCATGCAACATAAAATTTTTCTACTATTATATGGTTTTTCAACATGAAGAGAACTTAACCACATAAGAAAATAATCATAACATAGCACAAGATTACACCAAATGTATGTGAAAGCCCAAGATGGAAAAACAACAATGAGAATAATTTGTTGGATCTACTACCCAAATCTAGCCTCACAATACAAAAATATAATAAGAGAGTTTACAATATGAAGTAAACACCAACCTACTAGAGACACCAATCCCTTATTGAATCTGTAGGCACCAACCTATAAGAGATGAAAATCCATATAGGAAAGAGACACCAAAGACACCAATCCCTATTAGAATAATACATGTAGAACAACAATCCTACCAGAATATAGAAATAATGGTAGGTTTGAAATATAGCTCCAATATGTACCAAATTCATAGATGGCACTCTTCCACAATGAGAATGATCTTTTGATACTCATGCTCCCTCATTACTCCATAGGTTTATACTAAAAATCCCCTTACATGATCACAACCTATATATCTAACAAAATACATAGCTCACACACCTATGATACATCTGAACATTTGAAAAATATGAATGACATTATATTAAAAATCTTCCATGTCATCCAAGGTTCTACACATAACTAGGTCAACATAAGATGAAACTATATTAAAATTACATGAAACATGCAATAAAATGGTCCTAACACAAATTTATTGTTTCCAAAAGAACTTAATATCATACACCACCACAAGAACATTAAGTAGGTCATATACTCACTCAATATGCAATATTTTAATTTTCCATGCATCTAGCTATTATCACACATTCCTTGAAATTTGAATAGATTGATAAAACTTTTGACACTTCAAGCTTCTTTCTCATAGAGATTCACCTTTATAAACTCAAGAAACTTATATAACTAGTGTATACATACTCTCCTTCCAAATCATAGAGCAACACTGCCCACAATATTTAGAAATATCTCTACCCAAAATATATTCTCCTAGAACATCATACTCATACTGATTGCATACCTAAAATGGTATAATAAACAAACAAATTGTGTGAAGGAAATAGCATCTCAAAAAACTCGATTCAAGTTACTTGATATGATATGATTGATTAGATAGTCTACACACTAATAAAAAACATGCTTCCTGAATTTTAAGTCAAATGGAAATTCTAGTACTTATACAATCTCTTTCATCTTTTGACAATCTTGGATCATTTTTATAACAAATTTCAACAACCTTTTTCCATTCCTTTGACATCAATGACAACTTGTGTTCAACAATTCCCCCCTTTGTCTTTGATGGAAAAAAAAAATGTTGGGGCCCCAAACATGTTTGAATGATTTTTTTGTGGTAACATTTTCTCCCCCTATGAAACATACAGAATTATAATATCATTATTATTTATGAGGAATTCAAGATTTTTAGCCCACTTTCTCTCCCTTTTAATTCAATGAAAAATAATTAATACTCTGTATGTGTAATTTTAAGGGTAGAGTATGAAGAAGAATTTTAGTATATCATAGTGAAGGCATGGAAGTGTGCATGGTTGGAAATGTTTGAGGAAAAGAGGTTGATGAAAAGGTAGAGGATGAGAAAAAATGATATGTTAGCAACAATTGATAAAAAGAAAGAAGATGATGTAGAATAATTTGAGTGTCCTTTGGAGGGCATAATTTTTTTGAGAAGTGTATGATAGAAAAGCATAGAGACATTGATTGTGGAGAAAGGAAAAGTTGAGGACAAGAAGATATAATTTGTAAATGGAGGATGATATGAAGATGCTATAGTAGAGGATAAATGAGAGGTGTCTGTAGATGAGATGATGAGAATATAAGAAGGTGAAGATGTAGAGGAATGTGAAGAAGGGGATGTGAGTGCAAGGGAGAAGAAGGATATATCATTTTTCTATAGAACTAATTTATACTCATATTATAAAAAGGATGGCATAGATTATGTAGAAAGAGAAGAAATTTGTTTGTGGAAGAGACTAGAGAATAGTTAGTTGAATCCTACACGAGTAGTACAATGGGATAAAAAATGTGAGAATTTGAAGAGTATTGAATGGAGAATTATTTGGAAGAGGAGGTCAAACTATGTTGGGTTCAAGCCCATAAGAGGGTAGAGAAAAGAAGAGTACATATCAAGGAGGTGGTTTCAAAATAGTAGACATATGTCCACAAGGGGAAGATGAGTGAGGAGCCTATTTTTTAGGGAACGAGTCCACTTGTCCGAACCAAATATTGGAAGAGGTGAAGGATGAATTTTTTTTTTTTTAATTTCTCAAGTAATGGAGTATTTTGTGCATTGTTCACAACTAGGGTGTTTCTACCTTCTAGCTCCATTTTGTGATATACCTCAAAAACTTCTTACTAGGAATTTTTGATGTAGGAGTGTTTGGGCCCACAAGAAATATTACATCAAACAAAAAGATTTTCCTAGTTATTTAATGGTGTTTCCTTATCATTTTGTTTGTAGGAATACATATTTTTTGATGAATTCTAGATGACCTAGTTCATTGTCTCATGACTAATTCATTTTGATAAGAGGAAAATTAGGTACTCACATTTTAAATTTTGGGATAATCTTAGCTAAATTGGACAAGTTATGAAATTATGGGAATTTCACATCTATTTAGATAATTGGAGAACTTTTGGGGTGATCCAAATGTCTATTAGACCCATGATATCCCTATAATTTATGTCGAAGGAGTGTACTATGGAATTTTTATGTTCTTTGGACTTATATCCATGTGCCTATCAAAATTCTATAATTTCCCTAAATCCTGATACTTTTCTACAACTAAGGGAGTGTTGGCTTACTTTATCTTTGGGGATCCACAAAAAACTCCTCCAAGTCTAGATAATATCAGTTTACCTCTAAAATCTCTATATCTTATCCTTTTGTCTTCTTTTTCCCTCAAGATCAAGCAATTGCAAAAGTTTTTGGTGAACATGATATATCCCTATACCCCTTAAATTTTTCCAACTACTGCTAGAACGTAAATTTTCTCTAGAAAATGATAAATTGATGGTTTAAACTTATTTAATGTAGATCCTAAGGTAAAATAGAGGTTTTAAACATGTTATATCATGCTTGGGCATGAGTTGATTTCCTCTACTCCATTTTTATTCTTTAAATATGGATTTTTTGAACTCATTTGCCAATTTTTTACTAGGAGAATCTTCTAGAGAGGTTGTAAATTTTTTGTGCAAAGTTAAAATATTTTGATGAGGATATAGATAATTTATCAATCTTAAAATCTAATTCTAATGAATGCATTACACTAGAATATATTCTTATAAATTAATAATATATTTTGAGTTTCATGATGAATCTTTTATTTTGTGAATAGTGTATATTTTAGTTGCATGTGTGGTCAATTTAGTAAGACCCATTAGTCAAAAATATACCACAATGAGAGGGTCCAAAAATGGATTTTATAATTATGAATTGAACACAAAAAACAATCAAAATAACATGAAATTTTTAAAACAACAAAAAAATCTTTAAAATTGCATGAGTATCATTATTATTATAAACTCATAATAATTTGTGTAACATGTTCAATACATGTTAGGCCACATAAATTTGATTATAATAAGATTCAAAAATGGATAGTCACCTTAATAAGTCATTACATTCTAAGTTGAATTTATTTTCTTACTATCTATAGAATAATTGACCAAAGATCCAAATGTTGTTGCATAGGCTACAACATTATTTTATAGATACAAATAATCTCCTAATTTCATTTTTCTTCTACACTTACCTTTTTTTGATCCAAATCTAGTACATATTGTAACTAAGGTAAAAATTTAGGTTAGCATGAAAAAAAATGCATAAACAAAACCCTAGCTAAACAATGAAGTACAATGGAGTAAAATATCATAAAACAAAGGAAAATATCACCAAATAGCCCTTCTCTATTTTCTGCAATATGATGTTTTCTCTCGGATTTTGATGAGCAACATTAACCTATGAAAAATATCTAAGAAAATATTGAAGGATTGTATTATTCAACACTAGAAAGTATGCAAGTATGAAGCAAGCCTAATGTCTATAGCCAAAGATCACGACAACAAAAAAATCTTAAAACTTGCATGAGTATCATTATTATTATAAACTCATAATAATTTGTGTAACATGATAAATACATGTTAGGCCACATAAATTTGATTATAATAAGATTCAAAAATGGATAGTCACCTTAATAAGTCATTACATTCTAAGTTGAATTTATTTTCTTACTATCTATAGACTAATTGACCAAAGATCCAAATGTTGTTGCATAGGCTACCACATTATTTTATAGATACAAATAATCTCCTAATTTCATTTTTCTTCTACACTTACCTTCTTTTGATCCAAATCTTAGTACATATTGTAACTAAGGCAAAAAATTAGGTTAGCATGAAAAAAAATGCATAAAAAAGCCCTAGCTAAACAATGAAGTACAATGGAGTAAAATATCATAAAACAAAGGAAAATTTCACCAAATAGCCCTTCTCTATTTGCTGCAATATGATGTTTTCCCTTAGATTTTGATGAGAAACATTAACCTATGACAAATCTCTAAGAAAATATTGAAGGATTTGTAGAATTTGTGAAAGCCAACTTCACAAACCCCGAAGATCACCTGCATGCAAATAACCTATCACAAAAGAAGACATTGGAGACAAAAAAGCAAGGGTGCTCTGAAAGCTGAAAATATGTATTAATCAGAGAGTGTAAAAATACAATGATCAATCCTTAAGAAAGGAGATAATGCAAAACCTAAAAGTAACCTTAATAAGTGGACATTTAATAATTAAATATAATTATTAAATGTCACAATATGCAAACTAAAGGTGAAATCTTAAGAGAGGAATAAAGGCAATTTAATTAACATAATTAAGTTAAAACCTTTACTCTAACACCCCCCCTTAAGATGAGCAAGAGTGCAGCTACAAACAAGTGCAAGAAAGAAAAAGGTAACTACAATGCAAGGAAGTAAACATGGGTCCTGACAACTAGGCCTGATCAGGTACCCATTTACAAAAGCAATGCAAACTAAATGAAATGGGGTAAAGGAGAAAACCCAGTGGGAACAAAACTCCTCCCCAAAATAAAATGAAAATAAAGGAATATGATTTACTAATGAAAGAAGATAGGAGGTGGATTACAAGATACCCCCCATAGACAGCTTCTATCATATAAGTGCATATACAATGGTCTCCATAGGAGAGATAAAAAGAGAGAAGAAGGCCCCCCCACAATGAAAAAACTCCTATCACAATGGTAGATGCCTAATGTGGAATCCAAAAGGAGATCCTGAAGCGGCAAATGATATTTCTCCCCTTGGAAGAAATGGATCCAAAGGACAATGTCAAAGAAACCCTGTGAAGAGTGATGAACCAATCTATCTCAAGATGTGTGCCATGATTGGATGCTGAAGAATCTCTTTGTCTGAACTGAAACAAATGATGTCAAATCCAAACTGATGTGGAGAATCCTAAAATGTAACCTCTGAATGCACTGATAATGGTGGGCGTATAGTGATAACCTAACTATCAAGGTAGAGGAGATGAATTTCCTCAAAATAATCCTCCAAATCTGCAATATAGGACTCAACAAACAAGAAAGATATGTCTGGAAGATAAGAGTCCAAAATAGCTATGTCTGGAAGGTGAATGATGCCCTGCTACATTGAATCAAGAACAATAGGAGATGCTGATGAAGTCTCAGTCTAAAGAGTGGGAACATGAATACAAGTCTCTAAACCATCGGCACATGCAAGACCTATAAGATACTCAAGCTCCTCTAGAGTACAATTATCATGGGGTATGAAATCTACATCTACAAGAGGGATGAGACAATCTACAATGGGATTCTTTGGGAATGGAGAGATATTAGGGTCTCCAAAAATCTCCCAAATATGTTGCCAAAGTGTGTGAGGACAGCGAATGTTAGATAAAGCACACAAAGTGTCAAAATCAACACTACAACCAATAACCCCTACAATATGATCTCGAATAATAACCCATGCTGATAAACCCCTTGATGTGTGTGGTGCAGGTATGAGATCATATAAATAAGGAAAAATATTGAGCCACTCACAATGTGTAAGTATGCCCTTTGCCCATGACTCATAATTATCCTTATCTAGAAATACAACTGAAGGGTGAGTAGAAAAACCCATTATACTCACTCAAATGAAAAAATCAGAAATTGAAACTCTTAGCCATGATAAATCATATCAACATAATCCATCCCACATAAACAGATCCCATGTAGGTGCCAGAATGTCCAGGTAATTATGCAAAGTGTAAAAACACACAAAGCTGAATAAAATATACTTGGTAAATTTTCTGATCAAATAAACTACAAATCTGGAAAGATCATTGACACACCTTTCCAACGGCTATTTGTTTGCACAAGATGGAGTCTAGACGCAAAAGATATGCCTCCCGAAGTGCAAAAAATTATCATCTGACTTTGACTGGAAAAATATACATCAAAACTACAAACCCAAAAAATCAAAATTACACCATTGGATAGTGCCTGAAACCAGCTTTCCGACGATATCTCGTTTGCCTGATTTCGACACCGTATGCCCAAGATATGACGATTTTACTAAAAATGCTCATTTAGGCATTAAACGAAATATTTTATTAATTTAAAGATTAAAACATTAATAAAATATTCAGCTATACCTTCATGGCACGAAAATCGGGGTAGCACAGAAATCAAGAAGACTGAAATCAAGGCAAAAATGACACAAAAATCGAGGCAACTCAAAAATATTTCAGATGCCAAAAATATATGGCACAAAAATTGAGGCAAACTTGCATGAAAATTGAGGCGTTCATACAGATTTTTCTGGTAGCATTTTTGAAAAACCCCAAAAACTCAAAAAAACCAATTTTCAGCAAACCCTATCATATTCTATATGAAAATAGGGGTTTTTGGGTCTTCTAAGCACAATTGTGAAGTCTGTTTTGCACTAGCATGCACCGTTTGAGAGAGAAAAGTCAAAATATCTCAAAAAATGATGAACTAATCCTCTGATCTGGCAAAAAATGGCTATAGCTTGAAACCGTTGCACAGAAATAAAAACTCTGTAATCTAAAATCTTCAAAAACTGAACAGGTAGCCACTGGTTTGGAGCTCTGATACCATGTAGAAGTTGTGAAAGCCAACTTCACAGACCTTGAAGATCACCTGCATGCAAATAACTTGTCACAAAAGAAGACATTGGAGACAAAAAAAAAAGGGTGCTCTGAAAGCTAAAAATATGTATTAATCAAAGAGTGTAAAAATACAATGATCAATCCTTAAGAAAGGAGATAATGCAAAACCTAAAAGTAACCCTAATAGGTGGACATTTAATAATTAAATATAATTATTAAATGTCACAATATGCAACCTAAAGGTGAAATCTTAAGAGAGGAATAAAGGAAAATTAATTAACATAATTAAGTTAAAACCTTTACTCTAACAGGATTATATTATTCAACACTAGAAAGTATGCAAGTATGAAGTAAGCCTAATGTCTAGCCAAAAATCACGAAGTCAAGAGATGTCCAAATGAGACCAAAATTGCCTTTTAATAGAAAAGTCATTTTTGGATGAATGGCCAAGATTGAAAGTTGACAAAGTCATAGGATCAAAGGATAAAATTGCATGCGGCAATTAGCAATTAGGGTTAGGGAAAAATTAGGTCAAATTTAAAATGAAAGGCTAAGATTTGATTTAAAAAAATCAAATCAATGACCAAGAATGCATGTGACAAGGAGATAATGGGCACAAAAAAAGAGGAAAGTGGGGAATCAAAATAGATATTTGAAATTATTTGATTCAAGATGTGATTTGACCTTTTGAATTAAAAATTGATCTAATTCAAAAGTGGTGAGATCATGTGACTATAAATAATGATTTTAAATTATTTACTCGGTGGGAAAAATTGAAAGTGGGTAATTTTAAATAAATGATTTTATTTAAAATTCAAAGGAAAGTTGATGTCGACAATAATTAAATAAATTATGTGATTTATTTAATTATAAGAAGACATAAGGAATTAATGACGTATTTAAATAATCAAGATGAAATAGTGGACAAATAATAATTAAATAAAATTAGAAGTTTATTTAATTATGGAGGGACATAAGAAATTAGCGACACATTTAAATAAAATAAATATAATTTATTTAAACTATCTACATGAATAAAAAATTAGTTAAATAATTGAGGATTATTTAATTAATAGTTGAATTTGGACAATAAGACATAATTAAACATTTTAATTATGTTGAGAAAAAAATATGGAGAAAATAAAGTTTTTAGGCCTAGGTCAATTTTATGTGTCTACATTTTTTCCCCTCTTTTTCATAATATAGTTTATCATATTGTTACAAATAAAATTTAGTTCAGAATATGCCCCAACAAACGTACGAAGTAGCTATGCCCCCTCGGGAAAATTTGCAAATTTTGGGTTAGTACCAGAAAAAAATTGAAAGTGTCTGAATAAGTTAATTTGATAACCATAAAAACAATGGAGCAGATGTTTTTGAATTTTGATGAGTTTAAGGTAGTCAACAAGGTGGTCAAACATGGTCAAATGTGTGTCTAGTAATAACCCTTCAAGAAAACCCTAATTTTCACCCTATAAATAGGCCTAATTTGGGTAAAAAGGTAATTCATTGTCACTTTTAGCTTTTAGAGTTTTAGAGCCCAGAGAGAGAGAGAGAATACTAAACAAAGGTGGTGATTCTAGAGGTAGATCATCATGGTTATCGAGTACACACCTATTGGTGATCAGAGGGCATGGAGCCATTGATATGTACCCTATACCCACTTTGTTATTTTCTCATTTTTCATGTTTTTAAGGTCGTTAAAGTTGGGGTCTCAAATGCATCGCAATGCATTTATATTCACCAAAGATGTAGACACCATCACATTGCATGCATTTGATGTTTCAAAACACTATTGTAAAGGGTAGACTAGGTTTAGGTTTAGAGCGACACAATCATGATCTTATGTGATGCAAGTGCCAAGTTGTGTGATACACTTGCCAGAGTGCAATGCAAACGTGGGATGCCATAATGCAAGCACCCTAAAGTGGCACAACTGCTAAATAAAATAACACAATTGTTATTGAATGAAACATCTACCAAGTCAAACAACATAATTGATGTAGTGCGACATGACTACAGGGTCAAGCAATGGATTTGACTATTGCGATGCAAGTGAAAGGAAGAATGATGCAGTTGAGTTTAGCTAGGGTTGACCAATTTTAGACTTAGTTTCCTTATGTAAGTCTGATCAGATAGATGATAATGATTGTTTTCAATGATGTGCTAACCTATGTTTCTGTGTATGCATAAATGATTACCACGCATTTACACTCAAGATTTTCAGCCAGTGACATACACATTCAGAGATCAACTGAGGTAGGGTGAGCAAGGGTGAATGATGCACCTAGGAATATTTCATGTGACCTATATGTCATTTTTTGGGCTAATAGGGGTCTTTTGATAGCGCTCATGAAGAGATGGCACTCTTAGACTTTCTCATTTCATCTGCCAATAGGAGAGGCCATAATCACACTTGAGAATGTGTATAGGATCTTATGGATCCCTATCAGAGGAGAGCATGTAGTATACAATCCCCAATGGGGATTACAAGCCATTACATAGTACTATGAGCATGATGGCATAGCCTAGTTGTGGATTCATGGTTATGATATTAGCTGGGAGTTCATGGCCGAGCATTATAGTAGGTGGGATGCTATTTTGTGCACTCTAATTGTCAGGGTGTTGATTCCAGATCGTTGTAGTCATGGGTTTCTTATTGGATGGGGTGATGTTCTTGTCAGGATGAGGCAAGATAGGATAGTATTTTCTTGGGGCTAATGCTTGCTAGGCATGTTAAACCATCAACTACATGATGTTGCATACAAGGAAGTGAGCAATATCTACTACAACACTACATTGCTAATAATTTGGGCATGGGAGGATATTCTTGTTTTTAAGCCACTATTGTAGAGACAGTTAGTCGAGGGGAGACCATATGTCTATTTATATGTGGGCTCAATTACACAAAATCATATGGGAGACACAAGATACTAGTGCCATGTGATTGACACATTGATGGGGTTTGTGTGGAGGTCATACAAAGATTGTGGGTAGTGACCAGGAGAGGAGGATCATTTATCATTTTGTAGAGATTTTAGATATTTTATTGGTTGGACCATATAGTCCTAGTTGATCATGGAGATGTACCTACCCCATCAGGTATTGAGATAGTTTGGAGAGCAACAAGATGTTCATATGGGCACCATAGATTATGCTTGATCCTCATGAGAGACAATGTGGGGATCACCCATAGAAGCTACAATGGTAGAGCAAAAAATTGATGGTCTAGTTGCATAGTAGTGGGGATGGACCAGGGGTCTAGCTGATGCAAGAACCACCCTAGGTTATGATGCATGGTGGAAAACTCGCAAGCCACTGACATTGATAGATCTAGATCAGCTTGTGTCAATGGATCGATGGAAAATATTACCACTAGTGCATCAAGCAAGGTGAGGGGGAAGATATGGGGGTAGGGATGGAGGAAGGAGAGGGGGAGGGATGGAGGCAGAAGAGATGATGATGGTGATGGAGGAGATGGGGGTGATGAAGGGGCTAGTGAGAGAGGTCAGTGACATAGGAGGAAAGTTAGATAGAAAGTTGAATGGGCACCATTGTCACCCATCTATGAGGAGGGAGAGGAGGAGGAGAGGGAGAAGGGTTGACAAGAGGAGGGCCATTAGGAGCAAGGCCATCAAGAGGAGGGCTGTCAGGAAGAGGGTTGTCAAGAGGATGCCAGAGAAGAGGTACATAAACCAGTAGAGTAGCGAGAGGGACCTCATTTGATGGAGGTAGAGGTGGCTAGGGAGGAGGATGTGGTCAGAGGATAGGAGGCATTGAATGTTGGTGGAGGGGAGGATGATGCAGATATTGGTAGAGAGGATGGAATGGATGATGAGGAGATGTGTAACATAGAGTAGATGGTGGAGGGTGAGGAGGATATAGTAAGGAGACCACTATTGCCACAAGATGCTATAGTAGACCAATGATTAATAGATATGCAGAGCAGGTTGGATGAGGCCCTCACTTGTATCAGGTCATTGGAGGATGAGTTAGAGGTTACCAGGGTGGAGAGAGACCAAGCATTGGTCAGGCAACAAGAGGCATAGAGGTGGTGCTCATAGTTTGTAAAATTATATTTTGGGATGGTGGGAGAGATAGCCAAAGATTTGGTGAGATTGAGTGCTAGCACAAAATAGTACAAGATGATTTATTAAAGGGAAGTGCCTATAGAGTAGTGAGATCCTATCCTTTCACAATCTTAGAGTGTGACAAGTAGTGGGCCTAGTAGCAAGACTCATAATGGTCAGAGTCAGAGCCGTGTCAACCCTTCCTCCTCATCTGAGTAGTCTTTTGGACATAGATCCCACCACAGTCATAGGAATTCATTAGGGCACAAGTCTAGCCACAACCATGGATCATTTTCATCAAGACATAGGTCTCATCATAGCTAGCCATGGGTCACAGTTTCAAGATCCTCACAGATTGAGCTGACAGTGTTAGTGCATGTATCATTAGAACTCGTGAGAGAGCATCAGTCACCCCAGTCCTCCCCTCGAGGGGATATGAGAGCACTGGCCCAGACATATTGTATTGACATTATGTTGGGACATTTCATATATAATAACTATCGAGCCTGAGAGCTCTATTTTTGGGATTCCTCGAGACTCTATCCTGTGACATTATTTTGAGATATATAAATGATGTAGTTTTAGTGTAGATGTTATGCTATATATTATGTTATGACGTATTATGGTTTTATTATATTTATGTGATGTGATGTATGTGATGATTCCTATGATGATGTATTTTTATGTTATGTGATATATGCATTTATGATGGTTATTTATGATGAGATGCAATGATGATCTATATATGCTTAATGTGTTTGACACTAATGGATGCCATGATTATGTGTATGTATGTGTTACTGTATGATCATGTATGGATTATGTGACATGCAATTGTTTTTACTTTATGATCCTAAATTTCTATGTATTAATGATGTGGATGATGTATGAAGAATGGTTAATGCACCCATATGTTATGGTAATGCAAATGGATTGATGTAAATGCAAATATGTGAAATTAATTTATTTAAATGAAAATGTGAAAATAGGTTTATGTAATATGCAAATGTGAAAATGGATATCTGTAAATTTTGGATGTTGTAGTTGTGTTGCTGATATATTGTTGTTGTTGATGTCAACACTATTAGCATTCTAATTTGCTTAAGGTTGTATATGTTGAGGAGATTGAGAAAATTGTAAAAAATATAGTATAGGCACCTAGTGGAGCTGAGAAGATCAGAATGTTGGAAAGCTCTGTGTGTTGAAGATCTGAAGGTGCGCTTCAAAGGGTTTTTTGTTGAACCTTTCTAGTATGTTTTTTGAATGTTTTAGAGGTGCAGATGAAGTTTTGTGGAACTTATGAAAATCTATGTACGTACAGTTATTTAGTTTTTGTAGATGGTGTTCTTGGTCAAAGCAAATAAAATTATGGTAATCTCATGTGTTGCGCATGTACCTATGACATTCATGGATGATTCTAGATCATAATCTATCCTTGCTATGCGTTCATAGTAATTGGAGTGTTCATGATAGGATATTTTTTGGATATGTGCCCGAGTATTCATGTTCTTGGCCGGCATTGTGGTGTTAGCGTGTTGCGGATCTATGAGGATTAATATTTTATTTTTTGGTGTGTTTGGAGATGTTTTTTTGGGTCCTCACTATGTTATGACCGAATTGTGTTGGTACGCATTAAAATTTATTCATGTATCAAGGTCACCAATTGTAATTTATTCTTTATTTGAGGCCGACTAAATAGTGGATGCAAATTCATGTAGCAGATATATATACAAGATTGTTTTCCTCATTTATGACAAGTGCGAATAAAGGTCAAATCATTCAAAGCCGAGTGTGGAAGATTTTGAAGAAGTTTTGTGTGCCTAACTGAAACTGTAATCAAGCTTTTGCAAAAGCTATTTTCTCAATTCAAATTCATCAGATGGATTTATTCTGATTACTGTATGTAAGGTAGTGATCCTTCCCTTTGAGCACTGTGCTCTAGGCAGTGTTCCTAAATGCAAGTGCATTCTCTTTTTATTCTTCATTGTACTTCTAACAAGGTATAATCTTGTGGACTAACATCCAATGTGGTTTTTCCCCTAATAGGGTTTCCATGTATAAAATCTTGGTGTTCATGTGTCTTTGATATGTTGTTCTTATGCTTGCACTATTAATTATCAGAACTATGATATAAGGATTGGTTAATGTTGTATAATTTTGATTTTGGTAACAACTGATTCACCCCCTTCTCAGTTGTCTATCCTTGTTTTTCCAATAATTGGTATCAGAGCTAGTTCCTTTGAAATAAGCTTAACAACTTAAGGTGATCTGAGATGGCATCATTTAAGAAGGATAGTCCTAGATTCGATGGTACAAACTAATCTCTATGGAAAGTCAAGATGGAATGTCATTTGAGGTGCATTGGTGAAAATTTCTAGAAGATGACACAAATTGCATATAATATTCCTCACAATGGTCCCTCCTTTGAAGATGAGATCAAGCAAACATAAATTAATACCAGGTCAGTAGAAACACTAGTGAGTGCTTTGACAAATTTAGAAATGACCAATGTGATGGGATTGAAGACTGCATATCAGATTTGGAAAAATCTAGAAACATTGTATGAAGGAGATGCACTAGTGAAAAGTGCTAAGCTACAAAGTCTAAAAGGGAAATGGGAGAGCTTGAAGATGATCGAAGATGAGAACATATTTTCCTTCTCGCATAAGATAAATAAATTGGTGATGGACATTAGATGTGCCAATGGACCTATGAATGATGATGAAATTATGACTAAGATACTTAGATTTGTGCCCCCTTCCTATAAGACAAAATCTCATGGTATTGATGAACTCAGAATAGTGACAAATATTACAGAAGACATGTTGATTGGAAAACTTGCTACATTTAAATTAAGTGAATTTGGTGAGTCTGCTCCTAAGACTGAATCTGCTTTCAAGGCTACTGTATCCAAGAAAAAGAGATATGATTCAAGAGAGATTTCCCAAAGAAAATCTAGATATGAAGATGAGATGAAGCGAATTGAAGATGAAGAAAGGGAATTGGAAGAACTTGAAGCATTGATTGTGAAAAGAGAATCAAGAGGTCATGGTAAGTAAAAAGGAAAGTTACCTATTAAATGTTTTTCTTGCAGTAAGATAGGTCATTTTTCTTCTAGATGTCCTTAAAGAGTTTCAAAATATAAGTGTAAGAATACTAGATTTCAAAGAAAGTGCTATTATGTTGAAGAAGGTGTAACCGATGAAGAACCTGATAAAGAAACTGGAAATGAAGATGAATGGGTATTTATTTTTATCAAAGAAAATGGTCAGGTGTCCACTGAATCTGCTAGTAATGTAAATTTTGAGAAAGCTCTTGCAGCCAAATTTGAAGAGAAAGATGAGTGGGTAATTGAAAATGGATGCTCACATCATATGACTGAAGACAAAAGAAAATTTGTAAGCTTGGAAAACTATGATGGTGGTGTAGTGAGGTTTGGTGACAACACTTCTGGTGTGATTCATTGTAGAGACACTATTTATTTTGGTGGTAAGCACAATACTGATAATGTTCTTTATGTAGAAGGCCTAAAGCATGTCTTGTTGAGTGTTGGAAAAATGGTAGACAAAGGCTACAATCTGCAGTTCAAGAATGGTAAGTGCAGAATAACAAGAAGTTTAGGAAATATGCTTTAGGAACAAAGACAAAAGGTAATATCTTTTAGTTAAGTACTGCTAGTCAAATTTGTTTGATTTTTCAAATTGATGTAAGCTACTTATGGCATAGGAGGTTATTTCATGTGAACTTTGATAAAATTATCAAGATAAGTTCTACTCAAGCAGTTATAGATTTACCTAAGTTAGTGAAGCCTACTAACACTATATGCAAGGAATGCCAGATGGGAAAGAAAACAAGAAATTCCTTTCGAAAAAAATAGTACAACTCTAATGGAGTACTGGATTTCATACATACTGATCTATGTGGTCCTTCCAGAATTAGAAGCCTACGAGGTGAAAGGTACATTATGTTACTCATTGATGATTATTCTAGAATGATATGGGTTGCTTTCTTGAGAGAACAAAATGAAGCATTAGAAAAGTTCAAAAGTTTTAAAGCTATGGTAGAGAATGAGATAGGTCAAAAGATCAAATGTCTAATGTCAGACATAGTTGGTGAATTTACTTCATGGGAATTCAATTCTTTTTGTGAAGAGTATAGAATTCAAAGACAATTATATGCTCCTCGGACCCCTCAATAGAATGGAGTTGTTGAGAGAAATAACATAACCATTCTAGACACTGGTAGAACCATGATGTTGGAAGAAAATTTTCCTCATTTCTAGTAGAGAGAAGTTGTAAGTACTTGTTGTGCCTATTGCACACACGCCCTATTCAGAATAGGGACCCTCTATTCCCTCTTTTTGATTATCAGGTCCTTTTGGGCTTTGCCTCATTCTGCATACCCATTTTATGCCCTGAAGGGTTAACATATTCCAAAAAGACACATATTAAGTTTGACCAAACTTGCTTCCTTTAAAAAATGCTAAATTTGAAGTCAGCTCGGTTTTCCCTTGTCAGAATGCCCTTGGGACGTCCGTGGCTCCTTTCGGGTCCGGGCCCTCGGGTTTCCCTCTCCAGATTCCTGTTTTGAGTTTGTTGCTGCCAACGTCCGACACCCAACGTCTTTCTGGACCTCAGACCTCGGATCTTGGATTTTCGCACCCAGGATTCCATCTGCACTTTGTCATTCTTTGCGGTTGTGGCTGGATGTCTTTCTGGCCATCGGACTTCAGGTCGCCCGCCACTGCTTGGGAGATTTGAACTCACCAACCTTTCATATCGTCATACAAAGCATTAATTTGTTGTATTAATGGCATTTTGGGCTATTTAAAGCGGATTTTCAGCTGTCATTTTCACCTGATTGAAGTGATAGAGAAATTTGCAGAGCTCCCCGCATCCAGCATTCTCCACCCCCATGCCCGAGCTCTCGTCCAACCATTTTTCCACACGTTCAACACCACCCTCTTCGGGATTTTGAGGTATGTCTACCATCCGTGTGCCTCATCTTCCTTCTCATCAAATTCCAGGTTAAAATGAAGTAAAATCATAAAAATGGTTAAAAATTTGGTAGATTAGTACTCCCACTAAAAACCTACCTTTTAAAATCCCGAAAAACCCCATAAAATCATCAAAATTCAATGACGAAGCTTAACCCTACCACTGATGTTCTTTGGAATAGTTGCTGGCCTCTCCTGGGCTTGGACCTTCTCGTGGCCATCCACACAAAGTGCTAAGCTTAAAACTTCAAAATTGACAGTGGCCAAGCTCGCCTCGGATGCCAGCCTCCGGATTTCCCTTCACGGGTTTCTATTGTGACCCCACCATTTAAAATGACCTCCCTTGAGCTTCTTTCCAACCCTCGGATCATGGGCTTGCGAGACCTATTTAAAACTTGCAAAATAAAAAAAAAATCGAGCAAGGAACAAACTGTCCTGGGGATCTGACCCACAAAATTTCATTCCCGAAATTCCCAGTGAACTTCACCATTGTGAACAACTAGGCTTGAATTTCCTTCTAGACCTTGGACCCTGGGCTCACAAGGTCTATCGAAATTTATAAAAAGGAATCAAAATCTAAAGTCTAAGCTACATCTGGACCCCGAGCTCCGAAATTCCTCCTATGGAATTTCGCGTTACTTTCGCCATTCCAAACGGCTATCTCGAGATGACTTTCCGACTCCTAGACTCAGGTTCACTTTTCGCCGAGCACAAAATCCAAGTAGAGAACCAAAGGCCGAGCTACTTTCAGACTCTGGATCTTGGAATTCTACCTCCACAATTTTGTTTTGCTGCCACCATTTCAAATGGCTGAACCCATCCTTCTTTTCGGCCTCTGGGCCCCGATCCTTTATTTTTCCCCATGCCCCCAAAACTCCTAAAATTCATCTCTAGGGATTGCCCTCCAAAATTCCACTACTGGATTGTCACCTAATTTTCATCATTGTGAATGGCTAACCCATGACTGCTTCCCGATGATGGCCATCCAAACTCCAGATTCAGATGCCCGGAATTCCATCTTCCCAGCACCGTTTCAGGAAGCCTTCTTGTAGCTGATACTCAAATGCTTAATTGAGGACTCAAATGACCTCCAAATCCAAAATGAACTTCGACCCACATGCTAAATTAGGTATTTGTTCATGCCAACCCTCAATTGGGAAAATCCAACTCCAGGAAACACCTTTCAGAGTTCCATACCTAATTTTCCCTTCCAAATGACATTTTGCCAAGGGAACTCGGACCCTAGGAACCCGGGTCACCTGCCTTGCTTTCTAATGATGTTTTATCAAATGTTATGTGATTATCGAATATGAATAATGATTGCAGAGCTAACATTGATCTGTAGGGACTTGTCTGGGGTCGTTATTTCATATTTAATGTTACTGATTCATGTCTTTTGTGCAGAATTTATGGAATCCGACACAGAAACTTCTGGTGCCTCCAAGGAGAAGGGGAAAGGAATAGACAAGGCACCCTGAGGCAAGGAGGATAAGGATCAGACGAATTAAAAGTTTCAAGGAGTACAATTACAATCCAGAATCATCACTCTTTGGAGAGATGTCACAGATACACATATCGGTCAGGTCGATGTTGATGAGTTTACACAGAGAGTCAGGGTGAACCCCAAGATAGAAAATGCGAGGTTGATAAGGAGCAATGGAATTGCCAATGCTGCGGGCTTCCCACCAGCCTTGGTGGCCCCAAAATTGGTAATGGCGTGCGTAGAGGCGTATCAACCTGAGACCTGAACTATAATGGACCGAGATGGGAATATCCTCATGGATATGTCCCCATCGGGTATACAAATTTCCACATTCCTGCTTTTAAGAGCATGGAGACCCCCACCATAGAAGAATGCAAGGAATTATGGAAGCAAGATCTACTGAAATGTAAGAAACTAATCAATCAGTATTGGTTGAAGGACAAGCAAGGTAGTCCTGACAAGCTCCCTCAAGAGATTTTTCGCAGTGATTTCTTTGAGGATTACCATGACCTCTAGACCTTGCTAAGCCAAGTGATGGGTCTTCCTGCTATGGCCCTCTTCCAAGAATGGATGTTCTACTTTGTGGAACAGATTCTCTACGATGAAGACACTGCCTTTTATTGGGGGGAGATAATCAATGATTGCTTCCATGAACAGTTTACAAGTGTGAAGAAGACCTCCAAGTTCTACATGACATCCTACCTGGTATACTCCCTCATAGACCAATGACACTATCATGGATTAATTGCGGTACCCAGTGAGGCATTGGGGGTAGAGCTCAAACCGTACGATAAATACCCTCAACTATAGTACTGTAACTTCAAGAAGGATTATTGCAGGGTGAATGATGCATTCATTGCCCACATCATTCAATCTCTAGGTGATGACTTTTAGAGAAGAGTTTCCCACAGTTCCAGAGGAGTCCTCAAGAAATACGCCCTCCTATACATACAATTTCCAAGATTCACTTATATTCATGCCCAGGGATTCACAAAAAGACCAAACAAGCTGCCCTAGTACCCCAACGATTGGATTATACTATTAGAGATAACCTGACAGCTATGAAACATCCATAATATCCTGAGCAGCAAGCATTTGGTGGGTACACCTTACCCCATTGGGCTCGGCCAAGGGATGTACAAGATTCATACCTCCTAGTGTGCGGGGTACTCAGAAAGAGAATTGGCCGAATACCACATCCGACAATATACAGCTCGGCCCCGAATGGACCCATACAAACATATCAGAAAGGAACTGGGATGTGAGTATGCCCACCTCTACAACATTGAAGATTTATGGGCTAATTGTAAAGATGATCTTGAAGTGTGGCTGCGGCACTACATGCACATGACTGCCCTTTACGTGCAGAGAATAAATGTGTACCCGATTCCTGACCAGCTTGAGGAGGATGAGGATACTGTGATTGATTCGGGATATGATGTCGTCACCAATTTTCCACAGCCTGTGATTGACTGGAACGAGCGAGAGGTTGACAACATCGACGTACTCACCAAACCCATTAAGGTCCAGATGAGGGCATGGGTCGACCAATAGGTAGCCCGACTGAAATAACAAGGAGTCGCCTTAACATTTAAGGGACTGGAAAGTTAACCGAGTGGCTCCAATGGTGGAGTGACTACCACTACAACTAGGGAAACATCCAAAACCCCACTATCATTCAAAACCAAAAAGAGAAAAGAAGCCAGTGAGCAGCTTCCCAAACCTAAGGTTTATGCTCGAAAGGCATCAGAGGGCGAGCCACCAAGGAAACAAAGAAAAACAATTGGGGCCATGGAGATGACTATGATACCCAGAGGCCCACTCCTTGGGGAAGGAGTAGAAGGATCTGACCCACCAAGGTCTCCATCCACTGTAATTGCTATTGTTGTTGCCACCGGCCCGTATGCTTCACTTCCTATTTCTGCTTCCTCCCCGCCTGCAGTGGACATCTCTATCCACCTTGCTTCCACCTCTCCAATCATGCAAATTATTCTCGTGGATTTGTCCTCTGCCATGACCTTGCCAGTCTCCTCTTCCTCTTTGTCTCCTTCCCTTCCCTCCATTTATGCTACTATGATGTCTACCCTTAGCCTCTCAGAATCCTTTGTGAAGTACATGCAAAATGTTCCATCTGAGCTTTTGAGGATGATTACTAATCCATACATTCAAGCTGCAATAGCTTAGGCTATGGCCCACACTCCAACTCTCCCTCCCCCTACCAAACCACCAAGAATGGAGGCGACAATGCAGATATCCAATGAACTTGAGTGACAACAACTAGAGGCTGCAAAGGGGCCAAAAGATGAAGAATTTGAATACCACGAGCATCCATTGTTCAAACGCTGGGAGTTAGATGAGGTAGCCTATGAATCCTCTAGTGAAAGTAGCAAGGAGCTGGATGTTGAAATAATCAAGGAAATAAATGACCTCGAGCTCAATGCAGAATGGGGAAAGTAGCTTAAGGAGATTGAGGATAAGGAAGCCAAGGATTGGCTTGCATGTGAAGAGGAAATTGCTGCTCTAGAGACTTAAGGCAACAGGTCTCCAATTGAAAGGCATGGCCAAACCCTGGAACACGATGAGAAAGCATCTATCCATGAGGGTGAGCAGGAGGATAAGCCCAGGGAACATGAACACAATCAAAATGAAGAAGTGAGGAATATTGAAAGGGAGGATCCCTCTAATGACCAGTTGTATACAAAGTCTCCCAATAAGTGTATAACGCTCAAATAGGACTTTGATGAAAAGAAAGAGGTTGCAGGAATTGAGAAAAGGGCTCTTGTTGTTAGATCCATTGAACTTGAGAAGGAGGACAACAAGAATCAATGTGAATCACCTAGGGAAAAGCCCCAAATTCCTGATTGGTTGGAGAGGCAGTTGAAGCAAAAGAATCCCAACCCAAAAGATCCTAAGGCGAGGCTAGAAGCCATACTAGCCAGAGAATAGATAAGCACCAAGAAAGAGAAAAGGCCAAGGATAAGATTGAAGGTGACCATGGATGCCTCTGGATCTAGGATGGTACAAATAGCGACACCGGTGGTTGGAAAACAAGGAATAACTTATAACATCTCCACTATTGACTTGGGAATGGAAACAAGGGAGCAAAAGGTTGACCACCTCCAGGAATTAGTCACCATGGTGGTGCATCTTATCCAATAGGATAAGGTTTCTAAGGATGAACTCAAAGCACAAGTGGCTGATCTGAGGACCTATATTCAATAGTGATTGTCCCTAGATGAGCAGCCCACTACGTCATCAGCCCCACCTCAGTTGCTATCTCAAGAGTAGATCAATAAATTGGAGAAGAGAAGGAACTTAGATAAGACTACAGAAAACTGGTTCTGGCATGTCTTAGACATGGGAAACACAGGTATCAACCTGGCTATCCAGATGGAAAATAAGTTCTTAAAAGTGCAAAGAAGTTTTGAGGATACAAGGTAGGTCTACAAAGAGATCCTAGGGAAATACAGAGCAGCCTACCCAAAAATTGAGGCCATACTCACATTGCCAAGTGAGGTCTAGGAGAAGAACCTCACCCTCAAAGATGATGACCATTAGTTAGTGGATGTGTGTGAGCAAGATTTTGATCACCGGAGGAAAAGGTTGGAGTAGATCCTGGAACGTATTGCGTCAGATATTGAATGGGCCAAGGAGTCTTGAGAGGATTGCACTCAGTACCTCAGGCTAATGAAGAGGAACGAGCTACCTGTTGTTGAAATAAATCCAGAGAGCATAAAGCCCCACTTCTTAAAGAACATGAAAGATGGGATGTCGGCTGAGGTCACCACATATTTCTTGGGTTTTACCACTCAAGCCTTTGCCCAGTCCAAGCTTTTCAGAAGCAACCCTACTAAGTATGACGATGATTGAAAGAAGCTTGCTAGCAATTCCTAGGAATGGAGCTACCAGGTGTTGCGATAAGATATCATGGAGTTGGACAAGTTCCAGCCATTTATCTTGAGTTTCATGGAGTATGCAGTTTTGAAGAAGCGCGAAGGCAACCCTATCATCGATGAATAATTCCTCAAAGAATAGCTACAACAAAGGGCAAATAGCTTAAGGATGAAATTGCTACAGTGCTATCACTAGATGACAAAATAGGGAAAATACAAGAAATGTTTTATAAATGTAATATATTTGGGGGTAGGTGAAGCCCTAGTGTAAAGTGAATCTTCGCCACTCATTTTACTTTTTGAAAACTATTAATAGGGCTCTCCTCCTCTCATTTTAAGAGAGTTGAGTTGTTGTAAAGGCATGCTACAGAAATTATAATACAAAATATAGGCATTCCTTGGTGTATTTCTGGGTTTCTCCACATGTTTCATGATTCTTCTCCCCTTAATTAAAACTTTACTTCAAATTACTTTGTTGTTCTAGTTTCCTCTATTTAACTATAGTGGATTTAGTATTTTATCTTTGGTTATGAAGTTTTATGCTATCTGTATGCTTTCTTTGTCCATACTTTTGGTCATTTGCTGCTGGTAGGTGACTGTGTAAAGTTAGTCTGGACTTTAATTTCATAGATGCTCCTTAAACTTTGTCTTTGTTCATATTTACATGATGAATGAATGATGAATATCTACATTCCTTAGAAGATAGTATAGATTTCATGACATTGTGAGAATTTAGATTTAGTGAAATCCTATTTAAGGGAACTGTCCACTGTAGGAACCTCCATGATCACTTTTAATCGGTGGTTCTAAGTCCAAGAACCATCCTTCTTCCTTGCCCTTTTTCCTTTTTTTAAGAAGCATCCTATGCTAAGGTTCATTACACATTGTAAAGCCAAATCTGCCAAAATAATGGAGTCCAAGACTTATGTCTGAACCTACAACAAAAGCGTAGTAATCTCATATTTGAAGAACTGCATTCATTAACCCAATTCTACCATAGCTTTAAACCATGTAAGGCCACCTTGTGATTCTAGAAAATCACATTAAACAACTAAAATATTCCAATCACTTTCAATACCTGACACCCAAGAGATCTTGGGATAGTGTTCTACAATTTGATTGTGGAATATTATCTTTCAAGAGAGGTAGTGCACCTATGCATTACCTGTGTTGAGAAGTTCATAAAACACCATCAATAGAACTGGCATTAGAAGGAGGGAAGAAAGGTAAAGTTGGATCGAATTGGGTCATTCTCCCCTTAGAGATTCCATCAAGTCTTGAGATCTACACTAAAAAAGGGAGAGTTTCAGGAATTATAGCCCCCTATCCTAGCTAAAAGAGCTAAAAGTGGGGAACCATTTATCACTAATTTGCTAGATCAGCTCGCTGATTTTTCACTTCCATCTCCTTTATCTTCACTGGAAGCACCACCTTCCACTCATCTAATCCATACAGCCTTCCAGGTTGCCACTCCATCTGGCCTGAACACTGCCTTTCAGCCAAACACAGTCATCAGCCCTGCTACTGTCCTCTTAGTTGCTGCTACCCTGTCATAGTTACAGACCAATCTAGTGTAGCCACCTCCATTTCCCTTCCCAATAGCATGGCTAGGTAATAACTCATCTCCTCTCTCCTTCAACCTTTACCATGATATGCCAAAGAATCCTAAAAATTTATGCATGAAGTTCAACTCCTGAGACCCACAGAGGACAGTTGAGGAGCATGTCAAGACCATTGAAATTGACCTGAAGACTATGCAGATCATATACAAAGGTGTGGCTTGCAAGATATTTCCCTACTCCTTAGGGGAGGAGGCATTCTACTAGTACATCAATTTACTAGCCGAAACTATCAACACATGGGATCTTCTGAAGAATGCATTTATGTAGAAGTTCAAGACCCCGGTCAGCCCCGGAGATTTGTATTGACACTTCATGTCGGTTCAAAGGGAAATCAATGAACCGATCAGCTCGTTCAATGACCGCTTCCACAGAGCATACACTTAGCTATAGGCCCCATAGGTTTTCAATGATTTTGTTGTCCTGCCTATTTACTATGCAACCTTGGACAATCTCACTTCATCCCTGGTGAAAAGAATGAGACCGCCACCTGCTAGGTTGGTTGATGTATACGCTGAAGACATTATCGCCAGCATAGATTTAGGGCATAACACATCCAGTCCACTACCTTCTCTTGGGTGAACTGTGCATCTGATGCAAATTCAGGGACTCATGCAAGCCTTGCAGCATCAGACACCCTTGTTGAATCTAGTAACACAACTACCTCTGGTTCCACATCCTGGGCAACCAATGAACTAGGCATACCTAGTACCTCACTGCCTCCTGCCCCAAAACAACAGTTGCATCCACAAAAATCCTCGATGCATGTGTACCTTCAAGAGATGAAATTTCCACCCATACATCAAAATCAACCGGTGACACAACCTGTGTTCCTCCAAAGTTCAGCGTCACAGCCAAACAATGCTAAAAAGGATAGAATTGACAAGCTCATAGAAATGATTAAGAAAATATCAATCAAAATGACACACTTAAGGAATCAAAACAACTAGCTGTAGGCATTACGAGAGAACATCTAGGCCAACCTTAATAGGGAAAACTGAGATCAATGTGAGAATTGGGACAATCAGGATGCTAGCACGCCATCAGGGCAGAATTATGACAGAAATAAGAATTCGGGTCAAAACTTCGACAAAAGACCCTTCCAAAGGAAAAATTGGACATGGAATACATGCCCCAACAATGGTAGTGTTCCCATGCCTCTTGATCAACCTAATAACAATGAGAATCCCATAGGTGGAGTTTACTTGGCGGAGGCTCCACTATCTGGTTGGTGTCGCATTCACAAAACAAGTTGCCATTCTGAACTTGATTGTCCAAAATTGCAAACTGACACTAAGATTTTTCAAGTAGAAGTCTAAAATGTAGTGGAAAATTCAGGGTGCAGAGACATCATCCCATCTGACCCATATGATTCCTCAGTATTGGTGTTGAACCAGGCTCCTTTCCCAAGGGTGGAATGCAACACACTAGAACTCGAGGGTGCCAATTTGAACAACAACAATAAGGCAGAAGAGGCAAGTTCCGAAAGTCCTTTAGCTCAGCTTTTTGATTCAGTAGATAATGGTCCCAAGGATGATGAAGTCCAAATGTTTCACCAACGGACTACCCCTTACAACCTTAGAAATAGACAAGTTGGAGGTCATGTTGGAGGTTCTTCTATGACCTCCACCCCACGAAATAATTTCAGCACCCCTCTTGATCCAAATGCAAATAATAACCTGAGGTTTCCCCATACACCCACATGGTATCTCAGTAGAAATAAATAGCAGAGCAACAACCAAATCCAGGCCACCACCTCCTCCCAAAATGTGTCTTGTGATCAAGAAATTGAGCAAATGGGGGAATATATTGCTCAGGAGTTGAAAAGGGTGAAGCTAAGTGTGTCAGCATTCGAACTTCTAAAGGTGCCTACCATCAGGAATGATTTTTTCAAAATGGTAAATGGGACTCCAACACAGTGGTCAACTCAAGAAGCTCCCATAAAGAAGGTTTCTTTTGGTGATCAGAAAAATGAGCTAGTCATCAGGTAGATTTTCAATGGCAAGGCTGACCCGCCACCGATTCAATAAGCAAATAAGCAACCCGATAAGGCTGCTAATTAGGTACAAACCCAAGGCAAAGGCAATGAGAAAGGTAAGGGCCAAGTCGCTCAGGTGGACATTTTCAGAGGATTGTTTCAGGGGAAATTTGAAACTCCTCCCTTTCTGACCACCATCCATGTCTTCAGGAAGAACCTCCACAATTACTTGCTTGATTGAAGAGCTTCGACCAATGTTATGCCCCTGAGCATGTGCAAAGCACTCAGAATAATTCCAACCCCTTCTCGATGGAAGGTGACACAACTTGAAAAGACCAAAATCAGCATAGTGGGGGAAATTAACATAATACCTATGCAAGTTGTTGTTGATCCTCGGATCCAACAGACTATTGAAATTTAGGTACCTGATATCCTAGACACATACGATATAATCCTAGGAAGGGATTTCAGTAGGGCATTGAATGGATATGCCATGACTGATTACTCGCATATGTGGTTGCCATGGAAAGGAATGCTGAATTAGGTTCAGATTGATCGAGAACCACGGATGAGATTTATGATCACTGAGTACAACAACACAAATGAGGTGTTGTATGCCGAGACAAGTTTGGGAAATTATTCTTTAGTATCATATCGAAATGAACAGGAATACCTTGAAGAAGAAGGAATGAGCAAGGTTTTCCTCATGCCATGCAGCCCACCTACTAATTTTACCAATGTATCTCAAAGCACCGAAGTGCTGGTAGAATCTGATGATGAAGAGTCAGGAGAGGATAACAGTCTTGGACTGCTTGATGGTTTCCAAGATTTTATGAAAAAATGTGTTCAGGACTAGCTCAATCTGGGAACTCAAATGAACTTTTAGGAACTCTTGCTCCCTAACTAGTGTCGGGTACACAATGCTACTCACTTGAAATTTTACTACTGCTTGTGTCAAACAGGAATTGAACATGTCAAAAAATAGGCTACTCCGAAGGAAAAAATAGGATCAGCACTACATGAACAAACATGTTTCATCCCCGCACCTCCTAAAGCGGTTACTAAAATGAAAGCCACTCCGAAGGTGAAAGTCGGATCCGCCTGTTCTACGTCCAAGGATTCTCCTAGATTTTGGATGTTGCACTTTGATGGATCCAAATCCAAGTACAGAGCCGAGGTAGGTTTTGAATTAATCAGTCACAAAGGTAAATTGTATTTTGCTACTCATAGACTGAAGTTTTATTGTACTAATAATGTAGTAGAGTATGAATCTTTGGTATTGGGCCTCTTAATGGCATTGAGAAAGGATGTCAAAATGCTCCAAGTGTATGGAGATTTAGAGTTAGCTGCAAAATAGGTCAGGAAGGTTTATTTCTACTATGATCGGAGACTCACTAACTATCGACATCATGTATGGGATCTTTTGGAAGGGTTTGATGCCTTCAACATTTATTTGATCCCACACACTCAGAATCATATTGCCAATGACTTGGCATAGGCGACAAGCACACTACAACCATTATCCCTATCTAGCCTTAGAAGATTCACAGTGGAACTCACCTCCATCTTGTTAGTGCCATATAATGTGGCTAATTTCAAGGTATTTAATGATGACAAACATATCCTAGATTTAATCACCAGTTTGGATGTGTTTGCTACGCAGATAATCGACGAGGTTGAACCCCAAGAGGTAGACCTAGATATTGAGGGGATTATCAACCTAAAGACCAACACCATCCCTAGGGGAATGGTTCAATTAGAGTGATTCTTTGACCTTGATCAGATCAAAGATCAGGATCAGCAAGCTAAGGAGGATACCATTAGTGGCCAATGTGACACTTATAATCTAGGGGCCGTTGGAAATGCCAAGAACGTGTTCATAGGTAAGGTGTGCACCCATGAAGAAAGAAAGGGGATTATTGAAGTGCTAAAAAAGTATCACGATGTCATTTCCTAGAGCCATGATGATCTCAAGACATATGACACATCGATTATCACACACACTATTCCTCTTAAACTAGATGCAAAGTCGTTTCGGCAGTGGTAGCGCCCTGTCAATGCTTTGTTGGAACCAATAATATATAAGGAACTAAAAAAGTTGCTATCAGCCAGGATCATCTTTCTAGTTAGACACTCCACATGGGTAGCAAATTTGGTTCCTGTTAGAAAGAAAAACAAGGAAATCAGATTGTGCATGGACTTCTGTAATCTGAACCGAGCCTCAAAGAAAGACAACTATCTTGTACCCTCATTAGATGAGGTGTTACATGTAGTAAACAACTCCCAAATGATGTCCTTCCTAGATGTATATTCGGGATATAACAAGGTTATGGTGTAGTAGGAAGATCAACATAAGACAACATTCACCACCAAGTGGGGAACTTTCGCGTATAGAAGAATGATGTTCGGGCTAATCAACGTTGGCACCACTTTCCAGCATGCCATGGATATTGCATTCAAGGACCTGATATGAAAGTGCATAATCATCTAAATAGATTAGTTAACTGTGTTTTCAAAACAATGGGGTAATCACGTCGCTGACTTATGTAAAGTCTTTGAAAGGTGCCACGCATTTGGGGTCTCCCTTAACCTGAAGAAGTGTATCTTTGGGGTCACTGAGGGGAAGCTCCTTGGACATGTCTTGTCAGAGCGGGGAATTTCTATTGACCCTGAATGTATCCAATCCATCATGAAAATCCAGCTGTCGGGTAGCAAGAAGGAATTGAAATCTTTTTTTGGAAAGATTAACTTTCTCCACAAGTTCATCATTGGCTTTGTAGAAATAGTCAAACCGCTCAATGCCATGCTAAAACAGGACGCTAAGGTCGAGTGGACTCTGGAAACAAAGCAGGATTTTGGGGAAATCAAGAAATTAATCACTAATGCTCCTATGTTGGTCATTCCCAATTACCTAAAGCCCTTCTACATATAATCCTTTTCTTTGATCATTCTTACATCATTATCTTGACACAAAAGGATGACGAGGGGAGCGAACATTCGATCACATTCATGAGCACACCCCTGAAGGATGTTGAGCTACACTATCATAACATTGAAAAATAGGCATATGCCCTTGTTAAGGGAGTCAAGAAGTTCCAACATTATATCTTACACAACAAGGTGCTCGCTATAGTTCCTGACCCTATGGTGAAGACATTACTTATGCAGAATGAATTAGGGTAGTGAAGGGCAATGTGGATTACATTGCTGCAGGAATATGATATGGAAATCTAGCCAATGAAGCTAGTAAGAGGGCAGACACTCACTAGAATGATGGTGGAGGTAGTTATTGATGCTGGACCTGAACTCACGGTATAACAATACCAACTGGAGGATGTCTCCCTAAGGGAATGGTATGATGACATAGTTTATTACCTGCTGAGTCATAAATGTCCACCTCATTTGTAGGGAGTCCAAAGATGAGCCCTTAGGCTGAAAAGTAACAGTTATATGTTGCAGGGTGCCATATTGTACAAGAAGAATCATGAAGGTATCTATTTGAGATGCCTTGGTAGGGAGGAAGTTGATCGCATCCTTAATGAATTCCATGATAAATTTAGGACTAGTCATGGTTCTGGTTTATCAACTGCACACCAAATATTGAGAGCTGGGTATTATTGGCCCACCATTTTCAAGGATGCTCATGGTCATGTTTGTACCTACCACGTGTGCTAGAAAGTTTCCACCCAGAAAAGGAATGTTGTCATCCCGTTGTAGCCTATTCTGGAGGTAAGACCATTCGTGCAATGGGGTCTCAACTTCATCGGTTCGGTAAGCCCTCCATCATCTGTGGGACATAGGTACATTCTGACCGCTTCTGATTATTGCACTAGATGGACAGAGGCAATAGCTTGTAGGCAATGTACAACTGATGTCATAACCAATTTCTTAGAAAGTTTCATTTTAAATCATTTTAGTTGCCCATATGCTCTAGTATGAGATAATGGCCCTATGTTTGCTTCATTAAAATTCACGAGTTAAGCCTTTGACTATGGCATCGCCCTCAATTTTTCATCTAATTATTACCCTCAAGGCAACGGCCTTGCTGAGTTCACCAACAATAACTTGATCATGGTGATCAAGAAGCTACTAGATAGGAATCCCAAGGATTGGCATACCCAACTTCATTTCATCCTGTGGACAGATTGTACCTGTCACAAGGCTGCCCTCGGAGATTCCCCATATCATCTCGTCTATGGATTAGAGCCCATCTTTCCCATACACTTGAAAATCCCTACCCTCAAGTTTGTCAACAATTTTTATGAAGGACGAGATTGTAGAGAAGCTCGCCTCATCGAGTTGCTACACCTTGAAGAAGTACGAGATCATGCATTAGAAAATTTCACCAAACATCAGGGCATAGTCAAAAAATGGTTCAACCACCGAGCCAAAGTTAAGGCCTTCCACATTTTTGATCTAGTCCTTTATTAGGACAAAGCCCATTAAAAGAAAGGGGGACACAACAAATTCAAAAAGCTTTGGCTTTCCCCTTTCAGATTGCTAAAATCCTTGGAGATAATGCCTTCTGTGTAAAGACTCTCATTGGTGAAGACATCTCGTTGCCTATCAATGGGCAACACCTTAAGCATTACTTCTAGGCCTGAGCTCTTTTGGTGCTGTCTGTGTAAATACCTATACATAGGTTAGAATAGGTTCCCCACTTTGTCGTTCAGTTTTTCTCATAGTCCCACCTTTTTGTCTTGCTTGGAAGAGTTGTCTCGTTCTACTGTGGTGGTCGTGCTTGGCCTAACAAATGGTTGTCTCTGCTGCCCACTCTTGTGCTTTTCTCTAGATAAACCTTCATTCCCTAGTGCTAACCTCTCGAAACTCCCTAAGCATCGATTTTCGACTTTCAAACTCTGAACTAACCTAGGATGGCTATCCGCTTGAATCCCCTACATTTATCGTGGAACACACAAAAACACACTTTTAAATTTTTGAAGAATAGTATAGTGATTACTTGGAGGAAGGGATAAGTGAAAAATCTAAAGTTTGCTCCAATGACCACTTTGAGTCCCAAGCCCATTGTGAGCTTCATTGCTTACGCGGTTGAACAGAAAGAAAAGAGAAAAGTGCTAAAAATAAATATCAAATAAAAGGAATAAATAAAGTGAAAATGATAACTGAATGGGTGTACAAATATCTCTACCGGGTCTATGGATGCCTAGCTAGTAGTAGAGCTATGTTCATGGGGTCATAGTGACAACTCCGTCAGGGCTATGGATGCCTGACTGGCAGCAAAGAAATTTCTAGTTTACTTTTGGGGTCGGTGAACTACGTAGCTTATTTCTCCCAACCAGTAGTTGCTCGTACTATCTCTGAGGAAAGGAAATGAACTCACCATGCACACACCTCCATGATGATGTCACAGTTTGACTCAACCTCACCCTCCTTAACCTGTTCTTAGTTTAGCTTTGAAAATCAACTCTGGTCTACAAAACTAGAGATCATGGGTTTGAAATGAAAATTTATCTCTAGAATTCCAAGAGCATTCTCCCAATGGAGTCACCATTTTTTGTGCCTATTGCACACACACCCCATTCGGAATGGGGACCCTCTCTTCGCTCTTTTTGATTTCTGGGTCCTTTTGGTTTTTGCCTCATTCTACATCCCCATTTTGTACCCTGAAGGGTCAACATATTCCCAAAAGACACATATTAAGTCTGACCAAACTTGCCCCTTTTAAAAAGTGCTAAATTTGAAGTCAGCTTGGGTTTCCCTTGTCAGAATGCCCTTCGGATGTCTATGGCCCCTTTCAAGTCTAGGCCCTTGGGTTTCCGTCTTTGGATTCCTATTCTGAGTTTGTTGCTTCCGACGTCAGGTGTCTAATGTCTTTTCAGACTCCGAACCCTAGATCTCAGATTTTCGCATCTGAGATTCCACCTGAACTTCGCCATTCTTCATGGCCATTGCTGGACATCTTTTTGGCCACCGAACTCTGGGTTTCCTGTCGCCGCTTGGGAAACTTGAACTCACCAACCTTTCAAATCACCATTTCAAGCATTAATTTGTTGTATTAATGGCATTTTGGGCTATTTAAAGTGGATTTTCAGCTATCATTTTCACCTGACCGAAGTGATAGAGAAATTTGGAGAGCTCCATGTATCCAACATTCTCCACCCCCATGCTTGAGCTCTCGTCCAACCATTTTTTCGTGCTTTCAACACCACCCTCTTTGGGATTTTGAGGTACATCTGTCGTCCATGTGCCTCCTCTTCCTTTTTGTCAAATTCTGAGTTAAAATGAAGTAAAATTATAAAAATGGGTAAAAATCTAGTAGATTAGTACTCCCACTAAAAAACCCACCTTTTAAAATCCCAAAAAACCCCATAAAATCATTAGAATTTAATGTTAGAGCTTAACCTTGCCACTGTTGTTCTTCAGAATAGTCACTAGTGTCACCCAGGCCCAGACCTTCCCACGGCCGTCCACGCAAAGCAATAAGCTTAAAACTTCAAAATTGACAGTGGCCAAGCTCACCTCAAATCTCGTCCTCCGGATTTCCCTTCGCGGGTTTTCATTGTGTCCCCACCATTTAAAACGGCCTCCCTTGAGCTTCTTTCTGACCCTCGGATCCCGGGCTCGCTAGACCCATTTCAAACTTGCAAAATAAATAAAAAATCAACCAAGGAACAAACTATCCTCGGGATCTGACCTTTGGAATTTCATTCCCGGAATTCCCTGTGAACTTCGTCATTGTGAATGGCCAAGCTTGAATGTCCTTCTGGACCTCGGACCTCAGGCTCACAAGGTTTGTTGGAATTTGTAAAATGGAATTGATATCTGAAGTCTAAGCTAAATCTAGACCCCGAGCTCCAGAATTCTGTGTTACTTTCGCTATTCCAAATAGCTGGCCCAAGACGACTTTCTGACTCCTGGACCCTAGTCCACTTTTCGCTGAGCAAAAAATCCAAGTAGAGAATTGAAAGCTGAGCTTCTTTCAGACTCCAGATCCTAGAATTCCGCCTCTAAAATTTTGTTCCACTGCTGCCATTTCAAATGGCTGAACCCGTCCATCTTTCCGGCCTCCGGGCCTCAGTCCTTTGTTTGTCACCATGCCCCCAAAACTCCTAAAATTCATCTCTGGGGATTGCCCTTCAGAATTCCACTCTCAGATTGCTGCCTACTTTTCATCATTGTGAATGGCTAACCCATGACTACTTCCCGATGATGGCAATCTCAGCTCCAAATTCTGGCACTCGAAGTTCCATCTTCCCTGCACCATTTCATGCGGCCTTCGTGTAGCTGATACTTGAATGCTTAATTGAGGACTCAAATCACCTCCAAATCCAAAATGAACTTTGACCCACTTGCTAAATTAGGTCTTCTTTCATGCCAACCCTCAATTTGGAAAATCCAACACTGGGAAACACCTTTGGGAGTTCCATACCTAATTTTCCTTTCGAAACGGTATTCCGCCAAGGGAACTCCAGCCCTGGGAACCCGGGTCACCTGCCTTACTTTCTAATGATGTTTTATCAAATGTTATGTGATTATCGAATATGAATAATGATTGCAAAGCTAACCTTGACGTGCAAGGACTTGTTCGGGGTCATTTTTTTCATATTTAATGTTACTGATTCATGTCTTTTGTGTAGGATTGATGGAATCTGGCGCAAAAAAATTTGGTGCCTTGAATAAGAAGGGGGAAGGAATAGCCAAGGCACCCCGAGGCAAGGAGGATAAGGATCAGATGAAGTACAAGTTTCAAGGGGTTCCCTTACAATCCAGAATCACCACTCTTTGGAGAGATGTCACGGATACCAATATCGGTCAGGTTGATGTTGATGAGTTTACATAGAGAGTCAAGGTGAACCCCAAGATAGAAAATGAAAGGTTGATAAGGAGCTACATAATTGCCAAAGTTGTGGGCTTCCCGCCGGCCTTGGTGGCCCCGAAATTTTTAATGGCATGCGTAAAGGCATATCAACCTAAGAATCCAACTATAGTGGACTAGGATGGGAATATCCTCGCGGATATGTCCCCATCGGGTATAACGAAAACTTTCAACATTCCTACCTTTAAGAGCATGGAGACCCCCACCATAGAAGAATGCAAGGAATTATGGGAGCAAGATCCACTGAAATGTAAGAAACTAATCAATCAGTATTGGTTGAAGGACAAGCGGGCTAGTGCCGGCAAGCTCCCTTATGACCTTTTTCATAGTGCTTTCTTCGAGGATTACTATGACCTCTTGACCTTGCTAAGCTGAGTGATGGGTCTTTCTACTCCGGCCTTCTTCCAGGAATGGATGTTCTACTTGGTGGAGCAGATTCTCTGCGGTGACGGTACTGCCTTTTATTGGGGGGAGATAATCAGTGATTTCTTCCATGAACAGTTTAAAAGTGTCAAGAAGACCTCCAAGTTCTACATGACATCCTACCTGGTATACTCCCTCATAGACCAGTGACACTATCATGGATTAACTATGGTACCCAGTGAGGCATCGGGGGAGAGCTTAAACTGTACGATAAATACCCTCAACTGCAGTACCAAAATTTCAAGAAGGATTATTGCAGGGTTAATGATGCATTCATCACCCACATCATTCAATCTCTAGGAGGTGACTTTTAGAGAAGCGTTTCCCACAGTGCCAAAGACTTCCTCAAGCAATATGCCTTCCTATACATACAATTTCCAAGGTTCACTTACATTAGTGCCTAGGGATTCACAAAAAGACCAAACAAGCAGCCCCGGTACCCAACGACTGGATTATACTATTAGAGCTGACCTAGAAGCTATGGAAAATCCATAATATCTTGAGCAGCAAGCATCTGGTGGGTACACCTTACCCCATTGGGCTCGACCAAGGGATGTACAAGATTCATACCTCCCAGTATGCGGGGTACTGAGAAAGGGAGTTGACCAAATACCACTTCCGACAATATATAGCTCAACCCCAAATGAACCCATACAGACATATTAGAAAGGTACTGGGATGTGAGTATGCCCACCTCCATAACATTGAATATTTTTGGGCTAATTGTAAAGATGATCTTAAAGTGTGGCTATGGCACTACATGCGCATGACTGCCCTTTTTGTGTGGAGATTAAATTTGTGCCCGATTCCTGACCAGCTTGAGGAGGATGAGGACACAGTGATCAATCCAAGATATGATGCCTTCTCCAATTTTCCACTACTTGTGATTGACTGGAACGAGCGAGATCTTGACGACATCAACATACTCACCAAACCCATTGAGGTTTGAACGAGGGCATGGGTCGACCAACAGGTGGTCTGACTGAAACAACAAGGCGTCGCCTTAATGTTTAAGGGACTAGAAAGTGAATCGAGTGGCTCCGATGGTGGAGTGGCTACTGCTACAACTGGGGAAACATCCAAAACCCCACCATCAGTCAAAACCAAAAAGAGAAAAGAAGCCAGTGAGCAGCTGCCCAAACCGAAGGTTTATGCTCGAAAGGTATTAGAGGGTGAGCTATCAAGGAAACAAAGAAAAACAATTGGGGCTATGGAGATGACTGTGATACCTAGAGGCCCACTCCTCAGGGAAGGAGGAGAAGGATTTGACTAGATGAGGTCTCCACCTACTACAATTGCTATTGCTATTGCCACCATCTCGCAATGCTTCGCTTGTCATTTCCGCTTTCTCCCCGCTTGTGGGGACATCTTTGTCTACCTTGCTTCCAGCTCTCCAATCATCCAGATTCATCATGTGGATTCATCCTTTGCCACAACCTCATTGGTCACCTCTTCCTCTATGTATCCTTCCCTTCCCTCCATTTCCACTACTACGCTGCCTGCCCTTAGCCTCCTAGAATCCTTTGTGAAGTACATGCAAAATGTGCCATCTGAGCTTTTGGGGATGCTTACTAATCCAATGGTTCAAGTTGTAATAGCTCAGGCTATGGCCCATGCTCCAACTCTCCCTCCCCCTACCGAACCACCAAGAATGGAGGCGACAATGTAGATATCCGATGAACTTGAGCAACGATAGCTAAAGGCTGCAAAGGGGCCAAAAGATGAAGAATTTGAATACCATGAGCATCCACTGTTCAAACACCGGGAGTTAGATGAGGTAGCCTACAAATCCTCCAGTGAAAACAACGAGGAGCTAGACGCTGAACTAATCAAGGAAACAAATGACCCCGAGCACAATGTAGAATGGGGTAAGAAGCTTAAGGAGATTAAGGATAAGGAATTCAAGGATCAACTTGCACGTGAAGAGGAAATTGCTGCTCTAGAGACTGAAGGCAACAGGTCTCCAATTGAAAGGCATGGCCAAACCTTAGAACACGATGAGAAAGCATCCCTCCATGAGGGTGAGCAAGAGGATAAGCCTGGGGAACATGAACACAATCAAAATGAAGAAGTGAGGGATACTAAAATGGAGGATCCCTCTAATGAGTAGTTGTGTACCAAGTCTCCTACTAAGTGTATAACGCTCGAACAGGACTCCGATGAGGAGAAAGAGGATGCAGGAACGGAGAAGAGGGCTCTTGTTGTCAGAGCCATTGAACTTGAGAAGGAGGACAACAAGAATCAATGTGAATCACCTAGGGAAGAGTCCCAAAAACCCGATTGGTTGGAGAGGGAGTTGAAGCAAAAGAATCCCACCCCAAAAGATCCTAAGGTGAGGCTGGAAGCCATACTAGCCAGAGCATAGATAAGTACCAAGAAAGAGAAAAGGCCAAGGATTAGATCGAAGGTGACCATGGATGCCTCCAGATGTAGGATGGTACAAATAGTGACACCGGTGGTTGGAGAACAAAGAATAACTTATAACATCTCCACCATTGACTTGGGAGTGGCCACAAGGGAGAAAAAGGTTGACCACCTCCAAGAATCGATCACCACGGTGGTGCATCTTATCTAATAGGATAAGGTTTCTAAGGAGGAACTCAAAGTACAAGTGGTTGATCTGATGACCTATATTCAGCAGTGGTCATCCCTGGATGAGTAGCCCACTACGTCCTCAGCCCCGCCTTAGTTGCTATCTCAACAGCAGATCAATAAATTGGAGAAGAGAAGGAACTTGGATAAGACTATGAAAAACTAGTTCCGATAGGTCTTAGACATGGGAAACACAGGTATCAACTTGGGTGTCTGGATGACAAATAAGTTCTTAGAAGTACAAAGAACTCTTGAGGGTAGAAGGCAGGTCTGCGAAGAGTTCCCAGGGAAATACAGAGTAGCCTACCTAAAAATTGAGGCCATACTCACATTGCCAAGTGAGGTCTAGGAGAAGGACCTCGCGCTCAAAGATGATGACCATTAGTTAGCGAATGAATGGAAGCAAGATTTTGATCACTAGAGGAAGAGGTTGGAGTAGATCTTGGAATGTATAGTGCTGAATATTGAATGGGCCAAGGAGTCTAGAGAGGATTGCGCTTGGTACCTTAGGCTAATGATGGGGTATGAGCTACCCGCTATTGAAATAAATCTAGAGAGCATAAAGCCCCACTTCATAAAGAACATGGAAGATGGGATGTCGGCTGAGGTTACCACAGATTTCTTGGGTTTTTCCACTCGAACCTTCACCCAGTCTGAGCTTTTTAGACGTAATGCTGCTAAGTATGATGATAATTGGAAGAAGCTTGCCAACAATTCCCAGGAATGGAGCTACCAGGTGCTACGATCAGATATCATGGAGTTGGACAAGTTCCAGCCACTAAACTTGAGTTTCATGGAGTATGCAGCTTTGAAGAAGCTTGAAGGAAACCTTGTAATCGACGAAGAATTCCTCAAAGAATAGCTACAGCAAAGGGCAAATAGCTAAAGGACGAAATTGCTATAGTGCTATCACTAGATGAAAAAATAGGGAAAATAGAAGAAATGTTTTATAAATGTAATATATTTGGGGGTAGGTGAAGCCCTAGTGTAAAGTGAATCTTGGCCACACAAATAGAATCGAATCTTGGCCACTCATTTTATTTTTTTAAAACTATTAATAGGGCTCTCCTCCTCTCATTTTAAGAGAGTTGAGTTGTTGTAAAGGCATGCTACAGAAATTATAATACAAAATATAGGCATTCCTTGGTGTATTTCTGGGTTTCCCCAAATGTTTCATGATTCTTCTCCCCTTAATTAAAACTTTACTTCAAATTACTTTGTTGTTCTAGTTTCCTCTATTTAACTATAGTGGATTTAGTATTTTATCTTTGGTTATGAAGTTTTATGCTATGTGTATGCTTTCCTTGTCCATACTTTTGGTCATTTGCTACTGGTAGGTGACTATGTAAAGTTAGTCTGGACTTTAATTTCATAGATACTCCTTAAACTTTGTCTTTGTTCATATTTACATGATGAATGAATGATGAATATCTGCAATCCTTAGAAGATAGCATAGATTTTATGACATTGTGAGAATTTAGATTTAGTGAAATCCTATTTAAGGGAACTATCCACAACAAGAACCTCCATGATCACTATTCATCAGTCGTTCTAGGTCCAGGAACCATCCTTCTTCCTTTCCCTTTTTCCTTTTTTTTAGAAGCAACATGTGCTAAGGTTCATTGCACATTGTAAAGTTAAATCTAACGAAACAATGGATTCCAAGACTACTTTTTGAACCTACAACAAAATCATAGTAGTCTCATATCCGATGAACTGCATTTGTTGACCCAATTCTCCTACAACTTAAAACCACATAAGACTGCCTTGTGATCCCAACAAATCACATTAAATAATTGAAATATTTCAAACACTATCAAAACCTGACACCCGAGAGACTTTGGGATAGTGTTCTGCAAATTGATTGTGGAAGATTTTCTATCAAGAGAGGTAGTGCACCTATGCATTACCTATGTTGAGAAGTGCATAAAACACAATCAACAGTACTGATGTGAATACTATTAACAGGGTGAATGTCAACAGTAATTCTTGTAATACACCTTTTGAGCTATGGTTTGGTTATAAGCCTACTATCAAATTATTCAAAATGTTTGGAAGCAAATGTTACATCAAGAGAGATGATATAGGCAAGTTTGATGCTAGAAGTGATGAAGGAATCTTCCTAGGATACTCTACTAAAAGAAAAGCTTGTGCTTTAATAAAAGGTTGAATAAAGTGGTTGAAAGTGCAAATGTTAAGGTTGATGAAGATATTGGTAAATCATCCAGAGTTGGTGATTATGATTCAGTTGATCAACATGATGATGTTGATAATGATACTCAAACACATAATCAACTTTAGATTATTCTGGTTAAGCAAGGAAATCAAGAAGCAGAAGCAAACAAAAGTGCAAAAGAAAGATCACAAGAACAAGAGGTAAGAGAAAACTTCAAAACTCCTAAGTATGTGAGAAGAAATCATTCTGATAGTCAGATCATAGGAAACATAACCAAAGGTGTACAAACTAGAAGAATAATTCTAGAAGAATATTGTCTAATTTCTAAAGTTGAACCTATAAATATAAGTGAAGCATGCAAGGATGAACATTCGATGGAATCCATGAAAGAAGAACTGTTGCATATATAGAAGAATGATAGATGGGATCTTGTTCCTAGACCTTAGAACAAAAATGTGATTGGAACCAAGTGGGTGTTTTAGAATAAGTTGAACGAACAAGATGATGTTGTTAGAAACAAAGCAAGATTAGTTTTCAAAGGTTACTCACAGATGGAAGGTATTGATTTTGAAGAAAAATTTTCTCATGTTGCTAGAATTGAGGTTGTTAGACTACTTCTTGCTTATGCTGCTTGTGAACCCTAATCTTGTACCTGCACAAAAGCAACCAAAAAACATAATATTAGATCAATATTCAAGGTTAAAATAAGGATTTCCCATGAAATCCATTTACAATGCTCAAATACTAAATAATGCAAAAACTAAATAAAATCTATCTAAGCAAAGAAAACTATTCATACCATGGGGGAGTTAGTGCCAATTGGTATGTCGAAATCAACCCTTTCTCAACTCCTTTGTAAGCTTGATGATTTGATCCACTTGATGGTTGAATTCCTTCATAACCTAGCTAAGAACTTGATAAAAAGAGATGAGAATGGCTATGCTTGAAGATGGATTTGAGCATAATAAGTTTACTAAAATTGTGGATAATAGAATGAGAGGAAGAGTCTCTCATTTATAGATTTCCAAAATGTAAGATAGAGTGAAAATAAGCAATGTGGGATCATTCAACATCCAATGGCCAAGTGCCACTTGTCAAGATGTGAATGGTTGAAGGTTGAGCACATTTTGATCAATGTGCAAGTTTGAATTTTTAATTTGATGAAGTGACATGTTTAGAGGGGATGAAAGAAATGGAGTTAATGTCACTTGGCTCAATTCACAAGGACATGTAAGAGGCCTTGAATGCTTTGTTGGAAGGACCATGCCCATTTGAATTTGAATTCAAACTTGAGGTAATATTCCCTTTTTATGCCATGTTGAAATAAAATAGATGAATTAATAAATCAAAGTAATTGATTTATTGTGCAAGTTGCATTCTCTAGAGGATTTTAGTGAGAGGGATTAACTTAATCAATGTTTTGATTAATTTAACAGGAGATTTGATGATTTGATAATTTTGACTCAAATAGATGAAATAATTTAAATCAAAATTGAGAGGAAATGATTAATTAAATAAATGATTTGATTTAATTAACTAAGGAAGAGTATGTTAGATTAAATCAAATAAGGTTGAATTTATTCAATTTAATAAGAGGACTTTACAGATTTTAATCAAATAAAATGATTTATTTAATTAAACAAACATGTAAGGTTAATTAAATTAAATTTATTAATTTAATCATTGGAGGAGGAACACGTAATTAAATAAATAATGATTCATTAAATTAAGAGATAGAATATGATGAAAAGATGAGAGTATGATTTAGGAGGAAATGTTGTTAGTAATCAGGATCAAGTGTGTTGGATCGAGAATGTACATTTTCCATGTCTACACTACTTTCAAGAACTAATTTTTTTATCAAATGGATGTGAAGTCAACATTTCTAAATGGTGAACTAGAAAAAGAAGTTTATGTTCAACAACCAAATGGATTTCAGTTGACTGATGAAAAGGACATGGTATGTTGATTGAAGAAAGATTTGTATGGACTAAAGCAAGCTCCTAGAGCTTGGTATGCTAGATTAGACAAATATATATTGAAGCTTGGATTTAGTAAAGGTACTAGTGACATCAATTTGTATTTCAAGTTGGATGAGAATAAAGAATTAATCATTGAAGTCTTTGTTGATGATATTATCTTTGAAGGAGATGATGATTTGAGTATGAAATATGTTGATGAAATGAAAAGTGAATTTGAAATGTCAATGATTAGAGAGCTGAAATTATTTTTAGGATTGTAAATCACTCAGTTAGAAGATGGGATATTTATATCTCAGTCCAAATATGTAAAAGAGTTACTGAAAAATTTTGGCATGGAAGAAGAAAATCATGTTGGTACACCTATGGTGAATGGATGTAAACTCACATAAAATGATGAATCCCCTAAAGAAAATAAAACAAGGTACAGGTCAATGATTGGTGGATTTCTCTACTTGACTCAGATACGGCTAGATATAATGAATGTTGTGTGCATGGTTGCTAGATTTCAAGCTAATCCTAAAGAGTTGCATGTGACTGTTGTGAAAAGAATATTTAGATATCTGAAAGGGACAAATGATCTTGGTCTTTGGTATCCCAAGAATGATGATCTTACTCTAAGTGCTTTTACTAATGTTGATTGGGCAGGAGATGTTGATGATAGGAAGAGTACCAATGGTGGTGCATTCATCTTAGGTAAGAAGCTGGTATCTTGGTTAAGCAAAACAAAACACTCAGTTTCATTATCTACTGTTGAGGTAGAGTACATTGCTATTGCAAACAGTTGTACCCAAGTATTACGGATGAAACAAATGTTGAGAGATGTCAAAATTGAGTATGAAGAGCCCATTGCTATATTCTATGACAATTCAAGCACCATTAACATTACTAAGAATCCAGTATTGCATTCAAAGACAAAGTATATATCCATCAAGTATCACTTCTTGAGAGATAAAGTTTTTAGTGTAATTAATTAATTAATTATTACACTAGCATAAGTTAACTTAGGTTTTAATTAATCATATTAGTCCTAAGTTGCATTTAATAATTTAATAAAGTTGTTGAGATAAGATTCCCTTCTAGAAGATGAGTTGTATTTTCTAGAACTTATCTCCATCTTGTTATCATTCCCTAGGTAGTTGGTTAGGGTTTCTTATTGTCACATGAAGTGTGATTTGAACACTTGGCAACATCCTTTGCATTTTAGGTTTAGCACTTGCCTATATAATCAGGCATATGTACTCTTTGTGATTATTCATCTATCGATCAATCAATACTTTCTTTGTGGTTGAATATTTCTTCAAACCCTTGTTTGTTTTCTCTATCCATTCTCTTCCTTGTGACAGGTATTCATTTGCATGCAGGTGATCTTGGAATTTCAAGTTGGTTTTGACAACTTCTATATGGTATCAGAGCTTTCTTGCTGCATGTTTGTTCTTGTTTAAAGAGTTTGGAGCTATTTGGAGCTACAAGGGTTTGTTGCATGCTATTTTTTATTGGAGTCGTCATCATATTTGCTTCAAAAATTCAATTTTCACTCATTTGCAGGAAAAATGATTTCTGGGTTTTGTAGCCAGCATTGAAATCTGAACTAGGTATCTTTTAGATTTTGCATATTTTACATAGATCTGGAGAAAATCACAATTTAAAAAGCATCGGGCATCATTTTTCTCTTGGCTGAAGGTTAAAAAAAATCTTTTTTTTTCATTTTCTACTTGTTGGATCAAGAAACGATTTATGGGTTTTATTTCTAGCATCAAAATATTTCTGAGTTTTTATTTTTGTCTACAAACAGTGAGTAGATTTTCCAAAAATTAAATTAGAAATAAACATTTTTTGCTAGAAAACCTGTTTCCTGCACGCTAAATTTAGTTTTTATTTTATCTAAGAGTATATATTGCTACTTTATGTCATGGATACACATAATATTGCACCCCTTACTCCATTTAACTATTTTGGCTGGAAAAAACAAATGGAGATTCACTTGAAACATAAAGGGTTGTACAAGGTAACCATGGGCACAAAAATTGAACCTACATGTGCTGCTGAAAAGAGAAAGTGGTTTAATAGGTGTGATGAAGCTTATGGTACATTATGTCTATCTCTTTCTTCTAACCTTCTTTTTCACATTGAGTCTTGCACTACACCCCATGTGGTTTGGACTACTTTACAGTCTTTGTTTGGGAATTAGGATACTATGAGAGGGTTTCAGTTAAAGAATGAGCTTATTGACTTAAATCCTAGGGATTTTGACAACATCCAGGAGGTTTTCACCAAACTCAAGTCTCTTAGATTGCAGTTGTCACAGTGTGGTGTTTAGAAGGAAGACTCTTAGTTGATATTGTCCATTCTTTCTAAACTTGGACTAGATTATTTAGTTTTTGTTTCTACCTTTTATGCTACTAGGGATGCACTTGGTACTAGATTTACTATGCCTTCTTTTGATGATTTTGCATCTTCTCTCACTCGAGAGTAGACCAAGTTGGTCAATATGGGCAAGTTAAAGCCCTCTTCATCACAAGCACTTATTGCATCACAGGAGCTCAGAGATCAAAAGGCTTCTATAGGAAAAGGAATGAAACAAAAACAAAAGGATTCCAAATCTTATGAGTAGTAGAAGGAGTCCTCAGATTCATCATCCTTTTCTAAGGGGAAATCATATAGGAAGGAGAAGGGCCCATGTGCATATTGCAAGAGAGAAGGGCATGCAGAACATAATTGCTACAAGAAGGACATTGATGAGCTGAAGAATCTTCTTCAAAAACATTAGATTGATTTGCTTTCTAGGATGTCTGCATCATCTCCTTCCCCTCCTTCTTCTTTTTCTTCTTCTTCTTCTTCAGTACAGCATCACAGTGGCACAACTGGTTTACATACTTTATCAGATATGAAGGGACATGCTCTTTGTGCTTCTTCGAGTCTTGGATCAGGGAGATGGCTTCTAGATTCAAGAGCATCTCATCATATGGCTTCTACATAGTCTATGTTCACTTCTTTTGAGTCTCACACTATGTCTCATATTTTGATGGGAAACAATACCTACATGAGTGTTACAGGGAAGGGGTCTATTAGTTTTGGGGACAACACTTTTCAGGATGTCTTGTGTGTTCCTCATTTGACAAAAAACCTTCTTTCTATATATCAGATCACACATGGAGGCAATGGGAGGTCTATGGAGTTCACACCTGATTCAGTTATCATCAGAGACTTGGAGAGTAGAGCAGTTAATGCTACTGGAGTGGTGGATCACTCATCTCAGTTGTATTGCTTTGTAAATTTTGCTATTAATGGTGCTTCTATTCCTACAACTGTTCATCACACTTCTAGTGTGAATCATCATTCAGATGAGACATTTGGCTACTTGAACATTAGAGTTCTCACTTCATATCCTGCTCTTGAGCCATCCATTCCATCTCCTTCACCTACTATTACAATTATTGATACTTCTATGATTACAGGTGTAGTTTCTTCTATTTCAGTGTAGCAGGATCTAGTTGATCATCCATCTTTGGAGGTTCATATTCAGTCTTCACCCACTTTGACTTCTTCATTTGTTGAGGTCACACCTACTTCACCTTCAGAGATTGCTTTCATTCGACCTCTTCCCTCTCACTTATTTCAAGAGATGCAGTTTATCCAGTTCTTTTGGGCTACTTCATTCTAGGAGGGATTTGTGGTCTCTTTCTTCCTCTTTTCTGGGGGGTTATTTCATGTATCTTTATGATGGATGGTGTCCTTGGGGGGTCTTATGGAGTCCTCCATTCTTCATCACTTAGTTGCTCTTTGCATTCTATTTTGGGGAGGAGTTTTGTTCCCACTGGGTTTTCTCCTTTACCCCAGTTAGTTTAGTTTGCATTGCATTTGTACTTGGGTACCTAAAATGGCCATCAGCTAGGACCCATCATCATCATGCATAATCATTGCATTTTCCATTCCTCCCTAAGTTGCACTTATGGGGGGGTGTTAGTGTAATTAATTAATTAATTATTACACTAGCATAAGCTAACTTAGGTTTTAATTAATCATATTAGTCCTAAGTTGCATTTAATCATTTAATAAAGTTGTTGAGATAAGATTCCCTTCTAGAAGATGAGTTGTCTTTTCTAGAACTTATCTCCATCTTGTTATCATTCCCTAGGTAGTTGGTTAGGGTTTCTTATTGTCACATAAGTGTGATTTGAACACTTGGCAACATCCTTTGCATTTTAGGTTTAGCACTTGCCTATATAATCAGGCATATATACTCTTTGTAATTGTCCATCTATCAATCAATCAATACTTTCTTTGTGGTTGAATATTTCTTCAAACCCTTGTTTGTTTTCTCTATCCATTCTCTTCCTTGTGATAGGTATTCATTTGCATGCAAGTGATCTTGGAATCTGAAGTTGGTTTTGACAACTTCTACAAAAGTAAGTGACAAAGAAGTCAGACTGGAGTACATACCTACCAAAGAGAAAATTTGCAGATATCTTTACAAAGTTGTTGCCTAAGGATACTTTTGAGTACCTCAGAGGAAAGTTAGGGGTAATTTCCCCTCCTAATCAAAACTAAGATGCAAGTATTTGTATCAGTCTGTGAATTCATTGCTATATCATATTCTAGATTGATGTTGTGGTGACTCCTACTTAGGGGGAGTAGTCAAATATTTTTAAAATTGAAATCAGAGCATATGTACCTTTTTCCATTGATGTCAAAGGGGGAGAGAAGCAATGTGAAAAATGGGAAAGAAGAAGGAAACAAAAAAATCCACAATCTCAGGGGAAGATTGTTGAAGAAGAGTTAGTTGGGTTGATGGTATTATTTTTCACATCATGTGTTTCCATCAATTCCAAAAGGGGAGATTGTTGGATGTTTTGGTTGTGTTGTTGACATATTGTTGTCATTGATTTCAACACTATTAGAATTCTAATCTACTTAAGGCTGTATATGTCGAGGAGATTGAGAATTTTTTTAAAAATATAGTACAAGTAGCCAGTGGAGCTGAGAAGGTTAGAATGTCAGAAAGCTCTATTTGTTGAAGATCTGAAGGTGCAATTCAAAGGGTTTATTGTTGAACCTTTCTAGTATGTTTTTTGAAAGTTTTAGAGGTGCACATGAAGTTTTGTGGAGGTTATGAAGATCTATGTACCTATAGTTATTCAGTTTCTATAGATGGTAATCGCATGTGTTGCGCATGTACCTATGATGTTCATGGATGAGTCTAGATCATGCTTTATCCTTGTTGTATGTCCACAGTAATTGGAGTGTTCATGATCAAATATTTTTCTGATATGTTCCTGAGTGTTCATGTTTTTGGACGACATTGTGGTGTTAGCATGTTGCGGATCCATAAGGATTAATATTTTATTGTTTGGAATTTTTGGAGATATTTGTTTGGGTCCTCACTATGTTATGACCGACTTGTGTTGGTACGCATTGAAATTTATTCATGTATCAAGGCCGACAATTGTAATTTATTCTTTATTTGTGGTCGGCTGAATAGTGGATGCAAATTTGTGTAGCGGATATATATACAAGATTGTTTTCCTCATTTATGACAAGTGCTTAAGTGTACAAGTGATGTACAAGTGTGAATAAAGGTTAGATCATTCAAAGTAGAGTATGGAATATTTTGAAGAAGTTTCGTGTGCCTAATTGGAACTATAATCAGGCTTTTGCAGAAGCTATTTTCTCAATTCAAATTCATGAGATGGATTTAATCTGATTACTATATGTAAGGTAGTGGTCCTTCCCTTTGACCAGTGTGCTCTAGGTAGTGTGTCTGAATGCAAGTGCATTCTCTTTTTATTCTTCATTATACTTCTACCAAGGTATAATCTTGTGGACTAATATCCATCATGGTTTTTCCTCTAATAGGGTTTTCACGTATAAAATATTGGTGTTCATGTGTCTATGATATGTTTTTCTTATGCTTGCATTGTTAATTATCAAATCTATGATATAAGGATTGGTTAATGTTGTATAAGTTTGATTTTGGTTACAACTGATTCACCCCCCCTCTTAGTTGTCTATCCTTGTTTTTCCAACAGTAAACACAAATGTGAAAATGGATTTTTGTAATATGGAAATGTAAAAATGGGTATCTATAACATGCAAATGTGAAAATGAAATTCCTATATATGAACATGCATGCAATAATGTTTTTGTATGTCACAAGATATCATCAAGAGATGGATGTTAGTGTAGAGAAAGAATTCTTCAATATATTGCCAAAGTACTAATAGGTATTGCTTTAATCATCATTGTGCAAATTATTGTAATGGCCAAAAAATGCCATGATATGACATGGATCAATATTGTGCAAGGTCATGCCATCACATAGAATAAATAGTCACAAACAAGGATAATTATGACTCATATGAGGAACTCATTTGCCTTAGCCTTCTTGTCACAACAAACCATAAACAAGGAAAACAAGCCATGAAACGTTGTTTCTCTTCTAAATCCTATGTAGGAGATCCTCGAGGAACTAGTAGCATGACAACCTACAAAGACAAGATAGCCACCATGATACGTCATTGCTCCTCTAAATCCTATGCAAGACATCCTCAAGGAACTAGTAGCATGATAGTCTGAAAAGACAAGATAACCATCATGATACGTTGTTGCTCCTCTAAATCCTATGTACGACATCCTTGAGGAACTAATAGCATGATAGTCTGAAAAGACAAGATAACCACCATGATATGTTTTTACTCTTCTAAATCCTATGTAGGACATCCTTGAGGAACTAGTAGCATGACGAGAAAAAACCAAATGACAAACGCCAATATTAAAGATAGTGTTTTCCAAAGTGTTTTCCAAGTATGTCCAAATCTCAAGTGTTTTGATGTCAAGATGTCAAGGTTGAAGAAGTCTAGCTTTGCATGAAAAATGTTAGGTAATGTCAAATTTAGGAAGGACACATCCTAAATGATGTTGATGTTCATAGGATTGATCCTCAAATGTCAAGAGAATCCCTCAAAATGTTAGATGACAGTGTTGATGCTCTGAAAAGACATATCCTAAAGCATAAAGTGTTGTTCTTTGAAAAGGTATATCTGGAGAGTAACCAAGAGTTGATGGGTGGACTTGTTATGATAGTTTGACCAAGGTTGACTAGGTTACTAAATTGAGCACATGCCAGAATTGACATGCCAATTTAGTTGAGGTGTCAAAAATGATCATCAAGGTTTGTTCAAGAGTTGTCTAATTTAGGAAATTTGTAGAAAAAGACCAATTGATTTAACATAACCTAAGGGAATAGACCTAGGGGGCCTTGGGGGCTCATCAACTGATGGCCTTTCCTACATAGCAATGCATAGAGACCTTGTAGACTGACACAACTTGACTTTTCCTGATTTGACAAAAGACAGAGTGATGATTTTATTTTGACAACCTAAAAGAACTAACCTAGTGGCTCAAGGGCACATCGACAGATGGCCTTGCCTATATTCAATCATAGAGGAAACATAGTTTGACAATGATAAGGACTAACATGACTAACTATGATTCTATTTTTTGGGATTTTTGAATGTTATTTTGATTTTTTTGTGTTTTTTTCATGTTTTTATGTTTTTTTGATTTTGAAGTTTTATGATGTTTTTGGATTTTTTTTAGGAAATTTTCTAATTTTTATGGATTTTGTTAGGACATTGACTGATTTTTATGACCATGTGTGAGATCCACTATAGTTAGGTGATAAAGGTATTCCCCTTAGTCAATTCTATGAGTAACCAAGTTTGGGTGATATGGAAAAGGACATGCGTGGGATGAAAGATGGAGGATATGCGAGACATGATTTCAACCATTGTTAGCCATGGAAATAAATAGCAAGACTTATGATGAGTTTCATGAGGGTGTTAGAAGATTGGGCATTTATTATGGATGAAGGTAGATAGAATGATAGTAGATGGTGAAGCAAAGACTGACTATGCATGACACCTGTTTTCCAAGTTTTGACCATGGTACTTATCCAAACCACCATCAAAGTGGTTTACACTATTGGACTAATTATTTCTCATTACTATTTTTTTGATATTTTCTGATTTTTTTGGTGTCACCAAGATGCCTATTTGCTAGGTTTTCATCATGGTGATATTTTTTCTATTTTTTGGTTTTCAGCCAAGCTCTTTGATCCTATGTGTAGAATTTGTGAAGATGCAAACTATTGATAGGTTATGTCAATTTTTCCCAATCTAGAGTAGCTAACTAGTAAGTGCTAGAACCAAAAGTGGTAGTGATGATGTAAGGACCCATATAATTAGGCTCGAACTTGTTGGGTTTCACAGTCAGACTGATTCTTTGGAATTTGCATCATGAGAAAGTCATCAATGTCAAATTTTTGGACCATCACTCTCTTGTTATAACTATGAAAAAGGTAATTTTGATATGCTTACAAATGATTCAAGGCATTTTTTTGACATTCTTCTAACAATTTTAGCTCCTGTAGTCACAACTGTAAGTATTATTTGTCATCAATCAATCCTTTCATGGAGACTCTAAGAGATGGGATTTTGACCTCAGTGGGAAGGATAGCTTCACCTCCAAAGACCAAGGTGAATGGGGTGGCTCTAGTAGGCATGCAGATGTTGGTACAATAGGTCCATAAGGTAGGATTAAGTTTCAAATACTAGTCGCGACCAACATCATTTACATTCTTCTTAAGAATCTTGATAATGGTCTTGTTAGACACCTCATATTGACTATTCCCTTGTGGGTAATAAGGTATGGAGAAATGGTGTTGAATGGGAAGCATCCACATAGCTCCTAGATGTATTGATTTTTTAAAGGATGACCATTGTCTATGATGATAGATTGTGAAACACCATACTAGTAGATGATGTAGTTGAGGATGAATTTAGGAATTTTCTTACCGGTTATGTATGTGAGGGAAATGGAATCTATCCACTTCGTGAAATATTCAGTAGTGGTAATAATGAATTTATGGCCATTGGATGAGGTGGGATGGATTTTACCCATGAGGTCGAGTCCCCATTTCACAAAGTGCTAAGGATAAGTGATTTCTTGAAGCTCTTGTGCTAGTGCATTAATAAGATCACTATATACAAAACATTGACGATATGTTCTCAGAAACTGAAGGGAATCCTTTTCCATGGTCGATCAGTAATACCCAAGTCTCATAACTTTCTTAGCTAAGGTTGGGCCACTCGAATGAGATTTGCATATAACCTCATGTACCTCATGTAAGGTTGTTTGTGCTTCTTCAATGTTGAGACATCAAAGAAAGAAATGGTCAAAGCTACGTCAATATAGGGTGTCACTGATGATGGTGTAATTGGTGGATTTGTGAATAGAGGAATTATGTTTCTTGTTAGAAAGGTTTAGCGGCAGGGTCTACGACTGAAGGTAATCATATATTTCTTGATACCAAGGTGAATTTGAACCAACGAGCTCACAAATAATTTCTAACTCAGGAATATCATATGTGGGAACCAATAGCTATTCCACTAAGAACTTGAATCGCAACATATTCCTGGTAATGTCTAAAAGAGATCCAATCATAGTCATTGCATTTGATTCCTTGTTTTGTGTCCTAGAAATTTTCTCAAAAGAGATCATGTGGAAATATGATAGAAATATATCAACTAAGTGTTTATAGGGCATCAAATTTTCATCCTTGGTGTCATAATCATCATTGACTTGGTTGATAACAAACTGAGAGTCTCCAAAAACTAGGAGTCCTTTGATTTTCCATTTGATGGAAATTTGAAGTCTTGTTACCAATGCTTCATATTCATGGACATTATTAGTACAGGGGAAGGTGATTTAGAATGACTCAAGAATAGAATCCCTTTGTGGTGTAATGAACAATATTCCTTCTCTTGAGCCATGACCTATATGGGACCCATCAAAATATAGTTTACATGGTAACTTACGACCTACATGGAAGGTAGATTCATCTAGGAAGTCAGCTACCAAAAGGTGATCATCTTGGATAGGTGCATCAACAAGTTGATCCATGATAACCTTCCATTTTATTTCCTTGCATTCTGTGTACTATATGTCATACTGATTAAGTATCATTACCCACTTTTCCAATCACCCTATCAATGCTACTCGACTGAGAAGGTACTTTAAAGGATCTATCTTTTCCACTAACTATGTCTGATGATTCAACATATAATGTCTCAAATTTTGAGCAGCAAGGACCACTACGATACAAGCATGTTCAATGTAAGTCTAGCTATGTTCATACCCAATCAAGGTATGACTGATGTAGTATACAACACTTTCATTTTCCTCACGGTCCTTTTGTGTCAGTAGTGCCCCTAGCAAAGAAGTTGTCACAAATATATAAAAGATCAATAATTTTAAATTAATGGACAACATTATGACCAATGGTGTTAGAAGATAGTTCTTGATCTATTCAAAACTAGTTTGATATTTGTCAGTTGAAAAAAATGGGATGCCATTGCTTAGCAGATATTGAAACAGTTGACACTTGTCAGCTAATTGTGTAATTAAGTACCTGATTGACTAAAGTCTTCCTTGTAATGTTTTGAGTTCACTGATTCCCTTTAGAGGGGTCATTTCCAATATTTCTTTCACTTTATCTAGGTCAACTTTGATACCTCAACGAGAAATTATGTAGCCTAGGAGCTTACCCAAAGCCACACCAAAAACATACTTCTTAGGATTGACATTCACTTTATACTCTTCTAGCCTGTTGAAGATCTTATCTAGCACTTTAAGGTGATATTGACATGTTAATGACTTTTTCAGATGGTCATCAATATAATCTTCCATCAAGGTATGCATGAGATCATGGAATATCGTATTCATGGCTCGTTGATATGTAGCTCCTGCATTTTTCAACCCAAAAGGTATGACGTTCCAGCAATAGGTACCATAGGGACAAGTGAATGCTATTTTATGTTGATCCTATAGGGTGATGTGGATTTTATTGTATCCTGAGAAACCATCCATGAGGGATAGCATCTCATACCCATTTTTAAGATCCACAAAGATTTTTATGTTTAGAAGTAGAAAGTCATCCTTCGGGCATGCCTTATTCGGATCCCATAATTTTGTACATATGCATATTTGCCCATTTGGTTTTGTGACAAGTACCAGATTGGAATTCCATTCTGAGTTTGGCTTTGACATGTAAAGAAATTTGTGGATGCATCTTGCATAGCTTCTATTTGATAGGTTTTATCTCAGGAAGCAAAGTTACATAGTACAATACTAATGCTAGATATAATCCAGGCATATAAATGTAGGACCATGCGGAGTTGATTTTTCACTCTATGAAAAAATCCTTGAACTCAAACTTCTCCTCTTCAATCAATGATGTTGCAAAGAGAATCATATTAGGATTTCCAGGTGTGGCTACATTGACCTCCATTGTATCCTTAATGAGCATTGGTGATTTTTCCTATGTCAAGGGAAGAAAGTCCAATTCTCCATCCTTGGGCACCTCAAAGAGTTTTTCACCCTTAGATACATCCTTTCTTTTTAATTTACTATTGTTAGAAGGTTCCTTGCGGGTTTCACCTAGAGAAATATCCTTTTTTATTTATTTTTCTTATATTTGTGACTAGAGGATTCAACAGTCTCCTCAAAGTACATTACAGAATCAAGATCTATAGTGAATCTAGCCTTATGGTCCCAACATGGTATTCCTTCATGGAGTCCCATGAATTATGCAAGAGCTTCATCATTCTAGGAAATGTCCATAATAGGTGAGTCCTATTGATCCCAATCAACAAGCTACGGGTATAGAAGGGAAAGGCCATCATTAGTATTGATGAAAGGTGGGGAGGACACTAAAAGCATGTAGATGGAGGCTAAAAGGGTAAAGACGAACATGTCTTCAAAGTATTAAGAGGATTCTATCCAATCATCCTCTTCATACTCAAGCAAGTTGGATTCATGATTGAAATAAGGGACAAACATTGGCGTATTGGACTCTTGTTCAAAATAGGAAATACAAGGGTCTGAATCATGGAAAATAGGTTCTGACAATTGTTTAGGTTTTTCATCATCACAAGGCTAAAAGAGTTGTACCCAAGTTTCCCTTTGCAGTAGGAATTTTCCAGAAGGTTCAATGTTAAACATTTGACTGAATTTTTCATCAAAAGAAGGTTCACCTAGTTCTCGAAACATTTCATCAAGCTCATAGTCACTTAGGGATCTCTCAGAACCAAATTCCCACTCATGGGAGTTTGTCTCGGTATGGGAATATACGATGATATTGAAACTTTCAGAAGCATTTACATCCTCACCTAAAAGTACATGGATATGTGGACCATCAATCTTGAGTGGTTCAAACTCTAACCCCAAATTCTTTAGTCTTCTTGATGGCACTATAGGTTCTCTCCATCCAATCTTGTTTATACCAAGGCCACTAGTTCCATCGTAGCCTTTTGATTTTTTTATCCCATAGACTTTTCCATACTATTGTACTAGAAGTGAAGGTAAGTCTTCGGTGTCTTTGTAAATCTGAGCTGAAATATTTTTAATATCTTCATCATTCATATCTCCCCATTTTGTGAAAGTCATCATTGGAGGAACTTTAAAGATCACATTTGGCTCTATTTTGAAACAAGGCCTACCATAATATTTTAGAGACTTGGGTATCATAATGATGTAGTAGGTAGTGTGTAATTTGTACGTGTCATAACCTTGGTCCTAGATTTTAATTCCTAGATCAACACTTGGAGTAGTGGAAGTAGATGGTGTGATGGAGGTCGAAGGAGTGCATGTGGATGGATTGGAAAATGTAGATGAATCAATGTATTTTGAAGAATTGGACATTGAAGCTTCACAATTAATGGTAACTTGGTGCCCAGTAATGCCTCTCAAGTTGGTGCAATACTAGAAGGGATCAGGATCTCCAAGTATGGTAATTTTGGAACCATCGAAAGGAAACTTCAAACATTGGTAGTAAGTGGACAGTACAGCCTTTAAGGCATGGATCCAAGGTTGACCAAGTAGGATTTTATAAGGTAGCTGAAGATCCAGAGCCTGACATGTCGTATCTACAATGACTAGCCCCACACATGTGGGGAGTGTGATGATGCCCTTAGAAGAGAGTTCATCATCATCGTATGCCTTTATTATAATGCTTTTGGTGGCATCCACACACACATCAGAGAAGCCTAGTGCTTTGACCAGTTTTAGGGAGCATATATTCAATCCTGTTCTGCCATCTACTAAGATTCATCTAACCTTGTGTTTATGGATGAAGAATTCAATGTGGAGCACATCATTGTGAGATGGTTTAGGTGAGGAATAATCTTGGTCCAAAAATGTGATGTGATGGGGAGTAGTCAAGTATCCGACCATGGCTTCGAAGTGGTTTACATCAATGTTAGTAGGTATGGAATACTCTTGTAAGACCTTATCAAGTATGGCTTTATGTGTAGGCTAGATGTGTAGTAGCTCAAGTATGGAGATTTGAGTGGGTGTTTTACCCAATTGGTTGATAAGATTGAATTGGCCTTTAGGTTGTGACTGTTTCACAGAGGGATTGGGTATTGTGATCTTTGGTTTTCTAGAAGGAGGACCAACTATTATGACCTTGCCTCGATGGGAGGTGACATTACACTCCAGAGTCTTCTTTATGGTGATAGTATTAATGTGTTCATCAGTAGCTTGCAGGTGATTAATTATAGGTCAACCAAAATAGTCGAAAGCAACATGAGTATAATTGGCTTGATTGTTAGTCTTTGAACTTGATGTAGAGGAGTTATTCGAACCATGATCTTACAATGGATTTTTGTGAATTGTATGGTCTGAGTTTGAAGAAAATTGTTGACCATCTATTTCAATGGTAGGAATTTCAATAAGATCTTGTATGAGATTTCTCAATTTCCTACAGGAAGAGGTTTTATGCCCTTTTACTCAATGATATTCGTAGAAAGAATTATCATCTCACCATGATGGTTTGAATTTCCCTAGTTCATATGGTTTAGGAACCTGTAATGTTATGGCATTGTTTCAGATGGTCTTCTTGAGGAAAAATTCAAATTGTTCACCTAAGGGGGTGTATGTGTGTATTTTGGGAAATTTTTTGGTTTGTCATGGTTGCCCCTGCTCTTGGTTGTTTTGGATGGCTTTTGTTGCAGGAGTTGGTGTGGTCAAGGGAGGATTTTTGGTTTGATATTCTATGAGTGTAATTACGGGACCTATCATGTTCACTACCTTAGTTTCAAAAAAGCCATCATTGGTAATATGCTAGTTCTTGACCCAATATTTGTTTTTGTCATTAGGTGGGTTTGGGTTCATGTTCTTGTTGGCATATTTGAGTTCTCCTTTGGCAAAGAGGGATTTTTTCGAGTTGAACTCCTTTTTCTACAAGTTTTGTGAAAGTGGTACAACAATGAACTTGTAAACTATATCTCAGTGTTCCAAAAAGGTTTTGAATGAACATATTTACCTTCTCTTTTTTTGATATTTCAATAGGACATCAACTTGCCAGACCCTGCCATCTTTGGAAAAAGGGAATGAATATTTCGCCAGTGTCTTCTTGAGTAGTCTTGCATAAAGTGGTGATGGTAATGTCAATGTCAATATTGTAGGAATAATTTTCTACAAATTTATTAGCAAGTTCTGATAGAACCTTCAAATTTTGCAAATTTGAAGTGCCCATATTGAAAATTTTACCTCTGCACTTTCAGAGTTACCCCTTAAAAATCTATCTAAGTGACCTACTTTGGGACATCATAACTTGGAGCGTATTGATTTTGATGCAAAATACCTTGGTGGACCCACTCATGTGACATACATGAACATGCATGTAAGTTTTTAGCTTCCCAAGATGAGTTTTGATAAATTTTTGAAAAGAAAAGTTGGAGGGTTCTGGCACTATTTTGTTGTTTGAGAATATTTAGTTTTGTGAAGTGGCCTCCTATTTGAGCTTATATTTCACAACTTGATCATTTTCAAGATGAATTGATTGGTTCATTCCATTCTCCCCACATTCATATGCTCCCCTATCTGATTTATAAGCTACATGATATGATTTTCTATTTTTTGAGATCAAAAGTAAATGTAGTTTATTCAGTTTCACTTGCAATTACGACATGTTTTCAAGGTGGTCAACTTCAACCCCTAATATCTCATGAAAAATGATGATTCATGAAAATACCTCTTGCATACGTACTTAATGATCTCAAATGAGTTTGTGTTTCCAATGGTAGTCCCCTAGAAGATGGTTTGCTATTTTTCAAAGTGGTGACTTCATGAGCCTTGATTGGTTCTAAACAGGTGCAATTATAAAAAAGTATGAATAAACAACTTTGTCAATTAATATCTTTCACCTCGAGATCCCTTTATCCAATCCATTTATTGCAATACATTCTTGGGTCAAGTGTCTACATTCCTGCTCAATCTCAGGCTCTTAGAATAAGTTTTGATGGGTTTTTTAATCATTTTCTGATCACAATAAGGCCAAAAATGGTGTTCTAGAAAGTGTCAAATATTACAAATCTGATGACAACCCATTTCTTATTTTTGTTTGAAACATCTAAAGCTACAGTTTTATCAAAGGAGGTACTTGGATTTTAAAGGCTAGGAAAAAATTGAGGAAATGAGTTTTCTCTAAATAATTGATTATGATCCTATGCAAATTTTCATGGCTCCAGGTGTCCCAGTTTTCCCACAATAAATTAATTCAAATGGCCTGTAGGCGTGATTAAAAGTCACAATTTTTCTAACTTTCAAATGTTAATATTTAAAATATTCAAAATATTTTAAATATTGTGCAAGATAAATGGGGCATTTAGGGAAAATATAAAATTCATTTCAAATTTTTTTGGGTCAAAGAAAGTTTAATTCTTGCTTTTGATTGGTCTAGAGGCGACTTTCATGGCTTTCATGGTTGCACGATCTTTTCGAGATCTTGAGACCAAATGGAAAGCACAAAAAGAGAGAATATAATGTGACAAGAATAAACTATATTCTTATCAATATGATTCAATGATATGAGATGATGTACAATGAGAGAGATCCCTTGGTTATATAGCTAAGGTGAGATATAAGATGTCATAGGATTATGACAAGTGTCTTAATCATATGACATGAGACAACTAATCACACTTACCTAGGTTCACATGTAGTAGTTGTATAAAGATAAGATAAAAACTAATGACAACTAAAACCTTCTAGAAAAATTCCTTCCTATGACCTAAGTAAACTTAATATGTGTAAATAAGTTCCCTAGTAATGAATTGACTAGGTACAAGACTTTAATTACACCAAAAAAAATCAATTTTAATTCTTGCTTCTGATTGGTCCAGAGGCAACTTTCATGGATTTCATGGTTGCACAAAAAAAAACTCATTTCTTGTGGGCATTTTTCGAGAAAAATTGAGGAAGACGGAACTTCTTATTTCATACTGTAAAAATTTTCTTATACCACCATAGCTACCATGCCACATGAGGGAGGAATAGAGGATTCTATGCTTGCATAGGTAATGCATCAAAATTGTTTGAAGAAAATTTTCTTACAACCATTGTCCAAGCAAATGTTGTAGAGCACTAGAGGAATTAGAGTAACCACAAAATAAATAGCAGAGTGCATACCGCGCATGAATGGTGGTGACGTCAGATTGAAGGATGCACAATGTGCATAGAAATGGTAGAATCGTGTGAACCGCACACATCAAAAGATGATGTCAGAAAAGGGCTTGCATAGTTTGCGAAAACAAGCCACGTGGATGGTGGTCTTGACAAAAATAAAAGGCACAAGTATAGTTTAATTTTCCCAATGGTGATTATTTTAAGAGGCTTTCATTTCAAATGGGGAAAAAAATTTAAAATTTAAATGTCTCTCAAGAATAAAAGATGAAGGATGGTGGGCCCACGAGCAGCTTGAAGGCACGGGTAATATTTTTTTAAATGGGTCTGATGAGTTTTTCTCATAACAATTTATTTTGGATGGTTTAGTGCATTGGGAATGATTGTGATAGGCTCATCAATAAATTGAAAAATGTGGGTAAAGTAATTTAACAACCCAATAAAATAAAGATTTCAAATATAAAGTAAAATGAATTTTACTCATTTCACTTTGCTGGGTGTAAAATGTAAATTGCAATAAAGGTGACTTTATTTTATTCTTTAAAATGTTAGAGGGTGAAAAGCTAAGTGGGTCAACATTTGAGGGAAAATTATTTTAAAATAAGTCAAGTGGGGGAACAGGCAATATTTTGATTTTTCCTAAAAAGGTGATTTTAAAACTTCATTTTTAAAAAGCCTTCAAGTGTTAGGTGAAATATGTGGAGGTGGAATGTAAAACACTGGTAAAGTGTTTTACTTGGCCCAGATGAAATATTTTAATCCACACCATTTAAAGGAAAATCTTTAAATATAAATTGAAGTAATTTTAAAGTGCACGGTGGGATCTTTTATGAAGTGAATAAAATATTCACTATAGGTGAACCCACAAAAGTGGTTTACAATTGGAGTGAGGAAGGAAAAGTTGAAAAAAATGACCCCATCCCAAAAAAAATCATTTCTGGGGTTCGAACAAACTTATAGGTTCAAATGAACCTAAAGAGGGTTCAAATAAACAAGGGCTGGAACAAACCCATTTAATTAACTTCCCAACATTCTCACAAAAAAACCCAAAAGAAACCCTTTTTGAAAGGGGGTTCAAATGAACCCTGGTTCGAGCGAACCTCTAGGGGCTCACTCAAACCCCTAGGGGTTCACTCAAACCCCCCATTTCCCTCCTCCCCCTCAAGTGGTAAAAAAATCTAGAATTTTACGCTTCGAAGCTCGGGTTGAGGATGAAAATGGAGGAGAATTCACAAACCCAACTAGATGATGGTAATCTTCGAAATGAGCTATCCAATGAATATGATTTTAATATGTTTTGGTTTTATTATGTATTTTCTTTGTAAGTTTTATTAAACATAGGTTTTTGACTAAAAATCAAGCTCTCTATTCTGCATATGTGGAAAAATAGCTGATTATCAAAATAAAATTTTGAAAAATATGTTTAGGCTAGGTATTGACATCCTTGACCCATTAAGTTTTTTTTTGAATTTTTATACATATAGAAAAATTTATGTTGTATGCAGTCCGTCTATGTTTGAATTGTAATTGGTTTGACTTTGAAACTTAATTAAGGAAAAAATATTTAATAAAACACTATGAAACCAAATTAAAGTGCTAGATATCATAGTTACAAATCTAAATTCAAAAATATTAGAATTTTATCCTTCATACAAAAAAAGTTATGTTGTATATGGTGAGCATCACTCCTTAAATTTTTTTTTTTTTAAAAAGCTAATATTCAAAGGAGATGGAAAAAGAAGTACGATCTTATTCCAAATTTTTTGAAAAAAATATATTTAGAATCTATAGAAGAAATGTCACAAATCACTAGTTTCCATCATCTTCAAATTCCTCATAGTTTAGCCATTATAGGAGCCCGAAAGTGAAGATTTAGTTAAAAAAAAATTAGTTTAGTGTCTAGTTTGCCCAAAAATTGTAAACCAATATTGTGAGATCACCCCTATCTTGAAGGCTTTTATTTGCTAGAAATGATAAAGTAATGTGTAGCATGATAAAGTGAATTAAATATTCACTTTCCAAAAGGATTTATTGTAAAACAAGATTATTATTATTCTTACATTGTAGGGTAAAATGGAGTGAAATTATTCACACGGGGAAATTTTCTGTTGCTAAACAACTTGAAGAAAAGGAAAAATTCAAAGGAAAAGTTTGTTACAAGGAAGAGAGTAGAGAGAGGCTTTTTTAGATATTTTTGTTGCTGATCAACGGTGGATGAAGCTTCTAGATGTCATCAATGAATCAGTTTTAGGGCTTTTATTCCTTCTATTTCTTCTCATTCTTTTCTCATTGTAAGGGGTTTTGAATTTTTTGTATGGGGTTGGGTAAACTAGTGTTGAGTGTGAGTCATGTATTGAATCTATAAGCTATAATTGCTAATTTCATGAGCAAATATCAGCTAGTTTGTTCAAGTAAATCACGAATGTCATCAAATTGTCTCTAGATTTATACACATTTGATCATATGAATTCAATAATACAAAGTATGTTTGATTTTATCATCTCAGTTTCCTTGGGAGTGTTTTATTTGTTCATGGGTTTATTTCAAAGAAATGGTTAAACTACTTTGAGCAGATAATTGCAATTTCAGGTGTGCAGGTTGGATTTATAAGAAGAATTTGATTGACAAAAAAAGATTTGTTGGTGTAATGCATTAGCAGTTTGAATACACTGTTTGAATTTTGTTTACTGATGAAGTTCCCTTTATAATTTTGTATTTGACTCCATGGCCCAAAACTAGGCACTGATTTGTCATTCAGCTTAGTGCATTTCAAAAACAATTATTAAACTCAAAATCATTAAATCTTTCAGTTATGATATATGCACTTAAAGTATCATTAAATTTCTAGCATTAGGTGATTATTTTCTCAAAGGTCTACCAGGAATTTCATGAATAATATCTATTTGCATTTAGTAGGAACAAATTTGTGTGTTGAAGTGTTCTTGCAACATAGAGTATCAAATGAACACAAATAGGAACACCCTCCTTGGTCTCACAAAGCCTAAAGAGTAGGGGTAAGGCCCTGAGAAGCTTTACCTATCAGTTGGCCACTAACTTTGATAATTTCTTAACATAGAGGTTGGCTACCTCTTAGAGAGTTTCAAAGCTTAGCTGAAAAAAAAACCAAAAATTTCTTCCCATGACTTTATCCCTTTGGGAAAGAGAGCGAACTGGTTGAGTATGGAACCTATGAGACTTATGGGGAAGAGTCTCATCAAATAGGTATGTTCATATGCAACGTCCATGCAATTGGTCATAATTTTTCTTATGTTCTCAAGGGGACTAGTCTTTCCTTTGTATTTGGAGAGGTTGGGTACCACATATCCTAGAGGGAATGGTGGCATGTGTAAGTTCGTGTGAAATGAGAATGGACATAAATCATAATATGTGTGTGTCTTCTTGTTGGAAAATTGCATGTCCTCCACTTGTTTTTGCAATGGAGAAATTTGAGTTGTGAGTGCATCTACTATAGGGTTGTTTGTGGCATCACACATGTTGGTGAGGGGTATACCCTGAGTTCACACTTGTTGTAATGGTATGCTCTGATTTAAGATGTATTGGTGTGGAATGTATGATACATTTTTGGTTGGAATTTGTTGGTATTGAGTTTTTTGAGTGGGAACATGTTGTTTTTTGATGCAGAGTGGCAAGAATAGCAAACACCCAAATATGATGTAAAATACCCTCTAGCACTTAGGTTTCAACAAACTTCCACAAACTATGGTGAATTAGGCACTTTTCTGTCAAAAGGCTAGTAGCCTTACCCGGTAGGACAGTCAATATAAAAACCACATGGATTATTTTCAAGGCACCAAACCTATGAATTCAGACATCCACAATGGACCCCTACAAAGTTCCAAAACCTTTCCTCTTGACTGTCAAGGCATCACTCACAATGGCCCTTTCTACCACTACTCCAAGAGGCCTAATTCATAGACCTACACCTAGTTCTTGACTATCTAGTCTCTCCCCTTCACCCCAAAGACAAAAAATGAATTCCTACAGGTTTTTCACACCTATTACCATCATTCCTAAGTGCCTTTCAAACAGATTCTTCAAAATAAAGCAAAAAATCACTTTTTTGCTTGTCACATGGGCTTGCCACATAGAGATGTCAAGCCAAAACATTGCACCATTTTCCTCCAAAGTTCTTGATGCTCTCCAAGACCTTTGATACATAAAATTTCACCCTCATATCTTCCATCCCACCAAGATTTTGCAATGCTATAGTGTGGGAATGGAAGATGCATCCATTTTTTGCTCAAAACCTTGATTTTGAGGGTTTTCAGACCACCCGGGAGTAAAATTAAGATATCTCCCTTATTACTCAATGAAATATCACCAATACAACTCCAAAATAAATATTATTCAATTAAATTTCCAACCATTACACCCTTCAACCATAAAACAGAACGTAGAAATTGTACCAAGTACGGGATCAGCAAATTCTAGAGGAAAACATGGGGTTTGAGACCACCCCGTAGTAAAATGGCAATATCTCACTCAATTCTCAATGAAATGACACCATTCAAATGCAAAAAGAAATTTGATTCAATTATCTATCCAACCATTATATGCTTATAATATGAAACAACATATAAAGACCGTTTACAATGCACAGGAATAGCAATTTCTTGATGAAAAACTCAAAAACAGCAATTTTGCCTTTGAAAACTTCTTCAACCACCTTGCCTCGACCAAGAGAGGCATATTTTAAGTCTCCTAACTCCCTCCAACTTCCTCCAACTTCAATTTGAATCATTTGGCTGTTGGAAACATAATTAAACTTCCTTTTTGTTTTATTTTTTTAATTCTTTAATGCCTAATTAAGGCAATTTAGCCAACTTTCACCAACTTGCCTACAAAGATGCTTCCAAAATATATGAAAGGCATAAAATCCATATAAAATTATAAATGTGACTCCCCTCAAGTGTCTAGATACAAAAAGGAATCCTTATTTCATTAATTTTCCAAAATGTACTAGACTTACAAAGGAGGATGGAGTCCTTGTTTATACAAAGAGTTGGTCACCAAGACAAAAAATCCACCACAAACCTAAGAGACCTATTAAAAAGCATTGAAATGGTCCTTAGGACCTTATTCTAACACAAAACAAGAAACAAAACACAACCAAACATTATAGGTCCATTAGACCCATGGGTGCTCCTGCACCATTTTTTATGGATGTGAGATGCATATGTGGGAATGTGTGTTCCAATAGTGTTAGATTGTATTTGTGGAACTTGCTACCCTTGAATGATTTGGTGACCAAATTGATTCATATGTTGTGTTACTTGGTTTCCTTGTTGAAATTGGTGAATGTGGCCATGTAAGATATTTTTATTTTTCCTTTTGGGAATATGAGTGTTGGTATTGACTTGTGATGGGATATGGACATGGTGTTGAGGGCCTTGAATAGTAACTCATATTTTGTTCCTCCAAAAGGGGTTTGATGAGTTTGTTCCCATGTAATTAGTTGAGGACCCAAGTAGAAGGTTTGATGTTGTTGTTCCCATAGCACTAGATGAAGATCCAAATAAAAAGGTTTGATAAATTTGTCCCCATTGCATTGGTTGAAGAACCAAATGTAGCCCCAACAGTTTGTGATGGAATTGTTGATATTTATGGGATTGATTATGATATGGTGTTGGATATAGTTTATGTTCCTGCAATAGATGTTTTATTGAAAATGCTAGATGTTCTTTGAATGGAGGTGCCAATGGAAGTAGCATTGATAGGATTAGTTGCATTTTGTGTGGTGGTACCAATGGAGATGTTGATTGCATTATGTTGTGGCATTGATTGGGATTGAATAGTTTGTGTAGTGGGGTTAGGAGATGTTACTCTTAAAGTGTTTACATCAAATCCTTATGGAATTTTAGCCCCTTGGTGTAGAAGCATGGCTAGATATCGCTTTGAATCTTCAAAGAGTAGTTCTTATACAAAGGAAGCCACTTCGGGGTCTTGGGTAGCGGTTTCTACATCTTCCATGAATACTTGTTCATTTTCATCCCTTTTATATAAATTGTTGAAAGGGGTTACATTAGGAAGATGTTATGATCATGTCACTAAATTGGTTGAAGAAAGATATCCCCATATTTATCTTTAATTTCATATCATTAGGAAGGTTGTAAGGGTTTTTCTCTTGTCCAAAGGATTTCATTTGTCTTCTCTTTCTTTGTAGCCTTGTCTCAACCATATAAGATTTTCTCAAAAGAGGGAGAATGGAAGATAACCAAATCTATGTATGGAAATTATATGACACTATGTTTTTGGACTTTGAAATAATTAATGCAATAGTGACCAAGTTGTCTAAAGAGGATTTCAAATGGAAAGTGAGTATGAGGACTAAAATGAATGATGGCAGACTAAAATGTTTTGAGGTATGACAATGTGAATGAAAATTATAAGGGAACTCTAAGTTGCAATCAATTATGGTTGTATGAAAGGTTTAATAACCATTCAAATTTTAGTCAATGCCTCAATTTGGATTGTCAAAGGAATTTTTGTAAGACTAAATGAAATGACAAGGTGAGGTTTCCAAACTAGACTTATGAGCTGGAAATATCTCACCTAAAAGGACAAATACTAAAGGAGTGTTTTTTTCTTAGTCCAATGAAAATCTACTTTTGAAGGAAAAGGTTTCACAAAGTATGGAAAGTCTTCATATTCTAAAGTCCACAAATTGAGGACCTAAAAAGTTTTCTATGCTAAAAATGGTTTTGGAGGGTAAGATAAAACTAAAACTTGCAATGGTGAACCTATGCTAAGAGCTAAATGCAAACTAAAAGGTGAAAAGATTAAGGATTTGAAAAAATATTTTTATGGTTTTTGAATAGTGACCACTAAGGAAAGATGTTTCGAAGCAGTTCCACAATTTTTGTTTTTGGATTTGGATAGAGATAATTTTTTTCCTAAAGGACATGCAAATGCATCGTTTCAGGTATCAATTTCATTATAATGTGAAAATGCATTGTTTCAAATGGTGATTGTGTCACAGGATTAGAAAATGCATTGTTTAAGGTAGTGACTACATTGCACTATGTCAAATGCATTGTTCGATGTAGAAAATGTGTGGCATAATAGTTAGATGCATTTCATAAAGGCTTAGTTGCATTTTAGTTTGAATAGAGTTTGGTTGTCTTGCAATATTGGCATATTTGTGAGGTTGTTTCAATTGGATTGTCTTTTTTTAGATTTGTACAATGTGTCTTATGTGTTTATTGTTTCAGAAAACACTTGAAAAAAAAATGATCTTGTCATGAATTATTGGAAATAAGCACATTCAAAACAAGAGAAACCTTGTGGATGGCAAGGATTGTATTCACTGGATTCCCACTTGGATTACTCCAGCATCACTTATTCTTAGTGGATGACTTAGAAGCTTTGCCACACTAGCTCCCCCTTATATGAAACTCAATTCTTAGATCAACCAAGCTTTAAGTCATCATGAATATCCCATGAAAAACTCTTCATATCTACTAAGAACCATGAAAATGTGGGATGGCTTGAGAGGTTAGACCTCCTGTACCAACAAATAGAGGGTTTTGGGCAAACTAAACGAGAGGGTTTTAGTGAATACTTGGGGATATGGCACCTCGTGCGAATCCAACAAGCTACTTAAGGCTTTAATCACTCTATTGAGGTCTCTTATACCTTTAAAAGAAAAGGTAGGTACCATGTTTCAAATGAAACTGTATAGCTAAGGCCTACATACCATGAGGACTTGATGACTTAGTCCTATGCTTTTATATACCAGCCCAAGAAAACCACCAGTTGGAGTCATTCCCTCTTTCGAGGCAAGCCCCCATAAGGTTAAACAAAAGAGAATTGAAAACTTTGTTTTTGGTCATCAAAGATTGCACTAAGATGCGAGGAGATTTCATACACAAAGCTCTCAACCTACACTCATAAGTTTGTTCATTTTAATACCCAAATTGAAATATGTGGGTGGCAAAGTAAAAAAACCCGAAGTTTTTTTTTTCTCAAGATCGCAACAAGGCACAAGAGAATTGCATACACACTAAGGATTTATCACTATACCACAAGACACATCAAGCACCTATTCATTTTAACCCACGCTTATTATGAGATGATAAAAATTTATTTTTAAGCCAATGCTATGAGAATGCAAGTAAATTTTATCCTTGATGAGTTTCAATGCAGGCTGTGTTCATTTTAAACCCATGAGTGAATGCATGTTCATTTTAAGCCATGAAGTGTGAATTCAAGTTGTAGTTGTGATTGTTTGTTTGTTTCCATTACAATTGAAAAATAAAAATCATCAAAGAATAATGGTTAGAATCTCCTTCCAGCTTGCCACATGTTGCAGCAACAAATTAGTAACCCAAAAGTACTAACCTAATAAAACTAGAAAGAGAAATATGGAAAATATTGTCAAAAACTGAATGTATACCTACAACAAGAAAATGTATCGTTCTTCTTGTCAAATGTGTTGCAAAAGAATATGCATCATTCTAGCTAGTAGATGTTATGCAGCATATCAAGTGTCTCATTTAGGATGTAAAATACGGCTTGGTTTTGTGAATGCGTCGTTTTTGAAAGAAAATGTGCCGCAACACATCAAATGTAGCTCAAAATTTTTTTTTTGCGGTGTTCCATACTTGTACCCACAAAAAAATGAAAAATCCATACATAAATCTGAAAAAAAGATGTTTTTGGCATCAGGTTCACCAATGTAACTGAGGAAAAAAGTTAGGTTAGGATTAAAAAACATGCATAAACAAAACCCTAGCTAAACAGTGAAGTAAAATGGAGAAAAATAGCATAAAGCAAAGGAATATTTCACCAAATAGCCCTCATGCCCTCCATGATTGACCTTCATACCCTTCTCCATTTGCTACAATATGATGTTTTCTCTCATATTTTGATGATGATGTAGTCTTGATCTATAGAATAGGAACATGAAGACAAATATTTGAACCATGAAAACATGTAAGACTTGTGATATACTCAATCTCCTCTAAAGTATTATCATAAATGTTGGTATGTGGAGACTGATCATGTTATATTGTACACTCTTCATGTCACCGAAAAAGGAAAAAAACTAACTTTTTAGAACCCTAATTTCAAGAAGCTTCTAAAAGCTTGTTATAAGTGGTTGGAATGGCGAGTTGTAGCATGACATTATTCACAAGATTGTAATATGTTTTTCTCTCGATAATAAAATCATTGGATGGTTGTGGTTTTTTGGATGTAGCCTAGATTTGGTGAACCATGTTAAATTCTTCGTGTTGTCTTGTTTTTGCTATAATTTTTTGTGTGTTCTATTTCTTTGTTTTATTGATCAAATACGCATTTAACTTGTTAGATATCTTTCTTCTTACCCTAAAAAGTGGTATTACAACAAGGTTTTGTTTGGTTATCTTCTATAGGAAGGTCTCACGGTTGAGTGGGAGCAATGACAGACGAGGGTAAGTTGAAGGTTGAGAAGTTCAATGGAAAGAACTATTAGTTATGGAAGATGTGGATGGAGGAATATCTCTATCAGAATGATTTATGGTGGCCATTGGAAGGGAAAACCAAGAAACCCTCAGCAATATTTGATGAGGACTGGGATATTTTGGACAAGAAGGCACTTGGCAATATTCATTTATTCCTAGCACAATTGGTGGCATTCAATATTACGACAAGAAAGACAACTCTAGAGTTGATGGAAACCCTGGAAAAGTTATATGAAAATCCTTTCACTTCGAATAAGGTATTTCTTATGAAGCGTTTGTTTAATATGAAAATGGTAGAAGGTGGGTTAGTTTTTGATCATTTAAATGAGTTTAATATGGTTAGCAGTCAATTAAATTTTGTAAATGTAAAATTTAAGGAAGAAGTTAGGGCTCTTTTGATTATGTGTTCTTTGCCTGAAAGCTAGAATACCTTTGTAATGGCTATTAGATATTTTGTTTCTGGTTTAAATACATTGAAATTTGAGGATGTTGTTTGTGTTGTTTTGAGCGAGGAAATTCAAAGGGAAAGGTCAGGTGGAATATCCACATTAGGCAATGTTTTGAATGCAGAAAGCAGGGGCAAAACAAAGGAGAGAGGAAACAATTCTGGAAATTGTGGGAAGTCATGAGAAAAATCATACAAAAGGTCCCAATCTAGAGATAAGAGGGATTGTTAGTACTGTGGTAAGCTGGGTCATTTAAAAAAAGATTGCTAGTCTTGAAAAAATAGAGACAAAAAGGAAGGAAAAAGAAGATGCAAATATGGCAAGTAATAAATCTAAAGAGGATTATTTGATTCTTTGCCTTGACAATGTTGAGCATTCTTGGGTGTTAGATTTAGGGGCTTCATTTCATGCTACGCCCAATAGAAATTATTTTCTTAATTATGTCCAAGGGGATTTTGGGTTGGTTTATTTGGGAGATAACAAACCTTGTCAGATTGTTGGAAAGAGAGGAATCAAGATTAAGTTGCATAATGGGGATCATTGGCTGCTACATGAGGTAAGACATGTTCCAAAATTAAGAAGAAATCTAATTTTAGTATAGTAACTTGATGATGAAGGTTGTGTTGTTATATTTAGTGATTAAAAATGGAAGGTTAGAAAAGGTGCCTTAGTAGTAGAAAAAGGTGTGAAAGTAAACACGTTATATCTTTGTATAGGTCATATTGTTCCTTCTACTTTAACTATTCTAGATAAAAATCAATGTTCACGAATAGTTGTTGTGGATTCTGAATTAGCACTATGGCATAATAGGCTTGGGTATATGATTACAAAAGGTATGAAAGTAATTCATTCAAAGAATGTTCTATGAGGTATAAAATGTGCTAATATGGATTTCTATGAAATTTGTTTGTATGGAAAAAAAAGAGTTAGTTTTCTCAAAGATGGGAAAGAAAAGAAAGATGAGAAATTAGAGCTTGTGCATATGGATGTATAGGGGCCAGCTCAGGTATCTTCTCTCAATGGCTCTCAATATTATGTTACGTTCATTGATGATTCAACAAGGAAGGTATGGATTTATTTACTTAGGCATAAATCTGATGTATTTGAAACTTTAAAAAAATGGAGAATCTTGGTTGAGAATGCGATGGTTAAAAAGTTAAAATATCTCAGATCTGATAATGGTGATAAGTATTACAAAAAAGAGTTTGAAGATTATTGTTCCAAAGACTCCACAAGAAAATAGAGTGGTTGAGTGCATGAATAGAAAAATAATGGAGTGTGCACAGACTATGAGATTGCATGTTGGGCTACCTTTAAAAATGTGGCAATAGGATGTAAATATTGTTATTTATTTAATTAATAGAGCTTCCTCTAATCCTTTGGGTTATGGTATTCTAGAGGAAGCATGGAAAAATAAGAAGGTGAGTTATTATTTTCTCAAATCCTTCGATTGTGAAGCATTTGCACATGTAGATTTTAGAAATAGAACCAAGCTTGATGCAAAATCAAAGAAATGTATATTTGTTGGATATGGCATTGATGAATTTGGTTATAAGATTTAGGATTTTAAATATAAGAAAATTGTGAGTAGTAGGGATGTCATATTCGATGAGAAAGTGTTGTACAAAGATCAGTTGTAGTAGTATGAGAAGAATGAAAATGATTGTGCAGTGGTGGATGATACTCCAAACAATGATGTTCAAGTGGCTCCTCATGCTCCGCAAAACCAACAACAAATATCATAAAATCTAGTGAATGTTAGATGATATTCAAGGATAAGTAGATCTCCAAAAAGATTTCTCCCTCTTTGTATTCTATTTTATTAACTAATTTTGGTGAACTAGAATGCTATGATGAAGTTATGTAGGTGGATACCAAGGTTCAATAGGAGCATGGAATGGAAGAATAAATGGATTCCTTGCTGAAAAATTAGACTTGGGAATTATGCAAGTTTCTTGCAGGTAAAAAGGATTTACCAAATAAATGGGTTTACAGGCTGAAAGAGGAGGATGGAGGTAAGAAAAGATTTAAGCCAGATTAGTTGTAAAGGGATTTGCATAGAAAAGGGTATTGATTTTGATGAAATATTTTATGTAGTTGTTAAAATCACTTCTATTCATACTGTTTTAAGTATTGTGGCTATTGAAGATTTGCATTTACAATAGCTTGATGTTAAAATAGTTTTTCTCCATGGTGATTTGGAAGAGGAAATATTAATGGAAAAACTATAAGGATTTGAGGTCAAAGGTAAGGAGAAACTAGTGTGCAAATTGAAGAAAAGTTTATATGGATTGAAGCAAGCACCTCAGCAATGGTATATTAAATTTGATAGTTTCATGATTGAGCAAGGCTACAACCAGTGTAATTCAAACCATTGTTTTTACTTTAAGAGGTTAGCTAAAGATAGCTACATTATTTTATGTTTACATGTTGATGATACACTTGTAGCGGAGTCTAACATGGATGACATAAAGGATTTAAAACATCAGTTAACAAATTAATTTGATATGAAGGATTTGGGGCATCAAAACACATCCTTGGTATGAAGATTACAAGAGATAGGAAAAATTGTAAAACATTTCATCTCAGTTTGATTATGTTGAAAAGGTGTTGTAGATATTTCATATGGAGAACACAAAAGCTATCAACATACCTCTACCTAGTCATGTCAAATTGACTAAGGATATGTGTCCAAAGACACAAGAGGAGGAAGAAAAAATTTCCAAGGTACCATATGCTTCAGTTGGAGGAAGTTTAATGTACGCCTTGGTATGAACAAGATAAATATTGCACATGTCATAGGAGTTTTTAGTAGGTATATGAGCCATCCTAGAGTTTACCATGAGAATGCGATAAAATGGATTCTCACATACTTGAGAGGTACATCCAATAAATGTTTATGTTTTGAGGGCTCTAATACTGATTTAAAAGGCTGTGCTCACTTAGATTTGGTAGGGGATATAGATACTAGGTGAAGTACCATAGGTTATGTATTTATAATTGGTGGGACAATAGTGAGTTGGATTTCTTGATTGAAAAAGGTGGGTGCTTTATCCATCATAGAGGTAGAGTATGTTGTTGCAATAGAGGTAGAAAAGGAGATGATATGACAAAAAATTTTCATGGAATATTTGGGAAAACAACAAGCTGAAAATCACTTTTTTATAGATAGCCAGAGTTTTATACATCTTGCAAAGAATTTTTTCTTGCGCTCTAAAACCAAACACATACAACTTAGATATCATTTCATTCGGTCAGTGTTGGAGGATGGATAGGTAAAGATGGAAAAGATACATATAGATGCCAATACAGTAGATATGTTTAAAAAGGAAGTGAAAAGGGAAAAGATGAGGTCCTCTTCAGCTTTGATTGGTCTTCATGGTTAAAATTATAATAGAGCAGCAAGGTCCAAGGTGCTTATTTCTAGTGGGAGCTATATGTGCAATGGTATCATCCAGAATTAGTCTCCAAGTGGGATATTGTGTTGGTGTGGAGCTTGATCAGTCTCTAAGTGGGATATTGTTTGTATGTGGTGACTGACCATGCTATACTATACACTCTACATGTATTCTTGTCACTGAAATAGGAAAAAGCCAACTTTGTAGAACCCTAATTTCTGGAAGCTTTTAAAAGCTTGTTATAAGTGGTTGTGATGGGGAGTTGTAACATAGCATTATTGGTGAGATTGTAATATGTTTTTCACTAGATAATAAAATCAATGGATGGATGCCAGATTGGGTGAACCATGTTAAATTCTCTGTGTTGTCTTGTTTTTGCTATTAAATTTTTTGTGTTCTATTTCTCTATTTTATTGATAAAATCTACATTTAACTTGTTAGATATTTTCCTTCTAACCCTAACAATAAATGGCATTAAATATGCATCTTCAACAAGGATGAGATAATCTACAATAGGATCCTTTGGGTATGGAGTGATATGAGGGTCTCCATGGACCTCCCAAAGATGAGCCCAAAGTGTGTTGGGGCAATCAATCTTCAATAAAATGTAAGGAAAATTTAAGGTGTGAAACAAACTCTCCTAATGTCAAAAATCAAAGAAGAATGCAAATATTTCTTTAAATTTTGCAATTACAATTCATTGATATGTATATGAAAGGAATATTAGAATAGAGAAATAAACACATACATAATTGGACAATAGATTTACGTGGGAAAACCCTTACGAGAGAAAAACCCACCACACCAAAGAAAAGTCACATGTATTATAGTAATTGGATTACATACAAGTTACAGACTCTCCTTTCAGATGTCAATTTTACAGCATCAACATTTGCCTAATCAACCTTGTACAATAGAACATCACTATTACAATGCTCTCCAAAATCATACAATGAAATTCACACATTGATCAACCCTTGCTCCAATCGTACAACTCTACCACCATTCGAACTATTCAACCTTTGACTATTATAGAGAGTTCCATTTTGTTCATAGTTCACAAATGGTCTGTTGATCTTCCTACAAGTGAACGGTCTCAATAGTCCAACTTCAAATGGTTTACATTCTTCTTCTCTCATTGGTTCAAATCAAACCACGTAGGATAGTCAATCAGTCATAAAAAATCTTGAATTGTATTGTGTATTGATGAGACATTAGTCCATGTCTCATCGATGCCAAACTTCCCATTTGACAATCACACACTACATTCTTCTATCACTCTATCGGTCTGATATGGTAAACTCTCATCGACCAAAAATACCATTAGGCTGAGATCTTACCTCGGAGGAATTCTCCAAAGCTCCTCAAATAGTTCATTTTGTACTGATGAAGTTCTTTCTTATTGATCTCATCAGGGAGACTTACCCTAATAGATTTCATCGGGTAGATCAATATAGTTGAGATGATCACCCAAATCTAGGCCGAAGACCCATGTTACTCTGATGCCATCCATCAGCGGGACTTACGTCAATCCCAATCCATCAGCCAAACTTCAACCATCAACACAGATCATAAGGCTAGGCCAAAGTCATGTTTCATACCAATGAATAACCATCAGCAAGACTCATGTCGACCATCCCTTGTTGGCCAAAATTCCACTATTGGTTTGATCTTTCCAGGTCTTACCGAGAACCAAAGTTAGCCCGATGAAGTACTGGCAAGAGTCTCACTGATTATTGTCTGTCGGTCAGACTCCTACCTTCACCAAGAGATAAAGAACTTCCACTGACTGTTCAGGTCATACTGATGGATCCCGTCAGCAGATAGACCATTAGTCACACCAACATGATCATTTCAAATCTTTAGGACCAAGCTCCTTGTAGACAAGACATTCCAAGAGTCTCACAAATTTTTCTCTTTGAAGAGTTTCATGTAAGTAATTTTGAGGCATATTTTCCAACAATTTCCCACTTGACGAAGATCTTACTAACACCTCTAGAGTATTTAGAAACTACTGAGATTCATGGGCACCAAGGCCCATCAAACTTGCACACCACCTGTAATTGTATATCCTCATTGGTTTTGTCAATACATCTACAACATTTTATAGAGTATCCACTTTTTCTATATAAACCTTTCCATCTTCCACCATATCTCGTACAAAGTGATACTGCAGATCAATATGTGCCATCCTTGCATGGAAAGTGGGATTTTTCACTAGACAAATAGCACTCTAACTATCATAGTAAATTGTAATCTACCCTACATCAAACCCAATGTTAGAACACAAAAGTTTTAACAATATTGATTCTTTATAGGCATATGTAGCTATCATGTATTCTACCTCTGTAGTGGAGAAAACAACTGCATCCTGCCACTTGCTCATCCAACTAACTGCACCACCATTCACCATGAAAACATATCCACTAGTGGATCTTCGGCTGTCAATGTCCCCTACCTAATCAAAAAATACCCATGAATATTAAGAGTCCTCTGTGATCCAACCAAATCTCCATGGTAACATAAAGCATACTTCAAAGTTCTCTTCAGATATCTAAACACTCTTTTCACAACATCCCAATGCGGCCTTCCTGGATTCTCCATAAATTGGCTAAGTACTCCCATTGCTTGGGAAATGTTTGGCCTTGTATAGACCATTGCATACATTAAACTTCAAACTACACTTGCATAAGGCACCTTATTCATGCCCTCCATCTCAATAGGATATTTTGGACAATCTTCAATAGATAGCTTTGTTCCCTACAAAACTAGAACAACTAGTTGCTTGCAATAAGTCATGCCAAACCTCTCCAAAACAATGTTAATATACTTACTTTGGCTAGGACAAAGTTTTCTACTCTTTCCATCCCTAGAATATACCTTGCTCCACCCAGATCTTTCATTTTGAATTTTGCAAACAACTGAGATTTTAGATCAAATATCATAAACCTACTATTCCTAATGAATAACATATCATCCTGTAGAAATGTAAAATATACATTCACCTAATCCTGGTCTTTCTAACACCATTTCATCCTGAATCATCTCCTTTGCTAGTCATTTAATCGAATAATTTGTATTTGATTAAATTCATCACTCTTCATCTCTTAATTAAATAAATCAACTTTATCTAATTAAGTCATAATCTCTTGTTAATTAAATAAATCAATTTTATTTAATTAATTATGTAATCCCCTTTTTAATTAAATAAATCATTTTATTTAATTAATCCCCAAAGTCATCTCCTTAAATTAAATAAATCTTTATTTAATCTAACATCACCCCCTTTAATTAAATAAATCAATTCTTATTTAATTAAATCCAAAAATCATTTTTCCTCTCATTTTGATTTATTTAAATCTTGACATCCAAGTCAAAATGGTCAAATCAGCTAATCCCCCTCTTAATTAATCAAATCCTAATTAATGCTAATCCTAATCACTCCAATCCTCTAGATCTTGCAACTTGCATAATAAATCAATTTATTTGATTTATTAATTCATCAATTTTCATTCAAAAGGGCATCTTTTGTGGAATACTCTTCCAATTCAAAAATCCCTCCAAAAAGGATGGGTACTTCCAACAAGGAATTTAATGCCTCTTACATGTCCTTGTCCTTGAGCCAAGTGACATTAACTCCATTTCCCTTCCCTCTAAACATGTCACTTTCAAATTTCAAATTTGAATCCAATAGCATTTATCATACACATTGACCAAAATGTGCTCATTCCTCCTCCAATCACATGTGGACAAGTGGCCTTCTCTCATTGGTTGGTATTTTGTCCCACATTCACCCAAATCCTAAATATTTCATTCTTCAAATCTATAAATAGAGTCCTGCTCTATTGCAATATCATCCACAATTTGAGTAAGCTCACTATACTCAATTTTATCTTCAAGCATATCCATTTTCATCTATTTTTATCAAGTTCTTAGATAGGTTATGCAAGAATTCAACCAAAGTGGATCAAATACTCATCAAATCGTCACAAATCTTGCATAGGAGTTGGGAAAAGGCCAATTTCTACACATAATTGGCACCAATTCCCCCATGGGATTAAGTGTTTGCACTACTTAAATAGGATTTAGCTTACTTTCTTATTTGTTCTTCATTTCAGTTTCTATTTTGAGTATTGTAGATGAATTTCATGGGGTATCCTTGTTCTTACTTGCATTTCAATCTAATAATGTTCGTGTTTGTCATGTTTGTGCAGGTATAGGATTGGGGTTCACACATCCCCATACAAGGAAATAATTAAAATATGATCATTCTCAGCTTTGTAATACACACAATGATCAAATTTCAATCTTACAAATCCCAATGACAAAAAAAATGTGCCAAACTTTTGGTACCACATTCTAGGAGACTGTTTTAATCCATACATAGATTTTTTCAACTTGCAAACCATATTTTCTTTACTTTTTTTCACAAAGTGCTCTAGCTAGGAAATATAAATTTCTTCTTCAAAATCACCATGAAGAAATGTTATCTTCACATCCATTTGCTCAATCTCCTAGTCATATGCTGCTACAAGTGACAAAAGGAATACAATAGATGTTAGCTTTGCTACTGGAGAAAAAATTTCCCCATAATCAATTCTCTCTACCTGGGAATATCCCTTTTCAACCAACCTCTCTTTATACTTTTCAACACATCCATCTAGAACAATTTTATTTTTAAATACCCATTTGTAGCCCACAAGCTTTCTACCTTCAGGCAATGGAACCAGATCCTATGTATCGTTTTTCTTTAATGATGTCATTTCTTCATTTTTGGCTTCCAACTAGGAATATGAAATAGACATTTCAGTTGCCTCTTTTACAGGCTTAGGCTCATCAGTGTTAGTAATCAAAGCAAAGGCACAACAAGAACATAGAGAATCCATGCCTATCCAATTTTCACCTTTCATGTGTAGACCTCCTCATAGGTTGAGGCTGAGGACATTGTTCATCATCTTGCTCAAAAATTTCAGAGTTGCTTGATCTCTCCTTAGATTCAGGTACGTTTTGAATTTTTAATTCCTCTTTATCTAGTGTGGGAGGAATTTCAACTACACCCTCTTTGTTTTTTGATTTTGTATTTGATTGTAGATCCAAAGTAGAATGCTTGAGATCATGAAAAAATAACACTTTTGTTGTACAAAACCTTCTCAGTGTCAAGATTCCAAAGCTTGTATCCTTTTATGCTAGTGCTATACCCAATAAAAATACATTTAGTAGCCTTGTTTCCCAATTTAGATATTTTATCATTCGACACATATGCATATGCTTCACAGCCAAAGAATCGAATATGTCTTAGAGAGGGCTTCTTTCTAGACCATACTTCTAAAGGTTTTTTATCAACAAGAGCAAAGCTAGGAGAAAAAATTACTAAGTAACATGTTGTTGCAACTGCCTCAGCCCCGAATTTATCCTCCAAGCTAGCACTGATCAACATACTTCTTGCCCTTTCCATCACCATCCTATTAAACCTTTCAACAACTCCATTTTGTTGTGGAGTGTAGGGTGTAGTTTTATGTCTTTTAATTCCATGATCTTTGTAGTACCATTTGAACTCATCAAAACAAAACTTACCACCATTGTCAGTTCTTAAACACTTTATTTTTCTTCCAGTTTGATTTTCCACCAAGTTTTTATAATCCTTAAAATGACAAGAATAATTTTGATTTACTTTTTAAAAAATACACAAATGCCCTTCTTGAATATTCATCAATAAAAGAAACATAATATTTAGATTTTGATAATGAAGGAACATTCACTGGACCACACACATCAGAATGAATGTAATCAAGTATACCAGAAGATTTATGAGGAATGGAATAAAATGAAACACGATGTTTTTTTCCATATATACAATGTTCACAAAATTTGAATTCAAGGTTACAATCATCAAGCCCTTGAACCAAGTTTTTATTTTTCAAAGTTTTTACACCTTTTTCTCCAATGTGGCTAAGCCTATGATGCCATATCATAGTATTTTCTATTGGAAGTTTAACTTCCATATATTTTTCACTATCAGGAACATTTTCCTTCTTCTCTTTACAAATATCCTTTTGTGACTTTGTAGACACTGTTGCATTGAACAACAAGTGCATCCAATTTATACAGAGTACCAATTTGAGAACCCCTAGCAAGCACCATTGAGCCTCTAGTAATTTTGCAGCCATTGCTAGTGAATGAGACTTGCACTACAACATCATTCATCATAATAACAAAGATTAAATTTTGATCCAGACCTGGTATATGGATTACATCATTAATTCCCTTCACTCTTCCATTAAGGAACTAAATTCTGACTCTTCCACAACCAACTATTTCTAGAGATGAATAAATTTCCAAATACACCTTTCCACCATCATATTTTTTATACTTTTTGAACCAATCTCTATGAGATGTCATGTGGAAAGATGCTCCAGAATCAATAAACCATACATCATCTGATGCTTGAATTGACAAGGCTACAATGAACGAATCTACATCACTCTGAGAAGAATCATTATCAAAAGAGTTATTCTTCTTTTTATCCTCTTTACAATCCTTTCGTACATGACCAAGCTGCCCATAGTTCTAGCACTTTACCTTGGACTTCTTACTAGGATACTTTGATATCCCTTCTATTTCTGATTTTCACCTCTTATCCTTCTTCTTACCAGTTTCTTTTGATCTGTCTCAAACAATAAGAGCCTCCTTCACCATCTCAAATGATTTCCTTATCATCTCTTTTGATAAAAAAGAAGCAACAACATCTTCCATCTTAAAATTAGATGTCATACTCCCAATTTCCATCACCAAGTGATCCCAAGAATCTAGCAAAGAACATAACAATAGCATACAATGATCTTCATCATCAATCTTCACACCCATAGATGCTAACTAAGCAATCAACATGTTAAAAGTATTTAAATGATCAGCAACGAACTCTCCTTCTTGTAGTTTCAAAGAGTATAACTTATTCCTTAAGAACAAATTATTCACAAAGGACTTTCCCTGATAAATGTCACCAAGTTTCTTCCACAAGGAGGCTACAGTCTTCTCTTCATGAACATTCAGGAGAACATAGTCTGCTAAATAGAGTCTAATCAACCATTTTTATTTTTGATCTACTAGTTCCCATTCTTCTTGCTTTGTGCCAGAAGGTTTTGTTCTAGACACATCAACCAAAAGATCATGATCAACTAACAGATCTTCTATTTTGAGTTTCCAAAACTCAAAACTGTTGCCATTAAATTTCTCAATTTCAATCTTTCCTGATGTACTTTTCATTGCCATCATAATCTATAATTTTAATTACCAGACTTATACAAGACTCCCACTGAACAAAATTGACACAAAAACCCAACCTACCCACAAGGATAACACAACTGACCAGGCTTTGATACCACTTGTAAGGAAAATTTAAGGTGTGAAACAAACTCTCCTAATGTCGAAACTCAGAGAAGAATGTAGATATTTCTTTAAATTTTGCAATTACAAATCATTAAGATGCACATGAAAGAAATAAAAGAATAGAGAAATAAACACATACATAATTAGACACCAGATTTACATGGGAAAACCCTTATAGGAGAAAAACCCACCACACCAAAGAAAAATAACTTATATTACAACAATTGGATTACATACAAGTTATAGACTCTCCTTTTAGATGCCAATTTTACAACAACAAAATTTCCCTGATCAACCTTATAAAAGAGAACATAACTATTACAATGATCTCTAAAAGAATACAATTAAATTCACACACTGATCAATCCTTCTTCCAATCAAACAACTCTACCACCATTTGAACTATTCAACCTTTGACCATTAGAGACAGTTCCATTTTGTTCAGAGTTCACAAACAGTCTATTGATCTTCCCACTAGTGAATGGTCTCAACAGTCCAACTTCAAATATTTTACATTCTGGTTCTCTCATTGGTTAAAATCAAACCGCGTAGGACAATTGATTGGGTAAAAAAATATCCATTTGTATCGCATATCGGTGAGACACCAGTTTGTGTCTAACTGATGCCAAACTTCCCATTTTGACAATCGCACACTATAGTCTTCTATCACTCTATCAATCTGACATGGTTAAGTCTCACCAGCCAAAAATACCATCGAGCTAGGATCCTTCCTCAGAGGAAGTCTCCAAAGATCCTCCAACAGTTCATTTCATATTGATGAATTTATTTATTTTTGATCTCATCGAGGAGACTTACCTCGATAAATTCTATCAGGCAAACCAATATAGTTGGGATGATCACCCAAAGCTAGGCTAAAGACCCAAATTACTCTAATGTCATCCATCGGTGAGACTTATGCCGATCCCAATCCATCGGCCAAAATTCAACCATCAGACATAGATCATAAGGTTAGGTCGATGTCATGTTTCACACCAATGAATAACCATTGGCAAGACTATCCCCCATCATCCAAAATTCTACTGTCGGTCTGATATTTCCAAGTCTTACCGATAACCCAATTAGCCCGATGGAGTACCATCAATGAGACTCTTGTCAATCATTGCTTATCGGTCAGACCGCTACCTTCGTCGAGAGATAGAGAACTTTCATCAACCGTTCAAGTCATACTGATGGATCCTGTCGGTAGGATAGACCATTAGTCACACTGACATTATCATTTTGAATCTTCAAGACCAAGATGCTTGTCAGCAAGACATTCCAAGAGTCTCACCAATTTTTCTCTTTCAAGAGTTTCATGCTAGTAGCTTTGAGGGACATTTTCCAACATAAAACACACATAGTGTCAAGAAAAAAACTAGAACATATAACCCCTACAACATGATCATTAATAATACCCCATACCAAATAGCTCCTTGTTGTGTCTCATATAGGTAAGAGTCCATAAAGATAAGGAAAAATATCAATCCACCTAAGACATGTTAGGATTTTATTTTTCCAGTACTCATAATCATCCTTTTCTAAGTTGATCAAAGAAGGACGAAAAGAAAAACCTATGATACTTCGTCAAATTATACAAATAAGAGACTAAAATGATTAGTACTGATAAAAATATCAAATGATTTGATCAATGAAAATATATCCTTTCAAGGTGCTAATATTTCCAAGTAATTAAGAACAATGTGAAATCAAAAAATACTAAATAAAATATACTTGGAGAGTACTCTTGAAAAACTACATAAATGGATCTGAAGAGCTCTAAAATACCTTTGCAATGCCACTTGAATAATGAAAATTAGAGATACATTTTTTTTTATGATCTTAGAAGTACAAAATTAGGGTCTAACATTGACTAAGAATAACAAGAAATAATAAAACCTAGTAATGAGACCCACACCACTAGAAAGTACTTGGAAATAGCTTTGCAGAGATATCTTGTTTGCCCCATTTCAACACTATATGCCAAATTTATGGTGAAAAGAATAAAACTACTCTTAAATGGGGGCTAGGAGAGGGAAAATGAGTTATCCATATGACCAATGACATTAACAATCCACAACATTAATATTAATGGTTCTGTTATCTATCAAAGGAATATTCATTACCAAAAAAATTATCAGTTTCCCTATTTGCTAGAACATCTTGTTGAAATATTAAAATATTTTGTCATATGTAGATTCTTGGGTGATACACAAAATATTCTCCAAATTTTTTCAAGATTCCTATTGCTAGAAATTTTTCTATTTATTGCTGCCAATTTAGTTTGAGAGTAAATTTTTTTCTGGCCACAAAGTTTGAAGGGGGGTTAGATGTATAACCTGTTGACAACTTTGATGTGGTCATCAGGTGACAAGGCTAATGTTCCTATCATGGAATTCCTGTGCAATGTATGACCAACATGGTAGGGTTTTTGATGTTTTTTTTCCCTTTTTTGAATCATTTTTTTATTTTCAAAATATTTTTTTCCTTGTTTGTAAAAAGTTTCTAGAAAAGAAATTAGAAAACCATTTTTTTTTTAAACTCTTACAATGTACCTACATGCAATTCAAGGAAAATCAAACCTAGATTTTTTTGCAAGCATAGATGTGTTTTGTGGTGTTTTCATTGATTTAAATACTTATAGGTTGAGTAAGTTAGTTTTTGCCAGCTACTTTTGAGAAAATTAGAGAAATAATGAAAGTTATGTTGAAGTGTGTTTTGAGTGTGCTCCAGTATTGTGGTCTATGTTTCTCCTATGTTTATCTTATACCTATTTAGATCTATAGGTTTGTTCATAAGCTTAAATGCATTGTATATTTTGAATTTTAGCTTTTGGTCCAATGGAGAGAAAATTTTATGTTCACCAATGTGTGAACTGGTTTGTTAGAGTTATCTGGTTATTGACTCGAAGAAAAGGTTTGGCTCCGTAGTCTTCTGGTATTTTTTTTAGACCTTGTAGATCTAAGAGATTACTCTTTTTGATGGTTTATGTGTTCTAACAAAGTTTCTTGTGGTTTGGCGCTCTGAAAGACCTTCTCTAGAGTCTCTATGTTTTAATTGGTTGTCTTGATTGAACTAGTGAAGTATTCTCTGCAAATGAAGTTTTTTGAAGTTGTTGCAGATGTATCTGAGATGTTTCCAGTGATGGTAAAGTGACTGGTGAAGCCTGTTGAGCAATCTGTGTGTTTTTATCTTGTTGTATATGCATGTACTTCAAAGACCATCGGTGTTTTGATTAGATTTGGTTGACCAAGTATTTACATGGTACATTATGTCTTTGCATCGATTTGAGAAATTTTGTGCATGATCCAAGATTTTGTTCGAGCCCTAAATTAAATATGTATTTGGTCCCTCACATTATTATCCACTGCAGTAATGTTGAGTAGCTGACCTAGTTTGAATTTGTAAAATGAAATTGTATACCCGACCTTGGAGAATGTTCCTGAGTTTGAAGATGGTATAAATATTGTTGGATGTTTTGGTTGTGTTTCTAATATGTGGTTGTAATTGATGTCAACACTATTAGCATTGATTATTCTAAAGGTTGTATATGTTGAGGATATTGAGAAAATTAGAATAAATATGTTGTAGTCAGTCTATGAAGCTGAGAAGATTTGAACAGTGGAAAGTTGTGTACATTGATGATCGAGGTCACACATTAAAGGGTTTGTTGTTGAGCCTATCTAGTATGTTGTCTGAAATTTTTTAGTGGTACACATCAAGATTGGAGTGAGTTATGAGTTTCTGAGTTCCTACAGTTATTTTATTGTTGTAGTAGGTGTTTCTAGAAGAAGAGAATGCAATTCTAGTAAATTGAGTTTTGCATATGCTACTTTGATGTTCAATAACATTTCTAGATCATGCTCTATCAGTGTGGTACATTCGTGTTGATCGGTGTGCTCGTGATCAAATATTTCCCTTTGTGTGTTAGAGGTTTTCATGTTCTTGGTTGACATGATGGTGGTAGTGTGTTGTGATCCTTATGGATTAATATTTTATTGTTTTCCATGTTCGAGGATGTTGGTTTAGGTCTTCATTATGATGTGACTGACTTAGGTTGGTGCACATTAATATTTTTTCATGAATTCAGCCAACAGTTGTAATTTATTCTTTAACTTGTGGCCAATAGAGTTGTTGATGTAAATTCATGTAGCAAATGTATAAGAGTGATTGTTTCTTTATTTTGAAGTGTCTTTGTGTGTTTTGTATACTCAGTGAATGTATGAGAAATGTGCGAATAAAGATAAGATCATTTGATTTCAGAGTTTAGTGTGAAGAAGATTGAGTGAAGTGTGAAGAAGTGCTTTTGTGCCTAACCAGAACTATGATCACGCTTTTTTAGAAGCTAATTTCTTAGTTCAACCTCATCAGATAGATTTAATTTGATTGTTTTATGTAAGCCAGTGAGCCTTCCCTTTGAGCAGTGAGCTCTAGGCAGTGTGCCTGAATGCATGTGCATTCCTTATTCATTTTTCATTATACTTCTAATAGGGTATAATCTTGTGGACTAAAATCCACCGTGGTTTTTCCCCTAATAGGGTTTCCACATATAAAATCTTGGTTTTCATGTGTTTTTTATTTATGCTTTCACTGTTAATTATCAGATCTGAGATTAAAGGTTGAATAAGGTTGAATAAGTTTAAATTCTATAACAAATAATTCACCCCTTCTCAGTTGTCTATACTTTTTTTTCCAACAATTGGTATCAAAGTTGGTTCCTCTGAAGAAGTTTAATAGCTTGAAGTGATCCGAGATGGAATCATACAAGAAGGATAGTCCCAAATTGGATGGTACAAATTACTCTCTATGGAAGGTCGGAATGGAGTGTCATTTGAAGTGCATTGGTGAACTCTTTTGGAACATTACAAAGAACATATGTAATATTCCTCAGAATGGTCCCACTACTCTTAATGAAATTAAAGAAGCTAAAAATAATATTAGGCCTATCGAAGCATTTTTGAGTGCTTTGACATATTCAAAGATGAAAAATGTGATAGGTCTGAAGACAACACATGCGATCTAGAAGAGATTGGAGACATTGTATGAAGGAGATGCACAAGTGAAGATTTCTAAGCTAACAATTCTAAAAGGAAAGTGGGAGAATTTGAAAATGAGTGAAGATAAAAACATTTCTACTTTCATATAGAAGGTAAATGAACTAGTGATGGATATCAGGTGTGTCGATGGAGTTATGGAAGAAGATGAGATTGTGGATAAATTTTTAAGATTAGTGCCTGCCTCTTACAAAAAAAAATCTCATGCTATTGAAGAGCTTATAATAGTGAAAAATGTGACAAGGGAAATGCTGATTGGTAAACTTTCTACCATTGAGTTGAGTGGATTTGGTGAGTCTACTCCTAAGATAGAATCTACATTTAAAGCTACTGTATCTAGAAAAATCCAACAAAGATATGATCCGAGAGAAATTTCTAGAGAGACATTCAAGTATGAAGATGAGATGAGATAGATTGAAGATGAAGAAAGAGAGCTAGAAGAGCTAGAAGCATTGATTATAAAAAGAGAATCTAGAGGACATGGTAAGTATAAATGAAAGTTTCCTATTAATTTTTTCTCTTGCAATAAGATAGGTCATTTTGCATCAAGGTGTCTTGAAAGAGTTTCTAAGTGTAATCCTGACAATTCTAGATTTCAAAAGAAATGTTATTATGCTAAAGAAGGTGTTATTGATGATGAATCTGATAAAGAAAATGGAAATGAAGATGGATGGGTATTCATTGCTATCAAGGAAAATGCTAAGGTGTCCACTGAATATGCTAACAATCAAAATATTGAGAAAGCTCTTGCAGAAAAAACTGATGAAAAGGATGAATGGGTGATTGAAAGTGGATGCTCACATCATATGACTAGTGACAAAAGCAAGTTTCTAAGCTTGGAAAACTATGAAAGTGGTGTTGTAAGATTTGGAGATAACAATGTTGGTGTGATTTTTGGAAGATGCACTATTTCTCTTGGTGGTAAATGTAATACTGACGATGTTCTTTATGTTGAAGGATTGAAGCATAAATTATTGAGTGTTGGACAAATGGTAGACAAGGGATACAATATTCAATTCAAAGATAGTAAGTGCAATATATTGGGAAGCTCTAAAAATGTAATTTCTTCAGGTACAAAGACAAGAGGTAATATTCCTCACTTGAGTGCTACTAGTGAAATTTTCTTAATTGCTCAAGTTGATGTAAGCTAGTTATGGCATAGGAGGTTGTGTCATGTTAATTTTGATAAAATTTTCAAAGTAAGCTCCACTCAAGCAGTCAGAGATCCACCTAAGTTAGTCAAGCCTACTAGCACTATGTGCAAGGAATGTCAGATGGGAAAGTAGACCCAAACATATTTTAGGAGCAAACAACATCATTCTAGTGGAGTGTTGGAGCTGGTTCATACTGATCTATGTGGTCCATCCAGAATCAAAAGTATACAAGGAGAAAGGTACTTTATGTTGATCATTGATGATTACTCTATGATGATATGGGCTATTTTCTTGAGAGAAAAACATGAAGCACTAGAAAATTTCAAATAATGAGACAAGATTGAAGGTTAAATTCTTAAGATCAAACAAAGGTGGTGAATTCACTTCTCAAGAGTTCAATTCATTTTGTGAAGAGCATGGAATCAAAAGACAATTATCTTCTCCCCAGACCCCTCAACAGAATAGAGTTTTTGAAAGGAAGAATATAACAATTCTAGATGCTGCTAGAACTATGATGTTGGAAGGTAATTTACCCCATATCTATTGGAGAGAAGTTGTAAGCACTATTGTATACACTATCAACCAAGTAAATGTTAATGGTAAATCTGGTAAGACTCCTTTTGAGCTATGGTTTGGTTATAAGCTTATTGTTAAGTATTTCAAAATCTTTGGAAGTAGATGTTATATTAAGAGAGATAAAGATATTGGAAAGTTTGATGCTAGAAGTGATGAAGGAATCTTTCTGGGTTACTCTACTAAGAGCAAGGCCTATTGGTGCTACAATAGAAGAATAAAGAAAATGGTTGAAAGTGAAAATGTTAGAGTTGATGAAGACACTACTAGATCATCTAGATACTATGGATATGATTCATATGACCAACAAGATAGTACTGATAATGGAAAGAATGTGCAACCATAAAATCAAGTTCATATTGTTCTGGTGAATCAAGAGAATCATGAAGGAGAAGCTAGTGGAAGCACATAAGAGAGAACAGAAGAACCAAAAGTTCCAAGGTATGTAAAGCTAAATCAATCTAAGAATTAGATTATAGGAGACAAGAACAAAGGTGTGCAGACTAGAAGAAGAATTGTAGAAGAGTATTGTCTGATTTTGAAAACTGAGCCTAGTAATGTCAATGAATCATGTAAAGATGAATATTGGATGGAAGAAATGGAGGAAGAACTGATGCAGATAGAGAAAAATAATTCATGGATTATGATTCCTAGACCTCAGGATAAAAATGTGACTAGAACCAAATGGGTCTTTCAAAATATGTTGAATGAACAAGGCAAAGTTGTCATAAATAAAGAAAGATTGGTATGTAAAGGATACTCACAAATGGAAGGTATTGATTTTGAAGAAACCTTTGCCCTTGTTGCTAGAATTGAAGTTGTAAGGTTATTTCTTTCTTATGCTACTTTCAAAAATTATAAATTCTATCAAATGGATGTGAAGTCAGAATTTTTGAATGGCGAACTAGAAGAAGAAGTTTATGTTGAGCAACTAAATTGATTTCAATTGATTGATGAAAAATATATGGTTTGTCAGTTGAGGAAAGCACTGTATGGACTCAAACAAGCCCCTAGAGATTGGTATGCAAGACTGGATAAATACTTCTTGAAGCTTGGATTCAATAAAGGTACTACTGAAAACAATTTGTATTTCAAGATGGGTCAGGATAAAGAGTTGATTATTGAAGTTTTTTTTGATGACTTATGCATGAAGTTTACTGATGAAATGAAAAGTGAATTTGAGATGTCAATGATAGGAGAGCTTAAATTATTTTTAGGATTGAAAATAATTTAGTTAGATGATTGAATTTTCATATCTTAGTCCAAATATGTAAAATAGTTACTAAATGTTTTTGGCATGGAAGACTCAAAACTAGTTGGTACACCCATGGTAATTGGATGCAAGTTAACACAAAATGATTATTCTCCTAAGGCTAATCAAATAAGGTTTAGGTCAATGATTGGTGGATTGCTATATTTGAATCAAACCAAACCAAAAATTATGAATGTTGTGTGCATGGTTGCTATATATCAAGTTGATCCAAAGGAATCACATGTGACTGCAATAAAGAGGATTTTTAGATACTTGAAATGAACAATTGATTTTGGTCTTTGGTATCCTAAGGATGATGATCTTACTTTGAATTCCTTTATAGATATAAATTGGGTAGGAGATGTAGATGACAAGAAAAGTACAAGTTGTTGTGCATTCTTCTTAGGGAAGAAGTTGGTATCTTGGCTAAGAAAAAAACATAACTCCATTTCCTTATCCATTGTTGCTGCAAACACTTGCACTCAAGTATTATGGATGAAACAGATGATGAGAGATATCAAAATTGAGTATAATGAGCCTATTAATATATTTTGTGATAACTCAAGTGCCATAAAAATTTCCATGAATCTGGTGTTACATTCAAAGAAAAAACATACATCTATCAAGTATCACTTTTTGAGAGACAAAGTGAGTGATAAGTCAGATTGGAATATGTGCCCACTGAGGAACACATTGCGGATATCTTCACTAAAAAATTTCCTAAGGATAATTTTGAGTATCTCTGAGGAAAGTTAGGGGTGATTTCCCCTCCTAATCTGAACTAAGATGCAAGTCTTTGCATCAATCCATGCACTTACAATGAGATCTTCTTTCAGATTGATGTTGTAGTGGCTGCTACTCAAGAGTAGTCAGATGATTTAGATGATATGTGGTTTAGAGCTTGTGTACCTTTTCCATTGATATCAAAAGGGGAGAAGTGTAATTTGAAAAACCTTGTAAAATATAAGGGGGAGAAGTGTAGAACAAAGGGGGAGAAGAGAACTATGTGAAGAGTTAGTTGTGTTGATGGTATTTTTCACATCATGTGTTTCCATCAATGCCAAAGGGGGAGATTTTTGGATGTTGTGGTTGTGTTGTTGATATGTGGTTTTCATTGATGTCAACACTATTAGCATTGATTATTCTGAAGGTTGTATATGTCGAGGATATTGAGAAAATTAGAATAAATATGTTGCAGAAAATATATGAAGTTGATAAGATCTGAACAATGGAAAGTTGTGTACATTGATAATCATAGGTCGCACATTAAAGGGTTTGCTACTAATCCTATCTAGTATGTTGTCTGGAAGTTTCACTGATACGCATCAAGATTGGAGTGAGTTATGATTTTCTAAGCTCCTACAATTATTTTGTTGCTATAGCAGGTGTCTCTAGAAGAAGAGAATGCAATTATTGTAAATTCAGTTGTTGTGTATGCTACTATGATGTTTAGTAACATTTCTAGATTTTGCTCTATCATTATGGTATGTTCATGTTGATCGATGTGCTCGTGATCGAATATTTTCCTTTGTGTGTCTGAGGTTTTCATGTTCTTGGCTGAAATGATGGCAGTAGTGTGTTGTGGATCCTTATGGATTAATATTTTATTGTATGGCATGTTCGAGGATGTTGATTTAGGTCTTCATTATGATGTGACCAACTTAGGTTGGTGCACATTGAGATTTATTCATGAATTGGGCTGACAGTTCTAATTTATTCTTTTACTTGTCGCCGATAGATTTGTTGATGTAAATTCATGTAGCAGATATATAAAAACAATTGTTCTTTATTTTGAAGTGTGTGTTTGTGGTTTATTCCTAGTGAATGTATGTGAAATGTGTGAATAGAGATCAAATAATTTATTTTAGAGCTGAGTGTGAAGAAGATTGAGAGAAGTGTGAAGAAGTGTTTATGTGCCTAACTGAAACTATGATCAAGCTTTTGTAGAAGCTAATTTCTTAGCTCAACCTCATTAGATGGATTTAATCTGATTGTTTTATGTAAGGCAGTGAACCTTCCCTTTGAGCAGTGAGCTCTAGGTAGTGTTCCTGAATGCATGTGCATTCCTTATTCATTTTTCATTATACTTCTATCAGAGTATAATCTTGTGGACTAACATCCGCTCTGGTTTTTCCCCTAACAAGGTTTCCACATATAAAATCTTGGTGTTCATGTGTTTCTGTTGTGTTTTTGATTTATGATTTCACTACTAATTATCAGATCTGAGATTAAAGGTTGATTAAGGTTGAATAAATTTAAATTTCATAACAACTGATTCACCCGCCTCTCCATTGTCTATCCTTGTTTTTCCAACAAATACAAGTTAATTGTTAGCGAATTTCATATCCATCCATCATTCGATCCGAGCAAGAGAAGAGTGTGTGAACAAGTGTGAAAAGTAGAGTGTGGAAGAGTGAATTGTGGCAATATTAATTCATTGTATTCATAATCTTTTGATCAAGTTATGAAGTGTGTGAAGCTCCTAGTGGTGGATCATTATCTATCTCTTTGTATTTTTTTGTAGGCATTGAGCACTTGATCTGGGTAGTGAGCCTTTGTATTTGGGAAGTGAGCCTTTTGGCAGTGAGCCTTTTGTATCCAATATTGCATTACTAATATACTGTGAGATAATCCTCACCATGGGTTTCCCTCATTAGGATTTTCCATGTAAATCTAGTGTCTCTAGTGTTGTGTTTTTATTATCTGCATTTTTATGTTCAAACTTAATAATATATTGAAGATAAAGTTGAATTGAATAAGTTAAGAAGAAAATAATTTGATAAAAATGATTCACCCCCCCTCTTAGTTATGTTTCATGGAGTTATAGTGACTGGAAAGAGTAGATGATAAGCTATCTGATTTCACTTATTTTTAATACTTGGAAAGCTATGGAGACAAATTATATTATTCCAATAGCAAGACCTTCCTCTACTGATGAGGTTGCAGCTTTTGACGAAAATGAAAGAGCAAGGTTTGCTATCTTCAGTGTATTATTTAAAACTAAAAGATTAATAGTTATTTCTTTAGCTACTGAAAATGAAATGTGGAAAATATTGAAAGATACTTATGAAGGAAATGAGAGAGTAAAATTTTCAAGGAAACTAATTGCTAAGAAAAAAATTTAGAATATGAGAATGGAAGATGGAGAAGACATTGCAAGTTATTATTAGAGAGTTGAAACTATAGCAACTGAAATCAAAAATCAAGGTGGTACCATGAAGGATGAATATATAATTGAGAAGATCTTGATGACCTTACCAGACAATTATAGTGACAAAGTATTTGCACTTGAAGAATAGTATGATCCAAAGACATTCACTAAGGAACATCTAATTGATTTCTTCACTACATTTGAGATGAGAAAATTTGTAAGAGATAAGGAGAAGACTAAACCAACCTTTAAATCCACGAAGATGGATGATGATGCAAAATATTTGGAAGCAAAATTCACAAGGAGATTGAAGAAAGGTATTGGTAAACACAAAGGTAAGTTTCCCCTTAAGTGTTTGAGTTATGGAGATATTTCTCATTATGCATCAAGATGTCCTAATAGAGCTACACAAATGAAGAATAAGGATAATAACAATAATTACAAGGATAAGAAAGATAGGAATTTTAAGAAGTTGTATTATGTTAAGGAAGATATAGGAATATTTGATGATGAATCAGACCTTGAGGAAGACAAAGATGAATGTTTATTTCTAGCCTTGGAAAAGAAATGTACAAAAGAACCTAGTCTAGAGTATAAGATGGATGAATCAAAAGGAACTCTGGTAACTTCTTTTCATGCCAAATAGGATGAAGACTTTTGGGTAATTGACAATAGATGTTCAAATCATATGATTGGAGATAAGAGTAATTTTACTAAACTTGAGAAGTATGATGGAGGCATAGTCATGTTTGGAGATGATTCTGGTGCTAAGATTGTTGGTAAAGGAACAATTAGCTTTGATGGAAAAAATAACACTGATGATGTCTATTATGTAAAGGGTTTAAGACATAAAATTTTAAATGTTGGATAAATGTGAAGCAAATATTTTAAGCTTTTTTTTTAGGATAACACTTTTGAGATCAGAAAAGGATCTGGAACTATGGTTGCAGCTGGAAGAACTCATGGAAATATCTATCTACTCAAAGGTGGTGATGGTCAATGTTTTGTTTCCTAGATTAATGAGAGTTGGCTCTAGCACTGGAGGATGAGACATTTGAATATTGGTAATCTAGTTAGGATCAGTTCTAGAGAAGTTGTTAAATATTTTCCTAGAATCATAAATCCTTTAAATTCAATCTACAAAAGTTGTTAGATGGGAAAATAAACAAGGAATAGTTTTAAAGAAAAGGATCAATCATCTATTGGATTGCTAGAATTAATCCACAAAAACCTTTGTGGCCCTACAAGAACAGGAAGCCTAAATGGTGATAGGTACTTTATGCTTTTAATTTATGATTACTCGAGGATGACATGGGTTACATTTCTTATAGAAAAGTCTCAAGTTCTTGATAGATTAAAGGTCTTTAAGGCAAGAGTAGAAAATGAGGTAAACCTAAGAATAAAGTTTTTGAGATCTGATAGAGGTGGAGAGTTTACATCTAGCAAGTTCAATGCATTATGTGAAGAGGATTGTATAAAAAGACATTATTCTACTCCTAGAACCCCACAAAAAAATAAAGTTGTAGAAATAAAGAACGAAAACTATGTAAGAGGCTGCTAAAACTATGATGAAAGAAGCAAATGTTCTTGATATATATTTGAGAGAAGCTATTCACACTACTATTTACATTCTTAACAGAGTTCAAGTCAAAGGTCATAGCACTAGGACCCCTTATGAGTAATGGACTCATAAGACTCCTACTATGAAATAATTTAAGGTATTTGGTAAAAGATGTTACATTAAAAGAGATGAAGAAAATCTTGGAAAATTTTATGCTAAATGCGATGAAGGAATTTTCCTTGGATATTCAAATAATAGTAAGGCTTACAGATGTTTTAATAAGAGGCTGAGGAAAATTATTGAAAGTACTAATGTGAAAGTTGATGAAGCTATGTATAGATTGGTGGAAATAACTGAAGTTGAACCTGATGAATCAATATGTGTGAAAATACAAGAAGAACAAAAAGAACAAAGTGAATAAGAAGAAGAAATTCTAGAACCTACACCCAAGACTCCTAAATATGTTCAAAAAAATCATCTAGAGGAATAAATAATTGGAGAAAAAAGTGAAGGAGTGAAGATAGGAAGCAAAGTGGTTGAGGTAAACTTTTTTTTACTTTCTAAAATAGAACCTAATACTATGAATGAAGCATGTGATGATGAAATTTGGGTTAGAGAAATGAAAGAGGAATTACAATAGATAGAGAAGAATGAGACATGGGAACTATTCACTAGACCTGAAAACAAGAATGTAATTGGTTGTAAATGGGTATTCAAAAATAAATTAAATGAATATGATGAAGTGGTAAGGAATATAGCAAGACTTGTATGTAAAGGATATTCACATATTGAAGGAATAGATTTTGAAGAAACTTTTGCACCTATATCAAGAATGGAAGCAATTTGGATGTTCTTGGCATTTCTAGCTCATAAAGACTTCAAAGTATATCAGATGGATGTCAAATCTACATTTATGAATGGAGAATTGGAAGAAGAGGTGTATATGGAGCAACCAGAAGGTTTTTCACTATCAGAGAAAACTAACATGGTTTGTAAGTTGAAGAAATAATTATATGGTTTGAAGCAAGCTCCCAGAGCTTGGTATGCTAGATTGGATAGATACTTGACTAAGAAAGGATTCAACAAAGGGTCTGTAGACAATTATCTTTACTTCAAGGTTGAGAAAGACAAGATACTTATAGTGGTGGTATATGTTTATAACATTATCTTTGGTGGAAATGAAGGTATGTGTAAGATGTTTTCTGAAGAGATGCAAAAAGAATTTGAAATGTCTATGATTGGTGAACTAAATTTCTTCCTTGGACTCCAAGTTAATCAAACTGACAAAGGGATTCATTTCACAATCTAAGTATGTTAAGGAATTGTTGAAGAATTTTGGAATGGATGACTCTAAACTAGTGTGTACCCCTATGGTAATTGGATGCATGTTAGGTAAGGATGGTGAATCTGCTAAAGTTGACTAGAGCATGTACAAATCCATGATTGGTGGACTTTTGTATCTTACTACTACTAGACCATACATTATGCATGCAATATGTTTAGTTGCAATATTTAAAGAAGAACTTAAGGAATCACATGTTAAAGCTATGAAGAGGGTATTCATATATCTTAAAGGAACTCCAAACTATGGACTATGGTATCCAAAGGACAATGATTTCACTTTGAATGCCTACATTGATGTTGATTGGGCAGGATGTGTAGATGACCAGAAGAGTATAAGTGGAGGAGAATTCTTTCTTGGAGGAAGATTAGTTTCATGGTTGAGCAAGAAATAGGATTTAGTTTTGATGCAATATGAGAGGAATAAACACATGTATCCCAATTTCATTTGTCTAGACTCAAAACATCTCACTCTGATTACTCATTTCCAATTTACCTTTTCCTTCACAAATCACTTATCTCAACTGCTCAAACATGTAAATAAGAATTCCAACATTTTACAAAACCTTCAAGACACCTTTAACATCATGTCAATGACTCATTAGAATCACTAATTTCCTTAAACACCAATTCTTGACCATTCCTTTCCAAATTGTCCTCAACCAATCACCATGGCACTCAATGTCCACAAACACAAAATTTATATTTTTAAACACAACCAATCAAATCAATTCTTAAGATAACTTTAATTTAGTTAGAACAACAAGATAAAACTTTTCATAAGTTTTTATCACACAAATATCATTTCCTTTATTGACTATCCTTTAAATGTGCTACAATGGAAATCTTTGTCTTCAACCACAAACTAGAGTTCCCAGGCCATAAAAAATGATATCATGACCTAAGAGACATCCATTAAATTTGACACCACCAATATCAAAAACCTCTCAAAGCACCAACACTAACCACACACTTGAACTATACTTTCTTCATAAACTCAATGTCAAGCTTGCAAGTTTGCCAACCTATCTATCATAGTCTTATTTTTAAAATATGCATTGAAACTAATTTTTTTTTATGGTTTCAGACACCTTTTAAGGGAATTTAAAACATATATCACTTTCATTATGGGATGTTTTGGATAAACACACTCAAACTAGTCTGATCACATTGCAAATTACACCCACTAGGCCTCAACACCAAACATGGCTTATTGATTCTCCTACCTCCAAACCCAAATACACTGAACCAAGGCTTCAAAAATTTGATATTAGATCATTAAAAGTGCATTCTCATATGTATTTTATAAAACCCTAGATCAAATTATCTTGACTTCCCTATTATAGTTTGTCACACAAATTTTACAATCATGACTTTGATTTCCCCACACCTTTACCCTACACTCCTTTATTAGAAACCTTTGGAATATTAAAATAGATGCAAAAAGGAATAACCTTACCAAAAATTAGGGATTTCTACTAATGAAATTGTGAGAAACATAATTTCCTTTGTCAATGTTTACCCTAGGATAGGCCTTTGCTAGTTTTAAGAAAATCGCCCATATCTTGTTCAAAATAAAACCAAAATGCCTAAAACAAATTATAAAAGGAATATGATTGATACTAAATTCAGTTACAAACATTTAGACTTGATTCCAAGCTTGTACATGGATGTAAAAAACAAGGAAGTAACAAATTTCTATAGAAAATAACAAAAATACAATCCTTTTCTTTATTCCACTTCAAATTTTCAATCACCAACATCTTCAAAATGATGTAAAAAGCCTTTATAAAGGAAATTCAACTATCTTTTAACCTTCTAACTACTTCCTAACTCCTAGAACTAAAAATGACCCTTCAACTTCTTAATACAACTTTTATACAATTTTGTAATTTTGTCAATATTTGTTGACAACTTTTGCATTTTTTGCAATTTGTCACCAAAAAAATAAACTTGAATCCTCCTAATGACCTTTTAATGACCTATAAATATAAAAGGTGTCTCTTTTAATCTCATTATAAAATAGATATATCAAATTTGTTAAATTTTTCCAAAACAGTAACATGGTTTTGCAAAGGTGCTCCTCCACCAAGTTTCTTTATCCATTGCAGAAGCTAAATATATTGCAACAACATCTTGTTGTAAACAAGTACTTTGGATGAAGAAGATTTTGATGGAAATAGGTGTGGTGAGTGATGAATCTAATTCTATCTATTGTTACAATACAATTTCTATAAACATTTCAAAGAATCCAGTGATGCATTCTAGAGCAAAGCATATATCTATCAAGTATCACTTCTTGAGGGAGAAAGTATTAATGAATGAAGTTAGCCTTGAATATGTACGTACCAAAGAAAAATTTGTAGACATATTCACTAAATCCCTTCCAAAGGATAGTTTTGATTATCTCAGAGGGAAGTTAGGGGTTTTTTCCCCTCCTTCTTTGAACTAAGTGCACATGGAGGTGCATCAGTCTAGTAGATTCATAGACTCTTTTGTTTTGGACTGATGATTGAGGCCTACTCCTCAGGGGGAGTAGAGAAGTGAATTGTTGCGGTATGTAATATGGGTGTACTCCTTAGGGGGAGTGAAAAATATTTGTATTGAAAGAATGTCCTTTTCCATTTATGTCAAAGTGGGAGAGAGAATCATGTGAAAATTATATGCTTGGCAGGTTGCCTCTTCTAAAAATCATGTAGGATGTGGGAGAGAGAATCATGTGAAAATTCTATCCTTGGAAGGTTATCGCTTCTAAGAATCATGTATACTATCTTTGATGGTTTTTCACATAATTTGGTGCCATCAATAACAAAGGGGGAGATTGTTGCAAGTATGGATGTGTTTCATGGTGTTTTCATTGATGTCAACACTGTATAGTTTGAGTAAGTTGATTTTTGCTATATACTTTTGCAAAAATTTGAGAAATAATGAAAGTTGTGTTGAAGTGTGTTTTGAGCGTGCTCTAGTATTGTGGTCCATCTTTATCCCATTTTTATCCTATACCTATGTGGATCTATAGGTGTGTTCATAATCTTAAATAGATTATATATTCTAAGTTTTAGCTTCTGGTTTGATGGAGAGAAAAAGTTATGTTCACTAGTGTGTGAACTAGTTTGTCAAAGTTATCTGGTTATTGACTGGGAGAAACATTTTGGCTTTGCAGTCTTCTTGTATTTTGTTTCAGACCTTGTAGATATTATAGATTACTTTTTTTGATGGTTTATGTGTTCTAGAAAAGTTGCTTGTGGTTTTGCACTCTAGAAGACCTGCTCTAGAGTCTTTGTGTTTTTCTTGGTTATCCTGGTTGAATTAGTGAAGTATCCTCTACAAATGACTTTTTTTGAAGTTTTTGTGGATGTATCTAAGATGTTACCAAAGATTGTAAAGTGATTGGTGAAGTGTGTTGACCAATCCACATGTGTTTATCTTGTTGGAGATGCGTGTACTTCAAATATCATCGGTGTTTTCATTAGGTTTGGCCGACCTGGTGTTTACATGGTACATTATTTATTTTCATTGATTTGAGAAAGTGTGTGCATGATCTACTATTTTGTTTGGGTCCTAAATTAAATATGTATTTTGCCCCCTCACATTCTTATCCACCACAGGAATGTTGACTAGCTGACCTAGTTTGAATTTGTAAAATGAAATTGTATAGCTGACCTTGGAGAATGTTCATGTGATTGAAGATGGTATAAATAAAAGTTAATTTGTACCAAATATCATATACATCCATCTTCGATCCGAGCAAGAGAAGAGTTTGTGAACAAGTGAGAAAAGTAGAGTGTGGAAGAGCGAATTGTGGCAACAATACTTCATTGTATTCATAACATTTTGATCAATTTGTGAAGTGTGTGGAACTCCTAGTGCTGGATCATTATCTATTTCTTTGTATTTTTTATAGGTAGTGGGCCTCTCTTTTGGACAGTGAGTCCTAAGGTAGTGAGCCTTTTGTATCCAGTATTGCCTTACTACTATACTATGAGTTAATCCTCACCATGGTTGTTTCCCTCATTAGAGTTTTCCACATAAATTTGGTGTGTCTGGTGTTGTTTTTCTATTATCTATATTTTCATGTTCACACTTAATAAAAAATTGAAGATAAAGTGGAATTGAATAAGTTAAGAAGAAAATAATTTGATACAACTAATTCACCCCCCTCTCAGTTTTCTTGTGCATCTCAACTAATTTGTATAGATATGTAAAGATCTATATGCCCCTAAAAAAATCTTTTTGTTGCAACTACTCAGATTTGAGCAAAACAAAAGGTTTTCTTAGGATTTTTTACCATTCTAGACATAATAACAATACCTGTTTTTCCTCAAGAGGAGTTGATTTTTCCTTCAAGGTTGGATCTCTCAAATTTTGGATAGAAATTCATAGATCTGGTGCTTTGATTCCATGTTGGTGTTTATTTTTAACCCCCACATCTTCGAGTGATCCTATGCAACCAAAATTCCTATCATGCATGAGAGAGATAAAAGAAATAATTATTCTATGCAACCATGATAAGAAAAGATTAAATCCATGAAAAAATGTGATATGCCTTCTATATTGAATGAATAAATGTTAATTAATGATTATAATGAATGTACAATTACTATAAAATAAAAATATAGAAAACCCTAGATGAGGATTACATTAGATTTTGACAAGTTTCTTAATCTCATGCAATGATACTAATAGACCTATAATCAGCCCAATATAATTAATTAAAAAACATCCTAAGTTTATATTAAGAAAATAAAGTAATAAGGGACTTAATAATTACTTAATTATTAATTAATTTTATCAAGTGACTATCCTAATTACTCCAACAACACAATTATTCTCTAGAATGATAATCAATTAGTAATTTTTCTATATGAAATCATCACCTTCCCATTGGAAAAATTTATATTTATATACTTTTATTTAATGAGGTAATTTGTGATGATCATATTCATCTACCTTTTCATTCATGTATATAAAATTAATTCACACTCCAAGATGAGTCTTCCTTTAAAATCTAGCTTAGGTAGCAATATTTTTGTAGATATTCTATATTAACCCACTTGCCTCTTCATTTTATTGTGTGAATTTCTATTATTTTACCTGAGACTATATTATCCATGTTTATTTTTTGAAATATTAGGTTGTACCTTTGGTTGTAATTTACTTATTGTATATATAGATTCTTGGATACACACCATCACTCTTTCCCATTGTTCATTCATTTTAAACTAGATGTTAGTCATTTTTATGTGTATATTCCTATAGACATGTAAAAATTCCTGATTGATACTACATATCTGATTTAGATTAGTTAACACCACTTCTTCTGAAATCATTTCAAATTTACCAATTAATTGAATAATCAGCATCATTTAATAAAATTCAGCAAATTCAACTATTAATCAAATAATTAAAATTTATTGATTAATTCACCCTTCTTCTAACTTATATTCATCATGTTTAATTAAATCAAATGATTTAATTATAACCCCCAAATCCTTCTCATTTTATTAAATAAATCAAATCCAATGTCATAATCCCCTAACCCATTAAAATTAATTAATTCTAAATCACTTTCTAATCATCATTAATAAATCCTCCATCTTTTAACTCCTCAAGAGTTAAATCAACCCATGGTCAACTAACTAGGTTGCACATGAAACTAATTTCTTTTAAGTATACATTTCCTCTATTATCCTCACAATGGTATATTCTAAGGAATATTTTTCTCAACCACCTCTCATTCAATTTCCCTCCAAAGGTTTTCAAAAATATCTCACATCCTCAATAACTCCTCTTACATCCTTTCAAATCCTCAACCACATTCAATAAATTCTTCTTACAAAGTTTCAAATCCTCTTACATTCTCATTTATTCGTCTCACATCCCCATTCCTCAACACATATCCCAAAATGTGCTCCACCTTCCTCCAATGGAATTCTGACACTTGGCACATTCTCAATGGCTCCCGTTTTATCCCACATTCACCAATTCAACTCATTCTTTAACCCTTGGGTTCTATAAATAGAGGCATTCTCTTCATAATATGGATCAACAACTTGAAGAAATATTATTATAACCATTTTCACTATTAGAAATCAGCATTTTCATCACTTTTGAGCTTATTTTCATCACTTAGTATCAATTTCATACTTAGAATAATCAACATCTCCAATTCCTATCATTTGGGATTGGGAAAGGGCTTGTTTCCACATCAAAGGAGTACCACTCCCCCTATGGGATGAAGGTTTAGCTACCTCAATTTAGATTACAAGCTATCTTTGTTTGGTATATGTTCATTTTCAAGTTTTCTTCTTGTTTTAGCTAAGAATTTAATATGGAACATGCTAGGTTTGGTGTTCAAATTTTGGTGCTAGAAGGAGGGCTAACCACTTTGTTCTGTCAAATTTTTCCTTAATTTTTTTTTTTTTGCAACTATAGGAGAGTGATGCTACACTTGCCATATACAAAATTTCCTTTCATTTCAACATCACATTTGCGAACTTATAGAGCACCACTTTCAATTTTAGTGTCTTCTTTGCTGCATTGCACAACATTTGCGCGTTGCTATCACTCACATCTGATATAGTTTCACCTTTGAACTTTCTATTTTTCATCTTCTTTCTAGTTCTAATAGATCATCACTTTTGAAATAGCACCGTATTTGTGCTCTTTTCCTTCTATAGAGCATCATTTTTTCTAACCAATAGAGCATCACATTTGATTTCAGCGTCGCATTTGTGGATTTGTAGAGTGTCGTATTTGTTGCACAATGTCTCCTTTGTAGGAAGGGGAGGAAAACTAAGTTGGGAATCTAAAAGTATTATTTTATTCTCATTGTAATAGCCTAGTCTTTCCAGTTTCACATTTTACTTCATGTTTAATACCAACTAGAGTTAGTTTTGGGCTTAAAATTTACAAACAGCTCAAACTTTGTCAAAGTTGGTTAAAATTGAACATTAGGAACTTACTAGATTGATTTTGGGCTAAAATTGAACAAGGAAAACCCACACTCAAGTTTGGTGCTTAAAATGAATTCACTATTTCTTTGAAGGCTAAAATGAATAAGTGATTGATTTTTGTGATTTTGTCTTTGATGCATCTTAAGTGGATATCCTCTCCCCTTATGCTTCATGTGATTTGGGGTGCAAGAGAAACACCCTTAAGAGAGGGATTATTATAAGACACACCCCACAATGAGAAACTCATAGGGAAGTTCTTGGAGTACATTTACTGGTGGTCTATATCAAAGGTTAGTAAATTGTGAGAAAGTACTTTCTATCCTAGACTGTATGACATAATACACCTCTCCAAAGTGAACCTAGGAAAAATATGGCCTTGACTCTTTTGATTTTCACATAAGGGACCTTGTGGAATTAAAAGTTGCTAATGCATATGTATTTAGTTTTAAATTTAAGAAAGACAAGTGGATGTGGTAAAATAAATTCATTAACCAAGATTAAATCAATTGAACCCCACACATGTGCTTGTTATCTTTTTTCTTATGGTATTCCAAGGAAAACATTGGTCTTTTGGTTTGAACTACTCATAGGGTAAAGAATGTTATTCACTATCTTGGTCTTGAAAACAAGGTCCCTCTTAGGTTCATTTAGGATCAAATCAATCATCTCATCCATCACAACCATCTATCAAAATCCATCCCACCAAACAACTTTTAGAGCTTTGGAAAACATCAATATTTTAGACTTGGGTAAATCTTTAAATCAAATAAAAATCACATTGTTTAGTTAGGAGTGTTAGAATACATCCTTTCTCATATGTCTAGTTAAATTAGCACCCCTTTGAAAAATTTCATCCTAAGGTCACATCCAACATCTTGGGATCTGCAAGTCAATTATCTAAATCAAACCAACCAAAATCAAATCCTAAAGTCTAGCATTGATCCAAAGTTCTTAAAAATTCAACACCCATATCATTTACCCCTTTCATCATTCATACCATCATTGGTCCTAAATTCCTTAGAGGTCAATAAGGTCAAAACACAATAAAAACTTGGAATGTAAACTCTATTCACACATCATGAGTGATCTAAGTCAACCAAACAATCAAAGCCTTATAATACCAATTTATTATCAACTCACATTTATACAATCCATACATGGGATCATTATCTCCTACAAACCTCAATGATACAACAAATGTGAGTATGCCCAATCTAAATTTTGGAACACCTTTCCCTATGGTATATTTAAATAAAATTCAAAACTACAAATCTATCAACCAAATGATTGGTACATGAGTCTTCAACCATTATCCCATCAAGCCCATATATACCATGTGAATATACCAAGTAAAAACTTACCAAACATGAACATATCAAATCCAAACTTGGTGAACTATGGGATAGATACATTTTTGAATCATACAAACGTTGTTCAAAATCTGAACAATATGATGACCACTCAATGTATTGATCCAAATCAAAGTAACCCCATACAAAATCAAGGATACCTAAATCAAAGCACCGTGTTTCAAAACCACAACAATGTTCCATGTCAACCTATAATGCAAAATCTAAACATCATCCCAAATTAGAAAATTTTCCAAAATCAAATTGTGCATGATCCCATACAAATACCACAAGTTTATAGTCCAACTATGCTTGAACAACAACCAAATCAACTAGATCAAGGGCGTCAAGATCAAAATCAAGAAAATTTTTTGCAAAATCAAATTTCTATACTTAGAAAATTTGTTGATTCATATCACCAAGAGACATCTCCACACTCCCCCATTGGTTAATCCATGTCATCAAAGAATTGAGTTGTGTCCACATCCACATCAAGAACAATATCTCCAATGTCAAGAGGTTGGATATCAAGATCAACAACATCAACAACAAACCCAATCACCACATCTTGAAGATTAATAACCACACCTCAAAAATCAATCACCACATGGTCAATTTCAACATGTACAAATATTACATGGTAACAAATTTGAATACACCCCTTTGGGAGATCCAATTGAATTAGCATTAAACAAGATAGTTAATGCAAAACTCATCACTCTTCCAAAAGTAAGTGCTTTCAAATCTATTATAAACTTCCCTTGGAATAAGGGTAGATCTTATTGTGAGTATCATAGAGATAGTCACCATAAAACAAATTATTTTCGAGTCAAAAATCTCATCCAAGACCTTCTTGATCAGATAATAATAACTATTGAGGACAATGATCAAGATTCAACCACTAATAATAGTAGTGACAATCTCTCCACCACAACTATTGAGGATAATGATCAAGATTCCACCACTAGTGATAATGGTGACAATCTCTCCACCACAACTGATAATAATCAAGATCTATCCATCAGTGAGCACCTTGGAAATGTTTCTACCTCATCCAATGATCGAATCAACATACATCAAGAGTCACTTTTTAATCAAGATCAAAATTCACGAATAATATCCAACAATGATCTATTTCAAGGCGTGTTAGCATTATTTGATCTTATTGACATAATCCAAGATCCATCAACAAATGATCATGTTGAAAATTCTCTACATCACCTAATGAGTTAGAGGACATATCTCAAGAATTTATTCTAAATCATGGTCAGCATATTTCACCAAAGTCTAGCAATGGTCCTTTCCAAGACATATTGATATCCTTTGACCTCATGGTTACAGATATTGCAGGAATCCTCAATTCAACATGTGATCCAAATCCACTCAAAGATCAAGAGGATATTAAGCCACTTCCCATGCATAGTGAATATATCTAAGAACCCTTTGTAATCAATTCATCCTTTGAAATTGACCCATGTCAAGAACATGATCCAAAGCATGTCAATTTTTTTTCCAAAATTCATCAAGATCAGGGATTCATATCTCCAAGATACTACAATGATCTAATGGGCACTCTCTAATCTATAGAAGATGTCACAAATGATGATCATATCCATATAACATATACTTCTCCATCTACCCATGAGATGTTTTCTTTGGATGGAAACATAGATGATCTTCATTCAAAATAGGATTCCCTTACTGTTGAAATTATTTCACAAGAACAAGAGGTTCTTGATTCCTATAGTCAAGTTGAGTTATCAACATCAAGATCAGATATATCCCAAGTTTAGACTAAGGGAATTATATATGAACATATTAAATTGAAATAACCTCATCTACAATGGTAATTTATCAAAGAATGTTTGTTAAAGAAGACATATCAAAACATGTAGAATCAAAGCATGAAGGTACTACTACCACCATACTGGGGGAAACTATGTCTCAAGAAAATGTCAAAATAGGGAGTAGGAAGAATCCTTATGATGACACCAATGCCAATACTAAAACTAGTCGCATCATGAATCTTCATCCACCCATCACCCTATCCATGAATTGGGACCAACATCAAAACAAATATTTGAATCAAAGAATTAAGAATGTTATCAAAGAAAAAGAAGTTGTAAATCATGAAGGAAAAACCAAATACAAGTGGATACCAAAGAATACAAAGAAAGATTATCCCTATCAAAATCCATCAATCAAAGAAACTATGGGGGAAAATTAAAAAGGGAAAAGTATCCATCAATGATGTCCACAAAGGAAAAACTAGGCTTCTCAAGAAACATACAAATTATATCAAGAATTTGGTCCTAATTCCACACACACTTCTATATCAACCCATCATTTCTCATGTTCCCAAGTTTGGAGAGTCAAAGGTTCCAAACTATCAACCAATCCATCTCCTATTCTTAAACACACAACACCATCCATTCCTCCATGCATGATATCAAATTCTCACATTGACCATGTATTGGTAGCCACCCTTCATCATAAGGATTCAAAAGAAATTCTATCACGATGTGTGCATAAAGACAAAGTTAACTATGGTATTAACAAAGTAGATCAAAAATATCAAAATTTGTATTCAAGTACACATATCTTGGAAAAGTATCTTCTTTAAGAAAGATATAAATGGAGCATTATGATAGAAGCATCTACATCAACACCACTAGGTGGTTCAACATGAGCTTAAAATCTTTCACAAAAAATATAAAAAATTAAAAAATCATGAAAATAATAAAGATAAAAATTGTCCTCTATTGAAAACCACTATGGTGGTTCTTTGGATAGGTACCTTGATGAAAACCTAGTAAATAGGCATCATGTGTAGAATCAAGCATCTACATGTGCTAGTTCAGGTGAAAGAATCTCATCTCATCCATTAAAAATACAACATTCCATCCATCTTATCCATAATGAATCCATTCATCCAGGAAACTTTTAACCAACCCATTGTCATCTATCTTCCAAATTATCTTGATCTTGATAAAAGTTTGGTGTACACTTTACACTTGTTAATGGTAAACATCCTGACATGAGTCAATTTCATTTATCCTATCCTATGTAACCTTATCTGAGATATGAAGCATTATCCAAATGAGAATCCTTTATCCAAACTTGTTATCTTATCACAAGATAATCCATATCCATCCATCCATACAACTATCCAAGCATCTACCCATGGTATTCCATATATTGCTAGAAACTTGGGGCAGATATTTATATCTCACTTTGGGAATAAACCTTGATCTATATCTTCCAACTCATGTGGTGATCCAAACATTGGTAAATGTAAAATCAAATTGATCAAAGAATTTGTGAGCCAAAATCCAAATTAAAAACCCATGAAATGTTTTGATGAGAATATTTTCCTTATCAAGATTTATCTTTCATTGAAAATCAATCCAAACAATCAATATCAATCGCATATAATTTTCACTTCAGTATCAAAACAAATCATTCAACCAAATTTTGTTCCAAACTAAGCTTGATAGTCTTGATCAATCAAATCCAATTGGTCCATCATCATCTTGGGATATCCTTCCCAATCGTTATGTTGCTTCACACTATCCTTGCATTGTTATGTATCCTAAACAATGTTACCATCATCAATCCATCAATAAAATCAATAAACCTTAACTTGTTTTTCAACAAAATCCAAAAATAGAGTACTGATATCATCACACATAGCCATATCCAAATAATCAAGATCATGTGAAAATCCAAAAACATTCAAATCATATCAAAATCCCAAAAATAAGTCAAAAAATTTTAAAAAGTCAAAAAAAGAGTATCCAAACTAAGTCGTCTATGAGCTTAAATGTAGGTAATCCCATCATAGATGAGCCCTTGATACATAAAAACATTTAAATAACCCAAAACATCCCAAAAACTAGCCTCATAACATTTCAAAAACATCAAAAACATCCAAATATTTGAAAAAGCTCATCCATAATAAATTGATCATCCCACTCACCCTTTGGAAAAACAAACAGAAACAACCACAAAAATTTACAAAAGAAAACTTCAAATGCAAAATCAAAATTGAAACAAACGCTTAAACACAAAATCAACCTCTTGATCATTTGCAAACATGTAAATCAACCTTATATAAATGACCTTTCACAACCTTTCAACTTGCCACCATCCACTAACATGTCCTAGGATGCATCCTTCCTACAATGGGCAGTATCTTTGGTAATCAGTTTAGATTCTTATCCTAAGAAAAACACATCCCTTTGGCTAGCAGTATGGAGAACATTGGCTTGTTTGTGTACTTTATCTTTTCTTTTTGATTTCTCTTATTGTACCCATTCTAATGACCTATCGATGATGTTTATCAAAATTATTTAGAGAGACAATAATGGGGAATTTATCACTATATTTTTTCTTCTATACTTGTTATATGGTCTTGGAATATAACCTTGGAGAATGCTTACTTTTTTAGGTATGTATGGAAGGTGTTTTGAACAACTTGTTGACTATTGCACTAAGAGGATACACATTTCCATCCTTTGGTCTGAGATGTTTGAAACTTCTGAAGTGCATCCTAGAAAGGTTTCTGTATGTTAGGTGTGAACAAGAATACTCCTATATTTTTATTGAGTTAAAGTCCACCGCACTATATACCATGCCATCTTGGTTGTTTATACCTTGATGCATGGTATATATGTGTGTTATAAAACATGAATAAATTTATGCTCTTTGCATCTCCAATCCCTCGATAACCAATACATCATCATCATTCATCATAATATCTAATAAAGTATCAACAAATCATAGACTTGTTGGACTTCTGCTCATCTCAAACTCAAGGGTCAATCCCTCTTATTCTTCTTATTCTTTTATCTTTAATAAAATTTCTATCCAAGTATCAAACTTGTGTGATATATCAAAATATAAATGAGGCTACCAATGGTCAATGATTGTCTATACATCATAAAATTTGTCTACATCAAACATTCAAGATTTCTAGTCCTCTCTAAGTTGAACTAGTCCTGAATCTTGATACAGAGTGGTAGGGAAGGAAAAGAAACAACCACAAATGGAAAAGACACTTCTCACAATGCTTCTCTCAAATACTCTTATGAGGAGTCATAAACTCCATTATTCCTTCAAGGATGAAACCCTTTACACCTAGGGTTCATAAACTCAAACCATCCAATAGACTTAGAAACACTTGGACCATGTCCACATAAACCAAATCAAGGTTCAACAAACCACCTTGCACCTACGGTACACCACTTACTCATCATTCTGACTTAGGCCTCTTTTGTAGTAAAGGCTTGTAGCCTTGCCTGGTAGGACATTCAATTTTGAATCCACATGTGGGACTATTACAACACCTAACCACTAGATTTAGGCATCCAATATGGACCCCCACATATCCTCAAAACCTTTCCCCTTGACTATGAATGCAAAGACCACTATGGCCAATTCTAACGTTGCTCTAGGAGGCCTAAATTGGTAGACCTACACCTAGGTCCTGGTTATCTAGGTTGTTCCCTTCACCCCAAAGCCTCAATTCAGACTCCTATAGGTCTTTTGCACCTTTTGTCAACATTCCTAGGTGCCCTCTTGACAGATTTCTCATAATCAAGCAAAAGCCCAACTTTTTCCTTAACAACTAGGCCTATCACATGAGGATGCCACATATAAAACATTTCCAAAATTTTCCCCACCAGGAATTCCATTCTCCAAGTCCCTAATAATATGTAAATATACACCAAAATCTTCCATCCCACCAAGACTGTGCAACTTTAGAATGTGGGAATGGAAGAAAAGACCTTTTTTCACTGAAAACCCCGGGTTTGAGGGTTTTCTGACCACCTGATAGAGAAATGCAAATATCTCCCTTGTCCCTTAATTAAATATCTTCACTCCAATTCCAAAAGGATCCTAACTCAATATCCTTTCAAACCATTATATCCTTGAAGTGTAAAAATGAATCTATAGGTCATACCAAGTACGGGATCAACAACTTTTTCTCAAAAACTCAGAAAAATGACAATCCTTTTATTGAAAACTTCTCAAATCCTCCACAATCAACCTTGACTTGAACAAGAGAGGAATATTTAACGTCTCATAACCTCCCTCCAACTTCTTGCAGCTAAAATTTTAATTAGTTGGATGTTGGAAACACAAAACTTCATTTTTGACACTTAATTGCCTAGTTAAGGGAATTTGTGAAACTTACACCAACTCGACCACAAAGCTATTAAATCCTATTCAATGAAAATCAAACTCTTGATCCCATGGGGGAATTGGTGCAAACTATGTGTAGAAATTTTCCCTTTCCCAACTCCTTTGTAATCTCTTCGATGATTTGATGATGGTTGAAGCTCCTTGATGAGATTTTGGCATAACCTAGCTATGAAACCATAAAATGATGAACTCTTGATATCAAATGGATAAAATTATCTCTCAATGTGAGGAGAGTAACTTTGAATTCAAATTTTGGATTAATAATGAGAGGAAGAGTCTCTCATTTATAGATTTCCAAATTGGAAGAGAGAGTGAAATTGAGCAATGTGGGATCATTCAACATCCAATGGCCAAGTGCCGCTTGTCAAGATGTGAATGTGTGAAGGTTGTGCACATTTTGATCAAAGTGACAATAAATGATATTAGGTGGAATTTGAAATTGAGGAAATACATGTGAGAGGGAAAAAATAATGAAATAAATTCCACTTGGCTCAGTGCACAAGGACATGTAAGAGGAGTGAATACTTTGTTGGAAGGACAAATCCACTTGGATTTGAATTAAAATTTGAAGGAATATTCCTCTTTTATTCCATGTTGAGAGAAAAGAGGGAATTTAATAAATCAAAGTAATTGATTTATTGTGAAAGTTGTGACATATTTTAGGATTAAATTAATCAAAGATTAATTAATTTAATGAGGATTTAGAAGATGTAACAATTTAGACTTAAATTTATGAGTTAATTTAAATCAAATTGAGAGGAAGGGTTTAATTAAATAAATGTTTTGATTTATTTAATTAAAGGGGAGAATGTTAGATTAAATCAAATAAGGTTTTAATTTATTCAATTTAATAGGAGGACTTTAGAGTTTTAAGTACAATGAACTATTTAAATGAACAGAGATAGATGATTAATTAAATTAAATTGATTAATTTAATCAACAGAGGGGAGGAGGACTTAATTAAATAAATAATGATTTATCTAATTAAGAGATGAAAAATGATGATAAGTGAGTATGATTTAGAATGAAATGATGTTGGTAATCAGGATCAAGTGTGTCAGTCAATTTTCCATGTCTACATTTTGCCCCTCTTTGAAGCAATGAACTTGTTGTATTGGTTCAAAGAATAAACTGTTGTGATCAAAGTTCAAAATTTTTCTAAATTTTTCAATGCCCCACTATTGCCCTAGTAGAAGGATAATGCTGATATGTTGACCCCTCAAGAGATCGAATGAAATTTTTGATTTTTCGATGATCTTGCGAAAAAAGAGTGCAAAGTGCCCGACAGGTCCAAAATGCCCCAAGATGCCAAAAAAAGTAAAATGCCAAAAAAGATGCAACATGGCCCTCAGTTTAGAAAAAATGGGATCGGGGGACCAAAACCCTAGTTGGATTATCAAATTAGGTCAATTAACCCTAATTTGCAGGCTTAAATAGACCTTGAGGGGTCACTTTCAATTCATTTGCACACTTATCCCTTTAGAGATTATTTCCCTTTGAGCTCTAAGTCTCGATAAAGATGGCACAACAATAGCTCCCCAGGCATGTGTTGGAGAGGGTATGGATGCACCCTCGGCGAGCCGACGCAGGACCCGTGGTATGTACCCCTATCCTGAATTTTAATTTTCTTATTTTACGTGCCCTTAATAGGGTGCAAGTCAACCTTAGGTCAAGTGGCTCTATATAGCGCCACTGCAAATGCTCAATCGGCATCACGTGGCCCCAAATTGTGTTGCCTATGAAAATTGCGTCATCATATTCCAATTAGGAAATTAGGGTTTTCTTTCAAACTCTACTGCATATACAAATTGGATCGCGTGACATAGTTTGGAATTTAGGATTTGAGCACAAAGTCAGCCGCACTTTCAAATTGGACCGCGAGGTGCACTTAGGATTTTAGGATTTGTGAAACTTCATCGCGGTGGTGTAGATTAGAATTTACAAACTACGCCGCATTTGCAAACAACACTGTATTTGTTGTTTCAAATGTGAAAAGCTGACGCAGGAGGCAGATTTGTTTTTATGAGACTTGACATGATGGTTTCCCTTGTGTAGGAAGACCTCGATATACTTCACTCTAGGGAGCACCGATGGCCGGTGTTGTTGAGATTATAGGGTATGCACATATTCCTTTAGGAGCAACTTGGTATTCTTAGCCTCTGGTTCATTGTGTACGTTCCTCCTATTTGGAACCACTTGGGTATGATGACAACTTTGGTCAAGCAGTGGTATAGTGAGACCTCTTCTTTCCATCTTCCTACTGGCGAGGCCACCATCACTCTTGAGGATGTCTGGCACATCCTACGATTACCCATCCATGGAGGTAGAGTTATTTATGATCTAGATGATGGTAGGGATTCCTATTCTAATGTGATGGGTCTCGATGAGATACATTTATCTGATGGATAGATTGACTTGGAGAGATATCGGGGCGTAGTGCCCACCTATAGATTGATTGTTGCAACCATCATATCAAGTCTAGTGGCACCAGATCAGTAGGGTGAATACTTTAGTACAGGCTAGGGAATGGAATGGGAGTGGATGGTTGTCTGTAGGGAGTTCTTTTCTTGGGGGTCAATGATGTTGGCTTCCTTATACAGGGATCTACATGATTTTGCATATCTTGATAGTAGGGCCCTCGAGGCTAGATTTACTCTACTACACATCTAGGCATGGGAGCGGATTCCAATGCTTCGTCTGGATGTCACATCGATTGTTCTGGATATTGATGATCCTATCATCTGGCAGTATGGGGGAGCTTAGATTTTCTCTACTCACATAGGTACTAGAGGCATCACCCATTGGTGGCGGGTTCTTGATGAGATCTAAGAGTTCATTTGGAGGCCCTGGATGGATATAGGCCCATGGTATGATGATCTCGAGGAGCTATTCTTTGCTTGGAAGGATAGATGGATGCAAGGTCAAGAGCACACCATGATAGAGCAGTATCTTTCAAATAGGGTGGCCCGACAGTTTGGTGAGATTCAGGATAGGACTAATGATCAGTACATGGCGATCTTCACCCGTAGTACAAGAGAGACAACATGGGGCTAGTCAATTCCAGCACTGGAGGTAGTAGCCTTGTTTAGGTAGCTAGTGGCTAGGCCATGGCCATATGATCAGGGGTTTCAAGATGTAGGATTTACTTAGGTGTACAGAGCTTGGTTCAGGCCTCCCCTCCTATTGACAATTCCAGGCACAATTCTTCCATGATAGAGGCCGAGAGGAAAATCTGCTAGTAGAGGCAAGGGACAAGGAGGCAAAGGTGATGGTGACAAAGACAATGATGAGGACAGGGGAGGAGGTGCACCTCCTCCACATCAGACACCACCATGGGACCAGGCACCCCATGGGAACCAACACTATTGTGGGTAGAGTTTCATGAGATTCCAGCATAGAATGATCATCCCAGAGACGGGGATAGAGAGGTCCTAGATCAATAACCACCAGGGCAGCCCGATCATAGAGATACACTAATCTAGCAGTTGCAGGGTCAGATATAGATTTTGATAGCTGAGAGAGATCAGGCTCAACAACAAGTTTTGGCAGTTACTACAGAGAGGGACGAGGCTTGGTCCGAGAGGGACCAGGATATTCGTCAATGGAGGTAGCTAGAGAGTACAACCTCATCCTCCCAGGGCTGATCAGTATCATTGAGGGCATACCGAGAGGTGGTCAGAGAGGCCAAGTACTATCAAAAGCATTACAAATAGGCGGCTCCACAAGCTAGTCAGGTGCAAGAATTTTCACAGTAGACGGGGATGAGGCCTCTCGAGGACCATGGTGAGAAGTAGGCAAAAGAGGGCAGCAGCTAGTAAGGTTAGCCCTTCGATCACATATAGTTTTTTATTTTTGATCCATGGGCCCTGATTATTGCTCCTATTGTATCATGTAGTTTGATGTATATACTTGATCTGATTTTGTACCATGACAGTTTTATATTTTTGATGATATACATATGAGATGATTCTATTTATGATGTATGGATGCTTTTTAATTTCCTATGTGTTATGAAATGTTATGAAATGATTTTAATTTATGCTCATGCAATATCATGTATGTATCTACATGATGCGATGATGATTATGGATGTATTTCTTTTTGTATTTTTTCTATGCATTTTGATGACAATCGTATGGATGCAATGTATGCAAATTATTATTTAATGATATGTAAATGGTTATGGATGCAAATGATTAGCAATTGATTATGTCATGATAATGTATGAAAAAAATAAAAATTATTCCTTTAATGATTTGTGCAATATGAATGTAATGCAATGATCTCTTAAGATACTTAGAATAAAAAATCTATATTATTCTTCATAACTTAAGACAATGATAATGCAATTTGATATGATGTGGTATGATCTATATGATATGTTATGCATTTATGTTGATGATTTTGTGGATGTAGGGCAGATGCATTAGCGATGTTTTGATTAACTATCATGGTACAATGTTAGTATGCAAAGAAGATAGAAGAAAAGAGATCCAACAAGTCATTAAATGTTGATATTTTTCTTACCAAGAGTCAAAATTTTCAAAGGGCCAATTGCTTTATGTTTGATAACACACCTAAGTACAATGTATCAAGGTATAAAGAACCAGGATGGCATTGTACCTAGTGTGATTGAATTTGACTCATCAATTAGATAGGAGTATTCTTCTTCACACTTAGCATACAAAACCATATTCAGGATGTAGTTCAAACATTCTAAACATCTCAGACCAAAACATAGAAAAGAAAGCCTTCCTATGTGGTCAACAAGACACTTAAAACATCTTCCCTACAAACCAAACAAGGTACGCATGACATAAGTTATTTTAAAAGAGTATCCAACAAGCACAATAGATAAAAAAATATAATGATCGTTGCCTCATTCCTTTCTCTCTAAACCTATTTTGTTTAGGCATCATCAAGAGGTCCTTGGAATGAGCGCAAAATAAGATAAGTCAAAAAGACTAGATAAATTAAACAAACAAGCTAATGTTCATCGTACCACTAGCCAAGGGTAAACTAAGGTGATACCTGATGTTGATGTCCAATGTAGGAAGGATGCATCCTAGGAAATGTTGTGATCAGGATTTTTGATGAGATTGATTGGATGATAAGCTATTGATACTCGGAGTTGATCAAATTTCTTGCTTACTGACCTAGACTTGAGGCTTTGACGATTAGGTGTTCACTTTTGAACTTGCTATACTTGTTTCTGACTGACTCATTAAAGCTTGAAGGAGATGATTGATTTATTAGGAATGAGACAATCGTGGGTGAAAGCGAGATGAGACGGGTGCACCATTTTGGATTTTTCAAATGTTTTGAGGCTATTTTTGGAATTTTGAGATGTTTTACAAATGTTTTTGTATTTTTAAGATTTACGAAAAAGAGACTAACTTAAAGACCTATCCTAGGGGTATTAGGATATGATTTGTAGATTGGCCTTGCGTACATTATACATGCAGAGACCACATAGTTTGATTGATGATAGACTCGAATCAATGATGAGATAGATGGGAAAAAAAATTTGTAAATTATGATGGATGCCTAAAGGACTGACCTAGGGTATCCCAGAGGATGATCAAAGATCACCCTTGCCTACGTCCAAGATCATAGATGATGTAGTTTAGATAAATGACTCTATTTTTGATTTTTTTGATTTTTGACATGTTTTGAATTTTGAATGATTTGGATGTTTTTGGAGTTTTTTATTTTAAGGAAGATCACCAAAATATACATGAATTCAATCTAATGTAGGTATAGGAACATGCCCCTAGTGTGATGTGATAGAATACTTTGATATAGGAAGGACAAGTTGTCCTTAGGAATATGCCAAGTAGTACTAGGGTGGAACATGGTATGAGCACAAGATCAAGCTATGGTATGGTTGCGAATGGATGGGTGGAAGGATAGATGGAGTGTAGTGGATAAGTGATTCATGAAGATCCTAGTGGATGGAGAGTGCTTTATTTATGATTGGCACCTATTTTCTAGGTTTTCACCAAGGAACTTGTCCAAAGCGCCACCAAAGTAGTTTTCACTAGAGGACGATTTTTTTCTTTTCTATTTTCAATCATTTTTTTTTATTTTTTTGGATTATTGCATGTTTTGATTTTTTTTTTTTGTTGCCACTGAGATGCCTATTTTTTAGGTTTTCATTTGGATGACCATTTTTTCAAGACATTTACTAATTTTTTTTTGGTACTTTTTGGTTTTATACCTTGCAAGATTTTAGGCATAAAATTTTTGTGATGGGAGTTGTTCAGGGGCTCCTATAGAGGTTCGCCTTTTGGTGTTGATAATTGGTAGGCTCCTAACTTATAACTTGTTTTAATGATGATAGGTCCCAACCAGTTGGGCTCAAATTTTCATTTTCTCTTTGGGTTTGGCACATTCTTTTGGTTCTCCTTTAACACAAGTTCACCGACTTGGAAGATGCATCTCTTGATCTTCTTGTTGTAGCTTCACTTTAGCCGGTTCTAATACACCTATAGATAGTTTAGGGAATCCATGCATTGTTCATCTAATAACTATATCCCATTTAACCTTGAAACCCAATATTCCTCATCTATAATGAGGTTTTGCAGTGATATCCTTAATGATGGGAGCTCGATCTCGATTGGGAGGATGGCTTATGATTTGTATACCAAGGAGAATGGGGTGGCACCTATTGGCATGTGGATGCTGGTACAGTAGGCCCATAAGGTGGGATTTAGCTATAGATTCTAGTCATGACCAAAGTCATTGACTATTTTCTTAAGGATTTTCAAGATAGTTTTATTAGTGGCTTCTGCTTGGCCATTGCCTTACCGGTAATACGGAGTGGAAAAGCGATGTTGGATATTGAATTTGTGGAAAAGGTCATGCACATCCTGATTCTTGAAAGGTGTCCCATTATCAGAGATAATGTATTGAAGGACATCGTATCAAAAAATGAGATAGTTTAGGATGAACTTTTATATCTATTTTCTAGTTATGTAGGTCATTGGGATGGCTTCGACCCACTTTGTAAAGTACTCCATGGTGGTGATGATGAATTTGTGGTCGTTGGATAAGGTGGGGGTGATTTTTCCAATGAGATCAAGCCCACACTACAAAAAGGGCTAAGATGTAACAATACGATGAAGCTCTTGAGCTGGTGCATGAATAAGGTCTCCATGTTGTTGGCACTGTAAACACTTTCTAACAAAGTCATGTGCGTCTCTTTCAATTGTTGGCCAGTAGTACCCGATCCTCAATAGTTTCTTAGCCAATGTTATACCACTTGAGTGTGAACTGAAAATGCCATTATGGACCTCAGTCAGAGTAGTCAAGGCTTCCTCAGGGTTTAATCAATGCAAAAGGGTTCTTTCAATGCTCCTACATTAGAGGTTTCTCCTAGGATGATAAAATGTAAGGAACTTTTGACAAAGACTTGTATAAGGTTTGGGGTTATGTCAGCTAGGAGGACTCCTATTCTCAAGTAAGTGTAGATGTCATGATACCAGGGATCACCAAGACCAATGATTTTGCACATGAATTCAGACTCTGGTACCTAGAATACCGGTACAAGAAGCTACTCTACCAGAAACTTGTTTTGGAACATTTTTTGGGATTTCCAAGAGCGATCCAATTGTTGCCATAGCATCTACTACTCTGTTGTTTTCTCTTGACAGTTGTTCAAAGGTGACATCAATGAAGAATTATTTTAGGCTCTCCACTAATTTATTGTATGGAGTTAGCTTGTTGTCCTTTGTTTGGTACTCACCATTGACTTGGTTAATGATGAATTATGAATCTCCATAGACTTTGAGAGCCATAATCTTCCATTATACAACAATCCCTAAGCCTATGACAAGAGCCTCATACTCTGCTATGTTGTTTGTGCATTAAAAATATAGTTTATAGCATTTGGGTATGTAGTCTCCTTGGGGATTGATGAAGAAGATTCTGGCGCCTGACCCATGTTGTGTGTATGACCCATTGAAATACATCTTTCAATGATTTTCTATATTTATGTTGAAAATTGACTGATCAAGAAATTATGAAATAAGTGGGTTATTGGCATAAATTGGAGCCTCTGCCAGTTGGTCTATAATTTCTCGTCCCTTGATGGCCTTGCACTCCACATATTCAATGTTGTGTTCCATCAATATCATTACCCACTTGGTTATCCGTCCTGTGAGAGTAGCCTTAGAGAGTAGATACTTTAGTGGATCTATCTTTGCAATTAGCTTGATCTGATGAGCCAACATGTAGTGTCGGAACTTCTGGGCTGCAAACACAACTACTAGACAAGATTTTTCTATTGGTGTGTAGTTGAGCTCATGCCCTACAATTGTCCTTCTAATGTATTATATTTCTCTTTCTCTTCCATTTTCATCCTACTGAGCTAGGAGTGCGCCAAGAGCTGCTATTGTGGTTGATATGTATAGAATCAATGGTTTTCCTGGAATTGGTGGCATCAATACTGGTGGTGTAAGTATATATTCTTTGATTTTACTAAACTCCTTGTCACACTTGTTGTCCCACTTGTATGTTACACCCTTGTGAAGTAGATGTGAATATGGAATCTTTTTATCCTCTAGTTGCACTATGAATCTGTGGATGGATTGGACCCTTCCTTGTAGCCCTCTGAGCTATTTTAGTGTCCTAGGTGCTTCCATGTCAAGGATCACCTTGAATTTGGTGGGATCCACTTCTATTCCTCTCATTGATACTATATATCCCACGTTTTTTCCTGATTGCACCCCAGAGAAATTTCTTGGGATTAAGTCTAACCTTGTATTTTTCTAGTCTATCAAAAATGGCACTTAGAGATGCTATGTGATCCTATCTTTTCCTTGACTTGGCCAATATATCATCCAAATAATCTTCCACATTTTGTGAATCATGTCATGAAAAATTAGTGTCAGGGCTCTTTGATATGTCACTCCCATATTGTTTAGCCCAAATGGTAATCATGTTTCAGCAGTAGGTGCCCCATAAACATGTAAACACTATCTTATGCTAGTCTTCCTTTGCTATCATAATATGGTCGTACCCTAAAAATCCATCCATCAATGATAGCATCTCGTTTTCGGCCATCATTTCCACTATCATATCAATGTTGGGTAGTGAAAATTCATCCTTAGGACACACTTTGTTTAGGTCTTTGAAATCAGTGTAGATGCAGATGCCCCCATTCAACTTTGAAACAATAACTAGGTTGGACACCCATTCTAGATAATCAATTGGGTGTATAAATTTGGCATCTAGGAGCTTATGTAATTCCACCTTGACTAGCAAGGCTATTTGAGGGTGCATCTTTCTCAACTTTTGTCTTACTAGTTTTTCTCCTGGGTAGACAGCCAAATGGTGAACCATGACTTTCGGATCAAGACCAAACATGTCGGCATAGGTCCATGAAAATTTCACCTTTCTTTCCCTTAAGAATGTTGCTAGGAGATCTTGTTCTTCTGTGAGAAGTGACTCAGCATAGAAGGTGATATGTGGCATTACTTCTGTTCCGAGATTGATGGGGTTACACTGTTCTACTAGGACTACTAATTTTTCCTGATGAAGTGCAATATGGGGAAGATTGAATCCTTCATCCTTCGGTGCCTCTGAGAGGTTTTCACCATTGGATGTGTCCTTTATTTTTACTATTTTATGGTTAGAGAGTGCCATAGTGTGGTTTTCACTCAATGACCCTGAGCTTACTCTCATTCTTTTACTTTTCTGACTGAAGGACTCAATTGTCTCCCCATAATAGGCCTATGTGTCCAGTGTGAGGTTGAATCCATCTTTATGATCTTCACACGGTATTGTATCCCTTAGTCCAATGAATTCCTAGAGTGTCTCATCATTTTTGAATGTGTCTAGAACCAGTGGTCCTCATTGGTCATAGTCAATGAGTTGTGGGTAGACCAAATTTATCTTGTGGGGCTGGTTGTTTGACTCAAAATATAATGTGTTAATCATAAGTAAGGAGGAGTCTTCAAATAGCATAGGTAGATCTATTATTGTATCATCGTTATCAATACTACTATAGACATTAGTTATTTCAAAGGTTAAATTATCTAGGGGAAGACCTGTGGATATGGGTAATTGAAGGGTGACTATTTATAACTGAGGGGGAAACCTGACTCCTCTAATAGGGGTACCTCTTCCACATATAGTTATACTCGAAGGGGTACATCCAAGGCCAGAATTTCTCATTCATCTTTCTACAATGATAGGGTCCACTTGCCCATCATTTTTTCTTCCAAGGATTTCATTTTTGTTGTATCCCATACCAAGCATCATTTGTAGTCCTCTGCTAGCTTTATCCATTGGTAGGGTGGGTGCGGGTCTTTCATCTTGGTATAGTGAGTTTGAAATGTCTCTTTCTTCCACATTTTCCTCACTTAGGTTCCCCAAAAAAAGGAATCTAGAAGGGTCTTCCCTAAAAGTGTAGGCAAGTGTTTCAACTGATTGAGGTCATCCATGTGACCTATGAGATTGAGGTAACTCTCCTACAACAAAAGCATTTTTTCTCATTATGTAATCTCCGCACCCATTGTCTTAGATCATGAGCTTGATGTGGGATATGTCGAGGATGGAAGGTGTCTCTATCGTAGAAGTGGAGGTAAGGTTAGATGGATCCACATAAGGAGTAGAGGGGCCTTCATCATTCTTTGGTAATTGGGGAACTTTATAGAACTTGGCCTCCAATTTTTTTCAATAGGTGAACAACTCAGGATCACCATGTATTGTGACCTCTTCATTTTGGTATGAAAATTTGACACATTGGTGTAATTTTGAGGTGATTGCCTTCATTCCATGGATCCATGGGTGTCCTAGGAGGATATTGTAGGGAAAATAAAGGTTGAGGACCTGACATGTGGTTTCGATAGTAGGTGGCCCTACTTTGATTGGGATCTTGATAGTTCCTTGAGACATTCTTTCCTAGTCATAATATGCTTTGATGGTAATTCCTTTATTTTTGTTGATGGATTCTTCTAAGATTCCCAAGTTATTTATAAGTTTAAGAAAAAAAATATTGAGGCCCATGCCTCCATCCACCAAGACCCTTTTGACCTTTTTCTTGTGAATCGGGACTTGAAGGTGAAGTGCACGGTTGTGAGATTGTTGGGCGAGGAAGTCTTGATCAGAAAAGGTGAGGATATTTGAGGTGATGATGTTCCTAACCATAGCCTAAAATTTTTCTATATCAAGATTAGCAAAGAAAGTGGATGTAGCTAATGCTTCATCAAATATTTTCCTATGGGCGGCAAAAATTTTCAGTAACTCCATGATAGAGATTTGAGTGGGGGTTATTTTTAGCTAGTCAATGATGTTATAATCATAGGGAACAACTTTCATATTTGATATGGGGGTCTTAGATGGCTATGATGCCCCTATAATAGTAACCTTTCTACCATGTGTGGTAGCTCCACAATCAAAGTTGGCTCCTTTGACACTAATGACAGTGACTATTTCATCTATGCATGCAACTATGCCTTTGTATACAATGTTTGCACTAGCATACTTTTTTTTCTCATTTTTGTTCCCTTGGTTATTTCCTCGATTGTTTCCTTGATTATTTCCTTGATTGTGATTAGGCATCAGATTCATGTATATTTTGAGATCTTGATTGCTGGAAGGTTGCTAGACATTTATGATTTTGTCCTCAATGAGATCTTGGATGACGTTTTTCAATCTCATGCAATTTGCAGTTGTATGCCATTTGATTTTATGAAAATCGCAAAGGATATTTTCATTGTACCATGGCGGTTTTGTCATGGGTTCTACATATTTCTCAGAAGTGGAGATTTTGGTAAGGTTGTCTTTAACCAGTTTCTTCATTATAGATTCGATTGGCTCCCCAAGGGCCATGAATGTCCACTTGGGAGGATACTTGTTTTGGGGAGGCGGTCCTCCTTGATTGCTCATATTATTGATTTGATTGTTTGGAGGTGGTGGTTGTTGTTCTACCATATTGGGTTGCACATTGTTTCGGTTGTGATTTTTTGGTTGATGATGGGTTTGAATATTTTGCTTGGGAGCACTGATGACAACCTTCGTATCGACCACTCCATCGTTTGTGACATTTGTGTTCCTTGACCATGTGCGAGGTTTATCATTATAGCTAGTGGATGGGTGGTTATCTTGTTGTGCAAGAAATGTAGATGTGCCCCCTCGCATAGTAAGTGCTCTTTCAATATTGAGCACTTTTGGGATCAATTGATCATATGTTGTAATGCATTTCTTTTTAAGATAGAACTCCAAGTTTTCATCGAGATCGGTTATGATAGTGCAAACTTGTTTCTCTTCTAGCATGGTCCACTTCCTTCGGTTGGCCTTGGATCACCATCATTGCAAGAACGAAGTGAATAGGTCTCCCTTTTCTTGTTTGAGTGTTGATAGTTCCTCCAGACTAACATTTGTACCCATGTTGAATGCATAGTTTTTGAGGAATGCGTCCACCATTTCTTGGAATGTTTCGATGCATGTGGGTAGATGAGAGAACCATTCCATGGTGGGACTAGTTAGACTTCAAGGGAATAGTCACATTAGATATGTGTCATTGTATGAAACTTCCATGCAATGCACTTGAAACTCCCCAATGTTACTTTTAGGGTTTCCCATCCCATTATATTTATTGAATTTTGGGATTTCAAATCCCTTTGAGAATGGTACCATTGTAAAAATTCTATCAAAAGGATAGGGGCACAAATTGCCTGGCGTTCTGGTTGTTTTTCCTGATTGAAGGTCCAACACTTGCTGCGAGAGTAGTTTGATCTATGCTGCAACATCATTTTACGGATCGGGAGGTGGGATGAATGTGTTCTGAGGTGTTTGTGGTGTTTGATTGAGGAGTGGGGTATTGGTGGGGGTTTTCTGCAAGCTCTAGTGTGCTTTTAAGGCCTACTGATATGCCTACATTTGTGCCAACAATGCTTGTTGTTTTTCTTGTTGGTTTTGGTCCAACAAATCTTATTGTTCATCTTGTTGTTGTTGTTCCCACAAAGATTCTTGTTGGTCAAGTTTTTGTTGTGCCAACAAAGCTTGTTGTTGGTCTAGCTACTATTGCACCAACAGAGCTTGTTGTTGGTCTAGTTGTTGTTGTGCCAACAAAGCTTGTTATTTAGGTTACTACTGTGCCTGAAAATCTTGCAAGGCTTATTGGTATGCTTGTTGGTGGAGTGCTCGTAGTTGTGCGTAGTACTGTGCATGCGCCTATTGAGCTTGTTGCTGAGCCTGAGCTTGAGCCTGCACTTGTTGGGCTACTTGTGTGGCTTGTGTGACTTATGCAGTTTGAGCAGCTTGTATAGCTTGTTGCGAGGCTAATTACGTTTGTGCTTGCTAAGTAGCTAGTTGTGCAACTTGTTGATTTTTTTGAAGTACCCTTTGATGGGTGGCTTTTTGAATTTCTTGAATTATGTTGATGAATGAGTTCGTCATGTTGAATTTTGGTGGAATCAGTGGCGGATTTGGAATGGTGTTAACCATTGTGATTATTGGAACAGTCGTGTTAGTGATTGGGATTTGAGTTGTGGATGGTGTGATTAAAATTCTTGGTCCTTGGGAATCCATGCTTTGAGAGATTTGGGGAATGGTGGATATTTTGACCATGGTGGTGGCTTGAATGGTTGCCATCTGTTATTGTGATACTGATGGAAAAATGAGGGGGTTTGATGTGAGGCCTAGATTGGTTTGGTTTGAAAAATTGGCGACGGGTAGGGGGGAAGACCCAACCCAAGAGGTGATATGGATGTGAGTGGTAATGGAGGGAATGATGGTGTGTTCCATTAGAAAGTGTCAATGAGGAAGGATCAATGACTCTCCCTGTCCCGAATAAGCCACCCTCTCCTTATGAAATCATGGGGATAGAAGTTTGTATATTCAGTGGATAGATTGGTGTTACATGAAATAAGGATGAGTCCACATGGTTATGGAAAGTAAGTGGAACATACGGTTGTAGTGAATTTACCAGGACAGAGTTATCCGATGTGGTATTGATATTCATTTCTTTGTTGTTTACAAGATGATGCTTTTAGATTTGGTGAAGCATGTCGTTTCCCTTGTTAACAACTACGGAGGTTGAAGAGATTGATGATATAACTCGGGGAATATATTGTATGATGTTTTGGAGTGATACTGGGGGTATTCTCACAAGAGTCTTTTCCATATTGGTACTCATGTCAATGTCAGAAGGGATTTTGGCCCCTTCTTTCATTAACAAATGTATATATAAAGAGCGATTAAGTTTCAACATGGCGTTGATGATTCTATGATTCTTGGGATTTTGAACCATTTCATTTATTTCCTCTTGCATCATTCCCAAGTCATCATTGGTGATGTCCTCTACATGACCCTCCTCTTGAGGGTTTTGTGATGGTGGAGAGGAGCTATTTGGAGGATTACTTGATTCCACTAGATTCTTCTTGGGAGCCATTTGACTTAGGTCAATTGAAGTTGATGTTTCCTAAGTGATTTCCTTGTTCTTATATTGAGATCTTGTTTGAACCACAAAATAGAGATCATTTGAGCTTAATCCTAGGCACAAAAAGGAGAAGAACTAGGGAAGTCTAAGGATCAAAATTGATAATGGGGATGAGATCAATGGAAGATGGATGATGCAGATGAATGAAACTCTTGAAGGAATTTGGGGGAGATGCTAAATTTTTTTTAGGGCTTGAAATGATTTGATTTTTATTAAGGATAGTTTGACTAGGTGCATTAAGCCAAACAAGATGATGATGAACTTGTAAACCCTAGGAAGTTGTGTTATCTTTGAGTAAACTTGTAAAAAATAATTATTTGACTAAGTGTGTTAAGCCAAATCAAGTGATTTTGAACTTGTAAACCTTAGGAAGTTGTGTTATCCTAGAGGTAAATTTTCTCAAGAGGATTGATAATTTGACTAAGTGTATTAAGTCAAACAGGGTGATGATGTTTTTACCTCTAATTTTAGCATGAATGATGTTTCAAATATTTCAAGAGTTTTTTGGTGAAATGGGATTTGATTTTTATGATTGAGAGATGGATGGGAGTGATAATTTTGATCCTAGACTTGACCTAGACAAGAATCTTTCTTACAAGACCTCGATATTGAAGAACATGCCATACTTCCTATGTGAGAAAAATAAATCTTTGAAAAAGAGTTGGATTTTGTTGATAATAGAACTCATACAAACTTGGGTTGTTCTTTGAAGCCTTCTTGTAGAAATTATATACCAATATTTTTCTAACTTCAAGAAACATTTCAAGATGCTCCACACGAGCTTTTGGGCTAATCTTCTTGAACTTTGGTTTTTGGATTTTGATTTTATGGGAAATTATTTGAGAGAACACATGTGTGAGGTCCAATTGTCCTTATATTTGTTTAATGAGTTCCTTTTATCAAAAAAAATTTCTTGATTATGATTTCAAACTAAATGTCTATGCCTCAATTCCTTTTCATTACACAAGGTCCATTATGTTAAAATCAAGGTTTCAAGAGCACAGTTTCCTAGGTTGACTTTAGTGAAAACAAATGATGATTAAACCTAAGTACTTAGAAACCTCTAAGGATAGAATCCATAGGGAAAGCAAGAGCACTTAGATTCATCAAAGGATATTTGTTTCCTCCAAAGGGTTTGAAATTTTGAATCTTTTTGTGAATGTTCGTTTTCAAATTTTTTGGGACCCAAGCAATGTATTTTTTGATTCCAAGAACATGTACAACCCTAGGATGAAGAGACAATATTTTGTTGGGTTCCCACTTGGATAAATCCAGTTGTGCATATTTAGTGTGGATGATTAGATGCTTGACCACACTGGCTCCACCTTACAGTCCACTCATTTCTTAGGTCAATCAAACATCAGTACCCATGAATCTCTCATGGCATACTTTTCATCTCTATAGAAGAATTGCATGTATACGTGGGGCGGCATCAAACGACATGATCTTTTGCACCAAAAAAATAGTTAAGGATTTGTCCTTTGGTAAATAAGGGTTTTAATTCAGAATTTCCATTTGTAGGAGTTGACCCATGCAGCGAGAGACCATTGCTACCCTTCTCGTCAAAGCCAACCATGTGATACTGACTTTTTTTCTAGTAGCCACTTTTATATCCTGGCTGGAAATAAACTTGTCCTTAGTGTGTTACTAGTTAGGTCATTCCCTTGGGTGAGTAATTTTTCCCACAAGGCAGGGCCTTTAAGATAAAAAAAAGTGAGAAAACATATTCATAGTTCGATCAACCTTCATTTAGAAATAAAGGGAGAACATGCACAATAGGATTACCCACACTCGCAAGATGTTTTGTTCAATTTTAATCTCAAAATGAAACGTGGAGGTAATTAGTTTACTCAACTTAAGATCATCAAAAGAACTTTTTATTCTCAAGATCATCATAAGGCACAAGAGAAGTGCATACATCCTTTTGATGTTATTATTTTGAGTAAGAAATTAAGAAAGAAAATAACACTTGTTCATTTTAAGTCCACAAAGAAAAAGTGAGTTCTTTTGATAGCACCAAATCAAATGTGGGATTTACCTTGTTCAATTATTAAATCCAAAAACCAACTCTAGTAAGTTTGTCCTAAAATTCTTTTTAAGCCTTTTGTTTGCAAACTTTGAAAGAAATTTTTTGTTGTTCTTTTTATGGCCCAAAAGGAAATTTAGTGTTCCCTAAAGCATGAAAGATAACAAATTTCTTAATACAGATTGAGAATTATCTAAGAGTGTTAATCAACACTAAAGTGTTCAAAAATAGTTGGTATAAGATGAGAATAATGTCATAATGTATCCTTTCACTTTGCTTTCCTCATTTCCCTAACCTGCAAAATGATTAAAACCAGAAGATACAGAGATAACAAACAAGTCAATAGCTCAAAAAGATGAAAACAAAAAGGCACATGTCAAAAAAATTAAATTTGAACTTTTCACTGACATCCAAGGGCGCAGTTAGCAAATGTGATGAAGTTTAGAAAATCCAGTGGTGCAATATAGCGTTGCATGTGACTAAGAGCACCACTCTGCAATAGGACAAAGAGCACAAAGATGGCACTATTTTATCCCAGTGACGCAGTTTAGATTTTGGAAACTTGCGATGTAGTTTGGAAATTTGAAATTAGTGGGTGTTAAGACTCCAATGGAAAAGTTTGGAATTTTGAGCAGTGCAATATAACAGTGCTTGTTTGATAGTGGTGCAATATGGTGTTGTGGGACTGTGAGGGGTGTAATTTCTTGTAGGCACAAAAAATGTCAAAAAACCATGGATTTTTTGGAAAAACATGATGAATTCCTCCAAATCAGCCCTCCTTCTAGCACCAAAATATGAACCCCACTCCTACACCAACACAAACATAGCAAAAAAACACAATGTGAGATCAAATGCAAGTGACAATCAATATTCTCCATGAAATCCATTTAAATTGTAATGAGTAAGAAATAAGATGAACAACACAAACAAATATGAACAAAAATCTATTAAATCCTCTTCAGTGCAAATCAAACTCTTGATCCCATGGGGGAATTGCTGTCAACTATGTGTAGAAATTGGCCCTTTCCCAAATCCTTTGTAAGATATTTGATGATTTGATAATAGTTCAAGCTCCTTGATGAGATTTGGTATAACCTAGCTATGAAACCATAAATTGATGAACTCTTGATATGAAATGGATAAAATTATCTCTCAATGAGAGGAGAGTAAATTTGCATTCAAATTTTGGATGAAGAATGAGAGGAAGAGTCTCTCATTTATAGATTTCTAAATTGGAAAAGAGAGTGAGATTGAGCAATGTGGGATCATTCAACATCCAATGGCCAAGTGCCACTTGTCAAGATGTGAATGGGTGAACGTTGTGCACATTTTGATCAAAGTGTCAATAAATGATATTAGGTGGAATTTTAAATTAAGGAAATAAAATGTGAGAGGAGTGAATACTTTGTTGGAAGGACAAATCCACTTGGATTTGAATTAAAATTTGAAGGAATATTCCTCTTTTATTCCATGTTGAGAGAAAATAGGAAATTTAATAAATCAAAGTAATTGATTTATTGTGCAAATTGTGACATATTTTAGGATTAAATTAATCAAAGATTAATTAATTTAATGAGGATTTAGGAGATGTGACAATTTAGACTTAAATTTATGAGTTAATTTAATACAAATTGAGAGGAAGGGTTTAATTAAATAAATGTTTTGATTTATTTAATTAAAATTGATAATGTTAGTGTAATGCCCCGCCAAGTAACCCTAAAGGAAGTTGTAATTAACATCTTAAGCGAACCAATTTTTTTTTATAAAGTGCATTTAACATACACATTCACTTACTAATTAACAACCTCTAAGGCTACAAGGTTAGGATTACTTAAACCCACACATACATATTACATATAACCATAGTCTTATGAACTTTATGAAATAACCATCATACATCATAAGAATACCACATAACATAATAAGATAATCAACCGAGATACTATTGGATTAAGATAATGTTAATGAGATTGTATCTTGGTTGATTATCTTATTATTTTATGTGGTATTCTTATGATGTATGATGGTTACTTCATAAAGTTCATAAGGCTAAGGTTATATGTAATATGTATGTGTGGGTTTAAGTAATCCTAACCTTGTAGCTTTAGAGGTTGTTGTTAACTAGTAAGTGATTATGTATGTTAAATGCATTTTATAAAAAAAAATTGGTTCGCTTATGATATTAATTGCAACATTCATTTTAAGGTTACTTGGTAGGGCATTACAAAAACTGGGTAAAACTGAAAAGACACCATGCACTACCCAAAGGAAAACAACTGGATGGCATAAAGATTCAATAACCCTTATCCTCTAAGATCTTCTGGAAGACTTATAATTTAGGACCAACATTAAATCCAAAAACCAACAATGCAACTTGATGACATAGCAACAAAAGCATTCAAGTCATTAATCAAATCTAATATTTGGATTTCCTAAATCCATACTCATTCAATAGGTAGTGTTGACAAATTCAAAAACACGATAACTAGATCATCTAAAATAATCATAACCTCTATTTCCCTTTTCATTATTGGAAATCTAAAATAATTAAACTTTCTTCCCTTTACTGAATACAGAGAATTAAATCCTTTAAGATAATCATGAGGAGGATACTACTTTTGGATATACTAAATCCATATCTCTTTCATAATCCAATCACAATGATTCAATTAATCTAAATAAAAATTAATAAATAAAATAATTGATTGCCTCATCAATAAAATAACTTCTTAATTTACTTTTAAATTGACACAAATCTATGCAAGTAAACTCTTTCCATTTTCTAATCAAATCTTACATCTCATTCAATTTTCTATTTAAAACATTCAATCACTTTAATATAATAAAATATTGTTTATTTATTCATTTTCCATATACACTAATAATATATGTCGCTCAATGGTAGCAATCAAAACATCATAACAAAATGTATCCAGAAGCAAGGTAACTGCAACCAAACATAGCATAAAACAACTTGAACTAAAAGCAAAACAAAGGGGTATTACAGGATAACTTTCACCTTGATGCTCTGAATTTTAGAAACATTTTTTTATTAGAATTTATAATTTTAGCTACTTTAAACCTATTGAGCATTGTATCATGGAAAATAATTTGTAATCATACTAAACTCTAAAGTTCCAACATTATAATATTTGGGGGGTGATTTTTGAATATAGTGAAAATGGTGGGAATTTTCTTGGAATTCTTTTGTTAACTTTATTTCCACACTTTCTTTTGCATTTCTTCATCATGGATTCAAAAATAGTTCCTATTCTAACTACATACAACTATTTTGAGTGGAAGTATAAAATACAAGTTAAATTAATAAGTCTTTGTTTACATAGAATAACAATTGGATTATAAACTTAACCTCCTAAAAATGAAGAAAATCCTAAGTAGCTTAATATATGTTATGAAGAATATGGAGCATTTTTTATTTGTATCTCCTGATTTTCTCTTTCATATTAAATCTTTGAATGCTCCAAATGAAATATGGAAAAAGATAGATTCTCTTTTGGCTTCAAGATTCTATGAGTTTTTATATTTTTAAAAAAGAACTAATCAATATAATTCCAACAAAGTTCAACACAATTCAAAATTTCTTCACCAAATTGAAACCACTAAGGCTAAAACTATAATAATGTGGAATTGATAAGAAAGAATAGCTCTCATTTTAAGAATTATCTCAAAGCTAAGTTCTTAATATTCAACATTTTTTTCTACCCTTTATGCTACTAAGGATGCATTTGGTTCCAAATTCACCATGCAACCTTTACATGATTTTGCTAATTAACCCATATGGGATAAAGATAAGCTAATTCAAATTGGAAATATTAAGCCTTCTAAGTCACATGCCTTGGTAGCCAACCAAGAAAAAAATAAATATCGAGGATAAAATGGTAATAAAGATAAGATAATTGCAAGGGGAAAGGAAAAGGAAAGGAACTTATAACATTTAATTCTCCACCATCTACATGGGTTCTTGATTTGGGTACTTCATACCATATGGCTTCTTCTAAGGACAATATTGTATTGTTGAAGTTGTGTATTATTCCTTCCATTTTGATGGGTGATGGCACTCATATTGAGGTGTGTGGGAGAGGGTATGTTAATATGGGGGAAGACAAATCTCAATATTTTCTTTGTGTGACCTCATTTTCAACTAGTCTCCTATTGATCTATCAAATCACTCACATAGGCATATGCAAGTTGGTCGAGTTTAATCCTTATTTAGTGGTGATTTATGAGTTGCACAGTGATTATATAATTGTATTTTGGATTGTAGATCATCATTCATTATTTATTTTTTCTCTAAATTTTTTCCTAATCCAACTTCATCTATTCTACTCACTCATTCAGATGATGTGAGTAATTTCTAGCATCAATGGTCTAGACACTTGAACTAATGCTACTTGTAGTAGCTCAACCAAAAATACATGGTTACATAGTTTCCTATTTTTTATTTTTTGATGGTGTTTTATAAGGCTCCATTCATGGAAAGCATCTTGGAAAGAAGTTTAGAAAAGGAAAAATTTGGAGAGCCTCACATCTTTTTGATTTGGTACATAGTGGTTCGACAAGTCCATTTCCAAAACCATCTATCAGTAGAGCCCAATATGTTTTAACATTGATTAATGATTTTTTCTAGGTACACCATTGTTTACTTTCTCAAACATAAACTTGATGTCTTCAATTCATTCTTGGAGTACACATCTTTTATAGAGGAACAATCTAGGAAAGCCATCAAAATTCTACATATAGATAATAGGAGGAATATGCTAACCATGAGTTTTTGCAATATTGTGCTTCTGAGGTCAGTTATTTACATCATATAGTTTCCTACAGTCCTTATTAGAATAGAGTTGCAAAATAAAAAAATTAATCCTGGAAAGAGACAATCAATTTTATGACTCACTCCAAGTCTTTGACACCACCCTTTTGACAAAATCCACTAATTATGCATATTGTGTATAGAACTAAGTTCCACACAAATTTTTGAAGGGGGTAACTACTTTACAAGGTTGGACTAGTTAGAAAGCATTAGGTAAAAATATTTGAGTGTTTGGCTCTAGTGCATGGTCCCACATTCCAATAGAGAAACATAAGACTATAGATCCCTAGAGTAAGCATTACACATTTTTTGGTTACCTAGATGATGCCATTTAGGCTACAAGATTATTCATACTACCATACATAAGTTGTTCATTGATAGGAGTGTTATTTTTGAGGATAGTTCTTCTAGTTCTTCTCTCAACAATTCTCCCACTAACATCAGATTTGAGTCCTTTCATCATGATTATAGTTCTTCATAGGATCATAATCCTTCTAATCATGATGAGGAGTCTTCTTCCTCCACTTAATATGATCATACACATGATCCACCTTTTGAGGATGATGATTATACTCTAAAATCTCAATAGAGATTTGGTAGGGGATCCATCATATCACAAGAGAATAGGATCACATTTTTAGGACAATCTGAATGCCTTTCTTGCTACATTTTCCTATCTACAATCCTTTCATGAAGCTTCTAGTGTCCCTAAGTGGGATGCAACCATGCTAGAAGAGTTTAGTTCCTTAGAGAGGGACCACACTTAGGATCTTGTACCACCTTTTAAGCAAAGGAAATTTGTTCTATGCAGGTGGGTATGTTGAAAAATAATTTTATTAGATGTTTTGATTGATAAGAATAAGGTTCTCTTGGTTTCCAAAGGATTCTCCCATGCACTATTTATTGACTACTCTGATAATTTTTCACTATTAACTAGAATGAATTCCATCTGACTTGTCCTTGCTATCGCTACAACACATAGATGGGAAGTTGATAAAATGGATGTGAATATTTTTTTTCTTCATGCTGCTCTTTAGAAGGAGATATACATGGAGTATCCAAAAGGGTTTTGATTAGAATCCTTCACTTGTGTGTCAAATTTAGAAGTCTCTCTATGGCCTCAAATAGGCCCCTCAAGCTTTGTATGTCAAGCTAGACTCCTAAAAGTTGGGTTCACTAAATTTTATTATGATCCTAATGTATACATTTCATAGTAGTATGATACACACACCTTCCTAGTTCTTAGCTACATCGATGAGTTTTTTATCACAAGAAGTCACTCATCCACTATTTAGGAAATGAAAGCCACCCTTCATGATCACTTTTGATTATAGAATTAGCATTTTTACACTACCTTTTGGGTATTGAGATCACTCAATATTCCACAAGTATCTCTCTTGCACAACCTAAGTATGCAGTTGATATGCTGTAGAGGTTTCACATGACTGATTACAAGCATGTGTTGACTCCATTCTTGTCAAGGGTCAAACTTGAGGCTAGGTTTTCTTCACACTTGGTGGATGGCCCTTTGTAAAAGCAACTATCTGGAAGTATCATCTATTTGACTCATATGATGCTTGATGTTTAATATGTTGTAGGAATTATCTCTTGATTCATGCATGAGCCACATGAATTGCATCAAAAAGCAGCTAAGTAGATTTTCACTACATCAATGGTACTCACAATTATGGGATTCACTGTAAACCAAAAGTGGAATTTTACTTGGTGGAACATAATGATTCAAATTGGACAAATGATTCTTTGGATCACAAGTCTAATTCAAGGTATTTCTTCTCCCTTGGTTCTAGTATAGTTTATTGGTTGAGCAAGAAGTAATATACTATTTCTCTTTCCTCTACAAAGGCTCGGTATCAAGGAGTAGTTAATACTACTACTGAGGCCATGTAGCTTTAGAACATTCTTATTGAGTTTGGTATTTCCTTCTAAAATCCCAAAGTCATATTTTGTGAGGGCCAATGTTCTATTCAAATCTCTCATAATGTATTCCATCATTAATAGACCAAGCACATTGAGATCCATGTGTACTACACTTAGGAGATGATTTTTTTAGATATTATTGATCTCAAGTACTATTCAACTTCAAATTTTACTACCAAAAATTTAACCAAACCCTTCACTAAGAGCAATTTCCTTCATTTTTGATCTTTTCTTGTGGTGTAGTTGGTGTCCTCTTTGGTGGGCTACTTAGTACTCATCTTAATCTCTCTCTATTTTTGGCAGGGGGATTCTTCTTCTTTTGGGATGAATTCGATATGTATATGGGTACCTAACATGGCCTCATTTTATAGGACCCATCATCTTTTACATCCTCCTAACTTATGCTTAAGAAGTGGTGTTAATGGAGGGTTTTATTTCCTACTGGGATGTTTAATTTTCTATTAATTATAAGGTTTTTCTACACATTTATTAAGATTTCTTAGGATAATAAAGTAAGTTAATCATTTAAAACCTAGGAGATAAAGTTATGAGTTGTCTTCCACCTTTTAAGGGTGGACTATTTACTTTTTCATCACTTTAATTAATGTTGGTGGTTATTGTTTTCTAATTATCATTTGTTGATTTTCTACCTCCATCCTCTCCTTAGTTCTATATAATATCATTCCCTACCTTGTGTTCTCTATCTTAAAAAATTTTAATGTAAATTTTTCATCATGACCTGCATAATATCTCAAAGTTTTGGTTTGCATCATTTATGTTTTTTCAGTTCATGTAAATTTTATTTTCTCTTATAAACTTCCCTAGGTTATTCAATATATTTTATATTTCTAACAAATATTTCATTCTCATTTATTTCTTATTCTCAATCACTTTTATCATAATTTAAAAATGAACTTTTTCCTTTTGGATCAACTCTTAGTTAGAACAATTTATCAAAGTTGTGCAAGATAAAGGTAAATACCTACCTCTCCACCAGGGCTTAATATATATGATTTATTAGTATAATCTATCTCTCTCTAGCTATTTAATTCATCCCTCATATTATTAACCCCTCCCTTGTTCATAAGGTTATTTATGATATCTTGACTAGTAACCCTAAAACCCCCTCATCAATTTCTAATATCACTCCCTCCCACATTGCAGAGTTACTAGGTCCAACACGAGCTTAGGATTATAAGGGAAAATTAATTGAAACTAAATTCCCCACTCCTATTGTTAATAAAAATATTTCATTTGAGGAATTACCCTAGATTTTGATTTCAAATGACAAATTTCGCTCTTCTTTGTTCCCTTCACAAAATGTCACCCCTAAGGACTCCCCAAATTTTTTTCCTCCACTTCATTGTTTCTCTATCAGTTCCTCTTCTTCTCCTCATCATGAAGTTGAGCATGCTCAAATTTTGGAGGTTGGTCAATTAGAAACTCCTAACCCTTGCAATAATTATTCCTCTCTATGTGATAAAATGAATGATCTTTCCAAACCCTCAAATATTCAATATAACATCTTTAAGTGGAAGTTAGATCAGTTCATGGCCAAGGAAAAATTAAAAAAATTGGAGTCTTCTATTCTGAGAAAGGCTAGGTAATGACAAGGAAAGGAGGCAGATGTTGATTACTAGGAGTTATTAAAATAAATGGCTCAAACATTTGATAACTAGGCCAATCTGGAAAAAAGATATTAGGGAATTAAAATATGTTTCTAGTCTCTTGAGGATTGCTTGAGTCTGAGAAAGGAGGTTGCTAGTCTCTAAAGAAATGAAGAGAAAATCTCTTCAACTTGCAAGAGATTATTGATTATACTAAGGAAATTTTGAAGAACACATAAGTTAGTACACAAATGTTACAACAAGAGCTCACAAAGTTTCATGTAAAGAGATTAGGGGATGAGGCTTTTGATGTCCCCCTTCTAGATCTAGCCAAAATGGAAAATATGTTGAGAAATCCCTACAAGCATCTATAGATAAAATATATAAAAAGAGTTTGAGATTGTTATATTTCATCACCAAGTAGTGTCAGACTATAAAATATCTCCATCTTCTTGGAGATCAATAATTGATCTTCTCAATGTATTCATCTTTTGTTGGTCCTGTCTCTATTGTTATTTCATAGTTTTTTTTTATTAAATGCTTTCATTATCTCTTACTATTGCAAGTATGAAGGTGTTGTCATTGATGTCAACAATCTAGTATTTTCATTGATTTCAACTATGTTGAGAAAGATTGTGGCATAATGGAGATGTCAAGGATATTGAGAAAATTGTGAAAAAGAGGGAAAATGTTTGTGTGCATGTATAGTTGAGATATTGATGAAGTGTTGTGAGTACATGGAGCTATCTTTGTGTGGTAGTGTCTGTATATTTTTTGTAATGAAGTAATGCGCTAAGATTGTGTCTCTAGTACTTGGTATCCAAGTGCTTTTGAGAAAATTTGCTAAGTATAGGAAGTAGTGTTGCACAAAGTGTTCAAAACATGCTCCAAGATTTCCTTCACATTTCTTATATATGTTGATGTTATGCATGTATAGATATTATATGTTGTTCAAGGTTTTTAGTAGATGCTATGTCTAGAATTTGAGATTTTGGATCGCTGTGTAGAGGGAGATGTGTTCACAAGTGTGTGAAATAATTTTTTAGTGTTGGTTTTTTTGTCTCGGAGAAATGTATTTGCTATGCATTTCTCCACATTTTTGTTTTAGGTTGTGTGGATCTGGGAAGTTTCTTATAGTTTTTGTATTTTTTCATAATTCAAGGATTCACTTGATTTAGTGCAGTACAATATGTTTTTTGTGTGTCAATGTGCGTATAAGGTTAACCAGATGTTTTAGATTGAAGTATTTCTATGATGCAAGTTTGGATGAATTATTTATTGGATCTTAGGTGGTTCATGGATTGTTCTAGATTGTGTAAAATATATTTGTGTGGTATGAATGTTGTCTTGATCAAATGGGGAGTGTCTACCTAATAGTTTTATGGTGTTTAGCATGGGTAACGATCTAACTAGTGTTAACACTACATGTGAAGCTTATGAAAGTGTGTTGAGACATGTTAGGACATATTTGGGTCCTAACTAAGGATTTCTATGGGTTTCTTTCATTCCTATCCCCGGTAGGAATGTTTAGGTGTTGATCTAATTTTAAATTTTAAATGTAAAGGATGTGTTGTCGACCTTGGAGAAATTTTTCAAGGTTGAGGATGATATAAATAAGAGTGATATTGTTGGAATATCTCAAGATAGATTTGAGATAGATGCGAGTGATGAATTAGATGTGGATCATAGAAGTATAGATGTGAATTTGAGTAGAGTAGTGCAAGCTTCAAAGTGTTGGAATTTTGAAGGCCGTGAGTTGAAGGAATCCATAATATTTCACTCAAGGTTATAAAAGTATTAGACTAATTGTGGTGTAAAATTTCTCTTTTATCTTCATTCCTTTCTATGGTAGTGAGCATTGGCTATGAGCCCCATTGGACAATGTGTCCTATTCTAGCAGTGAGCCCTTATATCAGTTTAATAATTACTTATATTGTGATGTAATCCTCACCATGGTTTTTCCCTCATTTGGTTTTCTATGTAAATTTGGTGTTCTCTTGCATATGGTGTTGTTTTTTAAGTTTGTGTTATCAACATTTCATTATTAATCACTTTAATAGAATAAGGGTTTAATTAATGCTTGTGGATCTAATTAATATTGAGTGTTTTTGATGTTTTAACTTGTTACAACTAACTCACCCCCCTCTTAGTTGTCTTGTTAATTCAATAATTAGTATTTGAAAAAGTTTCCTTGGAGAAGAGATTAACCACTTGAGGTGGATCTGAGATGGCGAAGAAGTTGGATTGACCTAGATTTGATGGAAAAAACTATGCATTCTAGAAGACAACGATGGAAGGATATCTGGCATCTCATTGGTATGAGATTGAAAAGGCTATAAAGACAATATTTTGCACTTGAAAATGGTCCAAGTACAAGTGATGAGATTAAGGCATGTGAGGTAAATGCTAAGGGAAGATTTATCATTGTGAATAGTATTTCAAATTTTGAATTGGTAAAATTTATGAATCTAAAGACTGCAAAGGAAGTTTGGGATAATCTTGAGAGCATTTATGAAGGAGATGAAAAGGTTAAACAAGAAAATTTGTAGAATTTTAAGGCATAATTTGAGACCCTATGACTGTATTATGATGAAACAATTACAATATACATGTAGAGAGTTGATGATCTGATAAGTGTAATGAGAGATCTTGGTGCATAGCTTAAAGAACCTAAAGTGGTAAAGAAAGTTCTCACATATATTCCTTTTTATTATATTGAAAAGGTATTTGTTATTGAGGAAGTTGAAAATTTTAGTACTTATTCTAGAGATTAGTTGGTTCGTACATTGACTTCATTTGAAATGAGAAAACCTAGCTTGAGAAATTGTACAAAAGTGGAGACTAGTTTCAAGGCTAGAAAATTAGAAAATATTGAAGATTCAAATGGAGAAGATCTTGATGATGTGGAAGCTAACTTTGTAAGAAGGATGAGAAAGGGCACTAGTAATTACAAAGGTAAACTACCTTTCAAATGTTTTAGCTTTGGAAATATAGGTCATTATGCTTCAAGATGTCCAAATAGATATGTGAACGATAAAAGTAATGAGAATAAAGGAAAGATGATTAAAAGAGGTTACTATGTTAGAGAAGATGGTATTTATGATGATGAATCTGATTATGGAGATCTTGATAAAAATGAATGCTTGTTCTTAGCTTTAAAAGATGAATCTACTTCTTATAACTGAAATTTGTGTGAAGGAAAATATTTCAGAGAACAAGGATAAGGTTGAAGGTACTTTGGTTTCTGCATTTCATGTTAAATGGGATAAAAACTACTAGGTTGTAGACAGTGGTTGCTCTAATTAGATGGTTGGAGATACAATTAAGTTTGTTAAATTTGAAAAGTATGATGGGAGATTAATTAAATTTGGAAATGATTCAAGAGCTAAGATTTGTGGAATATGTTCAATTAGTTTTGATGGAAATCAATATACTAAAATTTTTTACTATGTTAAAGGATTAAGGCATAATATTTTGTGTAGGAAAAATGTGGAGAAAAGGATATAATCTTGTGTTTAAGGATGAAATATGTGATATCAAAAAAGTGTCTGAAACTATGATTCCTACTAGTAAGAGGATATATGGAAATATCTATCATCTCAAAAGTGTTGATGGTCATTTCTTTATGTCTCAGATTAATGATAGTTGGTTATGGCATCGAAGGATGTGTCACATGAATTTTGATAATATGGTTAGAATTAATTCAGCTCATGCAGTAAGAGACCTACCAAGAATTACAAAGCTATCAATATCATTTGCAAAAATTATCAATTTAGAAAACAAATAAGGAGTAGTTTCAAAGGAAAGGAACAATCTACTACTAGAATACTGGAATTAATACATGTAGATATTTTTGGTCCTAGAATGGTGAGAAGTCTTCAAGGTGGTGAGTATTTTATGCTTTTGATTGGTAATAAATCAAGAATGACATAGGTTACGTTTCTTATAGAGAAATATGATGCTCTAGATAGATTCAAAGAATTTAAAGCTATGGTTGAGAATGAAATGGATTTGAAAATTAAATGTTTGATATTTAACAAAGGTGGAGAATTCACCTCCAATTAGTTTAACATGTTTTGTGAAGTTCAAGGAACTTTTTTGCCCCTAAGACTCCTTAGCATAATGGAGTGGTTGGAAGGAAAAACTAGACTATTCAAGAAGCTACTAGGACTATGATGAAAGATGAAAACCTATCAGAAGTCTACAAGAGAGAAGAAATTCATACTATTGTATATATAATTAACAATGTTCCAATTAAAGATAACAACACAAAGACTCCTTATGAGTTATGGTATGGAAGGATTCTTACTATCAAGTACTTTAGAGTATTTAGAAGTAAGTTTTATATCAAAAGAGATGAAGAAAACTTAGGAAAGTTGGGTGCAAGGTCTAATGAAAGTATCTTCCTTAGATATTCTACTAAAATCAAAGCTTACAGATGTTACATCAAAATGATAAGAAATATTATTGAAATTGCAAATTTTAAGGTTCATGAAGATTTTTTAGATTCGGTTGTTGTTGATGGATATGTGTTAGATGATGTTTCTTGTAGAAAAGAAGAAGACAAATCTAAGGAAAAATAAGTGCATAATTAAGAGGAAGAAGCTCTCAAAAAGAAACCTAAGACTCCTAAGTATTTGCAAAACAATAATTTTGAAGAACATATCATTAGAGACAAGAGGAAAGAAGTATTAACAAGAAGTAGAGTTGCTGAAGTTGAGGTAAATCTATGTTTAATCTCTAAAGTTAAACCTAAAATAGTGAGTGGTGCATGAAAAGATGAAAATTTTTTGAAGGAAATGGAAGAATAACTTATGTAGATTGAGATAAATTATACTTTGGAATTGGTTCCTAGACCAAAAACCAAGAACATAATTGGAACTAAGTGGGTATTCAAAAATAAACTGAATGAGAATGGAGTAGTAAGAAACAACAAAAGATTTGTGTGTAAGGGTTACTCACAAGTGGAAGGGATAGACTTTGAGGAAAATTTTCTTTAGTGGCTAGGATGGAATAAATCAAAATATTTTTGGCATTTTCAGCATACAAGGACTTTAGAGTTATGGATGTGAAGTATACCTTTTTGAATGGTGAATTGGAAGAAGAGGTTTACATGTAACAACTAAAAGGATTTCAGTCATCATATCAACTTGATATGGTTTGAAGATTGAGAAGGTCCATGTATGGATTGAATCAAGGTACTAGAGCTTGGTATGCAAGATTGGATATATATTTGACACAACAAGGATTCAAAAAAGGTATCACAAATAGTATTCTTGATAGTGGTTGTGTATGTGGATGAAATTATCTTTGTAGGTAATGAAGTTATGTGTAAGAATTTTGTAGAAGAAATGAAGAAAGAGTTTGAGATGTCAATGTTTGGGGAGATAAATTTATTCCTTGGTCTAAAAATCAATAAAATATACAAAGGTATTTTAATTTCACAATCAAAGTATGTTAAAGAGATGATGAAGAAGTTTGGAATGGAAGACTCCAAACTGTTATGCACTCTTATGGTGATTGGCTGAAAATTGAGCAATGATAATGAATCACCTAAGGCTAATTAGAGAAAGTATATATCTATGATTGGTGGAATATTATATCTAACTACTACTAGACTAGATATTATGCATGTAGTTTGTCTTGTGGCTAGATTTCAAGAACATCTTAAAGAGATACATGTTGTAGCAATGAAGAGGATGTTCAAATATTTAAAAGGAACTTCAAATTATGGCTTATGGTATCCTAAGGATAATTACTTCATATTAAATGAATACATAGATACAAATTGGGTTGGTTGTGTTGATGACATGAAAGGTACAAGTGGTGGTGCATTCTTTCTTAGATGCAGATTGGTGTCATGGTTATGTAAGAAGAAAGATTCAATTTCTTTATCAACTATAGAGGCTAAATATATTGCAACAATATCTTGTTGCACACAAGTATTATAGATGAGATATAAATTAAAGGATATCTAAGTAATTTATGTTGAGGCTATTTTTATTTTTTGTGACAATAAAATTGCAATTAACATTAAAAAAAATCTAGTGATTCACTAAAGGACAAAGCATATATCAATAAGGTATCATTTTTTGAGAGAGAAGGTCATGGAGAATGAGATGAAGCTTGAATATGTACCTACAAAGGATAAAATGGTTAACATATTTACCAAGGCTCTTCCTAAGGATATTTTTTAGTATCTTCAAAAAAAGTTGGGGGTTATTTCACCTCCTTCCTTGAACTAGATGCACATGAAGATGAATCAATCCAATGGATCTATGGAATCATCTCTTTCCTAGATTGATGTTGGTGGCTACCTCTCAGGGTAAGTAGGTAGTGTCATGTGTTGCCATTGTACATAATTGTTGATTTAGTTAAGTATACTCTTAAGGGGGAGTATTAAGAGCAAGTATCTTGGTTTAGTGTTAAAAGGTGAGAACAATGAAAAATAAAAATTCCTTTTCCATTTATGTCAAAGGGGGAGAAAGAATAATATGAAATTTTTATCTACATAGGGGGTAGAAAAAGAAATCATGAGAAAATGTGTTCAGAGCTATTGTGTTGTGTTGTATTGTATTTGATGGTTTTTCACATCATGTTTTTCCATCAATCACAAAAAGGGGAGATTGTTCCAAGTATTTTAATGCCCCGCCAAATAACCTTAAAGGAAGTTGCAATTAACATCATAAGCGAAAAAAAAATTTCGGATGTAAAGTGCATTTAACATACACATTCACTTACTAGTTAACAACAACCTATAAGGCTACAAGGTTAGGATTACTTAAACCCACACATACATATTACATATAACCATAGCGTTATGAACCTTATGATATAAACATCATACATCATAAGAATACCACATAACATAATAAGATAACCAACCAAGATACAATCTCATAAACATTATCTTAATCCAATAGATACATCACTCATTCCCAGAATGAGGCAATAGTACAAAAGATTACAATTACAAAATTCCACCTCATAAACATAAGAGGGATAAAATAACTTATACAAGTTAAAATATTACAATGCAAGAAATTACAACAATAACCGTGAGCTGTCCATCTGGATGTCTCGCCACCAAGTACTGAAGATCGATGGGGACCCAACAGTTTTGGTGCATGTTCCACCCAACCAATGTGGTACCCGAAGGCCCACCCCCCATGCCAGGAGATAGTAACAAAGTAACATGGAAAAAGATTCTACTACCTCAAACCAAAGGCAGACTCAAACTGACTCATACTGTTATAACTAACCAAATGAATTAACAAGTTCAACTCATTCACCATACAAGTATGAATCAAGTATAACTCAAGTACAGTACAAGTACAAATCAAATACAATACAAGTACAAATCAAGTAAAATACATGTACAAATCAAGTACAATACAAGTACAACTCCAACATCATTGACATAGGCCACATTGCTTCCAGACATAAAGTAGATCAAGTATGTTCACAAAACCATACACATAAAATAATTAACAACAGTTGTCATAGATAGAGTGTCATCACAAGGTTTGTCATGAGATATCCTTTAGGCATCCTTCATAGGCTCCGGCACAAGTAATCTTGATGGCCTCAACTGAATCTTGGCACTTAGACTCACTCATGCGGAATCAACTACCTCTCGCAAGAATAAGATAGTTGATCTTGCCATTCCAAGCCTTCCCACTCATCCCAAGTCTAAACAAGCCCTTGTGTCTATGAGTGAGGTAAAATTATCTTGATTAGTGAGAAGTTAGTCCTAATCTTGTAAGTACATTATTTTAATTATAACTTGTTAAAATCACTCCTGAAGGTTATCCAGTTTACCTCTTTGGGCTCTGGTGCCTAACAGAAGCCACTCTTCTAATGGACAACACACTCACAACCAATCACCAAGGGAAACACAAGTGCATACAAACTAGGCATCATAACCACTCCAACACAAGGAGGATACAAATAATAGAAAACTCACTCCAAACATCTTGGAGGCAACAATCACATAGTCCAATCCTTTCAAGGAGACACGGATCCCATAATCCGCTCCTAAACCAAGGAGGTACAAACATCCCCGTTGATGAAAACCGGGTAAAACTGAAAAGATGCCATGCACTACTCAAGGGAAAACAACTGGATGGCATAAAGATTCAACAACCCTTATCCTCTAAGTTCTTCTGGAAGACTTATAATTTAGGAGTAACACTAAATTCCAAAACCAGCAATGCAACTTGACGACATAGCAACAAAAGCATTCAAGTCATCAATCAAATCTAATATTTGGATTTCCTAAATCCATACTCATTCAATAAGTAGTGTAGAAAAGTCAAAGTCATGATAACTAGATCATCTAAAATAACCATAACCCCTATTTCCCTTTTCATTACTGAAAATCTAAAACAATTAAACTTACTTCCTTTTACTGAATACAGAGAATTAAATCCTTTAAGATAATCATGAGGAAGATACTACTTTTGGATATACTAAATCCATATCTCTTTCATAATCCAATCACAATGATTCAATTAATCTAAATAGAAATTAATAAATAACATAATTGATTGCTTCATCAATAAAACAACTTCTTAATTTACTTTTAAATCGATACAAATCCATGCAAGTAAACTCTTTCTATTTCCTAACCAAATCTTACATCTCATTCAATTTTCTATTTAGCACATTCAATCACTTTAATATAATAACATATTGTTTCTCTATCCATTTTCCATATACACTAATCAATCCATTTTTAAATCTCTATTCAATAATATATTGCATTCTTTAAATCAAATATTTAACTCTTTCAATTAAACTTTAACAAGCCATTTTAAAATAACAATAATTTCCCATATGTTTATAATTTTAATTCCACTAATCTAATATACAAATTTTATTTAAAAATAATATAAATAAATATAATACTTTAATATTATAAATTATAATATAAAATATTATTAAATAATATTTTAATATTATAATAACAATACATAAAATATTAATATTTATAAATATCAATTTATTATTATTTTATTTTCAAAACAGCCATGGGAAAATAATTTAACAGCAGTCTCATGTTTCAAGCATAATTCAAAAACTATGATCTGGGTATTTACGATTTTTGGATAGGGGTAAGAAAATTTCAAAATGCAAAAACCCTTTAAATTTTCCTAAAAACCTAGTTTGTGAAAGTAAAGTTATAGGCGATGCAATCAAACCATTGTACCATGAAAATATAACTATACTGCAGATTTTAAAATCCATTTTTTTAATAATAAACAGAAGGTTTCATTTTCTAAAAACATTATAAATGCATTGTTCAATCTCTATGTTTTATTTCAATAACAATAAAATCAATTTCTTCAAATAATTTAAATTCAACAAGGTTTTCACAATTTTCACTCAAGAATTTTCACAAGCAAAGGCTGTAAATTTATTTAATTCTTTTCTTCTAATATCAAGTTTGTTTTCTAAAACAGATTTAACAAACAAATCTTTAATCACTACTATTTTAAAGAAAACAATCAAGAACAATAAAACACAAAGAGGAAAACCTAGTACAAGAAGCTACAGGAAGAGATGAATTTCTGATGCAAGCCTCCTCCAAAGATTTCCTGAATTTTCTTCAATCCTCCAATGAATCCAATCCAAAATCCAACAAATGCAAACAATCTTTCCTTCAATCAATTCTACAATCAAACTTTTTTCAAACCCTTATGCAAATTTTCCAAAATTTCTTCCCTGCTGTGAAAATGTATTTTTCTCAAGATTTTTCTGCCCTAAAATTAAAACATGTATTCTTTATAAATCAAAAATACCTAATACAACCCTAATTCACATTACATTCAAATTAGATATTTCAATTTCAATTTCAATTTCAATATTTACAACCCTAATTCACATTACATGCAAATTAGATATTTCAATTTCGATTTCAATTTCAATTTCAATTTCACTTTCAATTTCAAATTTTAATTTCAATTTCAATTTCACTTTTCAAAAACCCATTTTCAATTTAAAATGCAATTTCAAATAATAAATTAATTTCCAAAGTTGCAACCAATTTTCCAAATAAACATTTAATTACGATTTCTAATTTAATTCTCACATGTTGGAATTAAATTCCAAAATTAATTATAATTCTTTTATTTCCTTTCATTCTCTTGCATCACATTTAATTAATTAATTTAATTATTTAATAACTAAATTCAACCCCTTGGATTAAATTTAATTAATTAAATAAATTAAATATAATTAATTAATTTAAGTATAAACTTTTATCCACATTGCATTATTTAAATTAAATAATCATCAACATGATTTAAATGCAATTATTCTAAGTATCTATTTCCAAATCAATAATCCTTCAGAAATAAATAACATCAAAACAAGACATACAATGACTCGACACACACAACTGACGACACACTAAGGCTAGGGTGTAGACTTGACACATGTTACCTAGCTACTATCTCCCGTTCAACTTAACCATTGGATCAACACGCTCAAACCTGTGAAGCCAGGTGGAGTCGATGTCATGTACCTACAATCCTGCAACCAAGTAAACAACATTGTACAATATATCTAGCATATAATACACACTGTGAAGAAGAAATTATGGATTCATAGGGCGCTCGCAAGCGAGTGATAAGAAACCGTCCTCTTCACCAATACACTCACCGAAACTGACACTACCATCATAATTCCAATAATCTCATAATAACATCTTATGTTAACTCTACAACAACATTAATCTATAATGCATGTAAAACAATAATCAGATAACTACATCCCACAATAATGTTGTCGCTCAATAGTAGCAATCAAAACATTATAACAAAATATTTCCAGTATCAAAGTAACTGAAACCAAATATAGCATAAAGCAACTTAAACAAGAAGCAAAACGGAGGGGTATTACAAGTATGAAGGTTTTTTCATTGATGTTAACAAGTTGGTGTTGTCATTGATGTAAACTATGTGTTGAGGATGATTGTTGCATGATGAAGATGTTGAAGATATTAAGAAAATTGTGAAAAAGAGGGAAATAGTTTGTGTGCATGTATAGTTAAGGTATTGAGGAAGTGTTGTGAGTAAATGGAGCTATATTTGTGTTTAAATTTTGGTAGATGTGTTGGAATAAAGTAATGTGCTAAGATGGTGTCTCTTGTACTTTGTTTCCAAGTACTTTTGAGAAAATTTGTTAAATAGAGAAAAAAATGTTGTGCAAGTATTGAGAATATGGTTTGAGATGTGTTCCATGTTTCTTCTATGTTCATGCTATATTTGTGTAGATCTCATATTTTATTGAAGGTTTCTAGTAGTTTTTATATCTATAATTTGGGTTTCTGAATCATTTTCGAGAGTCAGATGTGTTCACTAGTGTGTGAACTAGTTTTTCAGTGTTGTCTACTATGGTTTAGGAGAAATGTATTTACTCCACATTTCTCCATTTTTTTTTAGGTTGTGTGGATCTAGAAAGTTTCTTATAGTGTTTTTATCTTTCAAAATTCAAGGTTTCAGTTGATTTAGTGTAATACAATGTATGTTTTATACCTCAGTTTGTGTATAAGGTTAACTAGATGTTCTAGGTTGAAGTATTTATATGATACAGGTTTGGATGAATTCTTTTTTGGATCTTAGGTGGCTTGTGGATTGTTCTAAATCATGTAAAAGATATTTGTGTGATCCATGTGTCTTTTTGATCAAATGGGATGTGTGTACCTAAAATTTTTATATGTTTAACATGGGTATGATTGATCTCATGTTAACACTACATGCAAAGCCTGTGTAAGAATGTTGAGATGTGTTAGGACATATTTGGGTGTAACATCTCATTATGCAACCCTGAAGGTTAACAGCCAAAAGAGGACAATATTTTTTTTTAACATGAAATTTTAACATACACAAACATTAATTGCCAATTTGATAAAACAACAAAAAACATGGTCAAATATGACCTAAAGTACAAACTCAAGCAGAGGACTAATCCACCCTCTAGAGAAAATCTGATCAGGAGCAAGCAAGATAGCTCCAAAAGTTTCATTGGAGCTTTCTACTCTGGAATGTTGTTCTTCTAGAGCTCATTGCCCTGGAACCTGTTGCTGCCCACTAGTTAGAAAACAGAGGGCATCAATGCTTTAGAATCTTTGTTGCTACACACAAAACAACTACAGAATGCACCAGTGCTCCAAAACCTTTGCAGCCTACCGAAATGATGAAACATACAACCATAGATCTGATCTAAACTAATTGAAGGAAAAGGGCCATAAATATTATCATAGAACAATTGAGTCCGATACCAAAATCAGAATCTGTAAACCCAAAATAAAACATCACATATCTTCTTATTAAATTTATGATTACTTTCTCTCTCAAGAGAGTACAATGTGCATAAAGGAAAATGTATGAATACAATATGATAAAATAAATACATGAGAGAGATCAACTCTAACCGGTGTTCCAAAACCTGTACATTGGTCCCCAATGGTGGTGGAAACACCTCCCTACCATGTGGACTCTAGAGAGACCACCCCACCATGCTCGGAGGTAGTCACAAGGGTGAAAATATAGCCAACACTCACATTAGACACAAAGCAAACACAAAATACCAAGCATAAGGCCAAAGACAATACATGGAGATGCTCATACAATAGATGATGGCTACTACTCAAGACTACTAAGATGCAAGATGCAAGATTAGATGAGAAGAATCAACCATGCCCAAATCAACACCCCGCAAACGGATAATTCAACGTCCTACAGGTGAATAGGCCTTCTCAAGTGCATTCTTAGCCTTTACAAGTGCTTAAGACCATGTACGAGGACTCATTTTATTATATTGTTTTACTCCATATCACTTAACCAAACGAGGAACCCAAAACAAAAATTAAACATTGAAAAATCCATTGAAACTATTTAACACAGCCAAACAAACATTGTTATGAAATCATTCAAACAACTGATCTCGTACACTCACAAGTAGATCAAATATATTCAAACGTTCACCGTTAACTCTATAAAAGAAACCAATAATTTAATCGGTATTAAACTCCTTAAATCATTCCATGAAATCTCTTTTAAATCAAATAAAATTCTACTAAGTGGCAGTGGCACGAGACACGGTTTCAAATGTTGATCAAATGCATGAGAAAGAGGCATGAAAATTGCATAAAATAATAAAAGTGCCCTGATCTAAAATTGGGCAATAACCCAATTCATATTTCGGTGTTTATAAATACATTAGATCTTTAATTTTCAATTTTATGATCTGAAATAAGGTGTTTAGAAAAATGCCATTTTAAGCATGGCTGGGCAAAAACATGAAAAAATGAAAGTACCCGGATTAAAAATCGGACAATAACTCAGTTGAGATATGGGCATTTCAAAATGGAATACACCATTATTTCATAAATTTATGACCAGGGATAGGGTTTTGTTTAAAAAACGTCATTCAGCCAAGCTGGACAAAAAAACATTAAAAATGGAAGTGTCTGAATTAAAAATCGGACAACAACCCATTTGAGATATGAGGATTAATACATAGAATCCATATTTATTTTGAATTTATAATGGGTGGATAAAGAGAAAAAATTATAAATGTGTTTTCACATGTTGGCAAAACATGAAAAATGAAAAAAAATGATAGTGCCCAGAAACCTATTTCTGCCAACAACCCATTTCAAATTTAGTGATTTCCTTATGAATTCCACAGTTGGATTAGAGTTTATAAATCAGAAGTTGGATTGATATAGAAAAATAATAGATTTTCTCCAAAAGAGGAAAACAATAACTAGGAAGAAAATAAATCTCAGAATCAAAATGTCATGACAACACTTGGAGAAGCCAAGACTCCCAACAAATTTAATTACACACACACGTACATTTCTAATATAGAACTTCAATAATTATACATAGAAAAATACCTCTAATATTTTCCCAAATTTGAGACGGAGGAATGCTCAGCTTGCAAGGCATGACTAGCTTCCATCACCGGACAACAAGGAGGAAATGGCATGTTGAAAACAACCAACAACTACCCACAATTTTCTTCTTAGATAAACTCCCACAAATTTGCTACTCAAAACTTTGGGTTTTCTCCTCTTTCCAAACAACCATTTTCCTCTCTCAAAAGATAACTCTCCAAAAACATGATTCATATCAAGGTATAAATATTAATGACAAAGTTTCCCATTTCCTTTTTTTTTAAACAATACTCCACAATAAATCACATTTTAAAATAGAACTTTTTAAAATGATACAATATCCAAAACTTATTTCCATCTAAAAAACTCTCAAACAATAAAATGAAATAAAATATTTAATTAAATAAGCCATTAAAACTCTCCAATTAATTAATTAAATCACTAAAATATACAACATTCACAAATACCCAAAAAAAAGAAAATTCAAATCCAATATTAAAATACACAAGGCTCCCCAAAAGATTTAAATAAAATTTTGAGGGCTCACAAAATGGATTAAAAAATTGTTTAAAATTTTCAAATGAAATATATCATTCTCTCAAATGATCAATAAAAATCATTTAAAATAATATGTTTAAAACTCTATGGATATAGCCATTCAAATATCCAATCAATTAAACATAGTAAAATTTCATATATGAAATCACGAAGAGATTTCAAAGAAACCACATCAAAACATTGACAACCAAAATATGGGCACATAATAATATTAACTGAAACCCAGTCAAAATACCTCAGCAAGGCATATTAGTAAACCACACATGACTGAAAGGTGCTCTGAATGTTACCGTTAGGTAATTGGATGGTAAGGCAACATGGAAACACTGTACTAATAAGGTACAGTGGGCTAGGGTAGGGGACATTTTGGCTTATATGACTATCTCCAGTTACCACCATCGGGGAATAAGAGTATGCTCAGGCCTGTCAATCCAGGAAAAGTCGATACTCAGTACCTACATCACTCCAATTACACGTCAAAGTACATGTACATATAACATATATCATATAGTTGAAACACATCAATCATCAATAAGAGGATCATGATATCGTAAGCCTCTTGGATATGATTGTTATGACATCATCCCTTCCTATCCATAATCACACAAAAGCAATGATAACTAAGCATGTAATCCATAATAACTAATCATGGTAACCTATCGCATAATCATCAATGTTTAATCTCATTATAATAACATTTATAATGCTAAATCAACATTAAAATACCATCTTACCTAGGTTAAGGTTGGAGAGGTGTTACATTGGGTCATAAGTAAGGATTTATATGAGTCAGTTTCATCCCTATCCACCATGGGAATTTTTTGGGTGTCGACCTAATTTTAAATTTTAAATGTAAAGGATGTGTTGTTGACCTTGGAGAAAGTTTTCAAGGTTGAGGATGATATAAATAAGATTGGTATTGTTGGAAGATTTGAAAATAGACGTGAGTGATGAATGTGATGTGAATTATAGAAGTATAGATGCAAATTTGATTAGAGTAGTGCAAACTTCAAAGTGTTGGAATTTTGAGGGCTATGAGTTGAAGGAATCCACAATATTTCAATCAAGGCTATGAAAGTATTGGAGAAATTATGGTAGATTCCTTGTTGCATTGAGAAGTTGTTTTATGTGTAAAATTTATCTTCTATCTTCTTTTTCTTCTATGGAAGTGAGCCCTGGTTGTGAGCACCATTTGATAGTGTGTCATATTCTAATAGTAAGACCTTATACTAGTTTTGTAATTACTTATATTGTGAGATAATCATCACCATGGTTTTTCCCTCATTTGGTTTTCCATGTAAATTTGGTGTTCTCTTGTCTATGGTGTTGTTGTTTTAATTTTTGTTATTTGCATTTCAAGATTAATCACTTTCATAGAAGAAGGGTTTAATGAATAATTTTGGATTAGAATAATATTGATGTTTTTTGATGTTTTAATTTGTTACAATTGATTCACCCCCTCTCAGTTGTCATGTTTATTCAACACTCACCTCTTGTGAGAACCCTCTATTTCTCCTTAATGGTTGTTTTGTAATGGGTTGGGGCTCTTCTAACTTTACCTTAATCAAAACATTATGCAATTAATTATGATGTATATTTTTTCATATACTATTGGTCCCATATCTTCCAAAGATATTAATAAAATAAATATTAATACAATATCATGGATACCATTTGGTAGTGTCTCACAATGTTTAAAAATAAAAATCTAATAATCTTATGACATTGTTCCATTGGTTGGTATGATGAGTAAGCTAATTGGTGGGCCGAATAATGAAGTCTCTAGTGAGACTTGGTGGCCCATCAATTTTACAAATAAAATTAATATTTGACACAACCCTTTTTAATACCCTTGGTTTGAAAGGAAAGTTTGTTGGCTTTCATTTGTTGAAGTGTTAGTTTTTCCTTGATGACAAAACTATTTTATGGGCTTCATGTTATCATTGGTTCTATTCTCTGATTCTTAGCCTAATGAATGCACGTTATGTAGATTCACATGGTTGGTATTATGTAGTTACATAGTTAAAGGATTGTGATGATATTCTTGATGGATATTGAAAAGATGCAGATTGATACATGATTTGTAGTTACATGTTACAGTTGGTTTGCATGGCGATTCACATGGTTCATGGATAGCACATGACACATTTACATGATGATTACAATTGATTTACATGGTATTAAACGACATTTAGTTACATGTTCTAGTTTTGGATACATGTACATGTTGATACTAATATTTGACATGGTGTTCATTGTGATAGGGCATGCATTTGATTTATTGCATGCACTTTCAAGTTTCAGTTTATATTCAATAGGTTATCATATCATCTTTGTTAGGTTTAGTTTGATCAGGTGACAATATCTAATTTGTTTTTCAGATGTCTATTATATCTTGAGGGGTCAAAAAATTCATTTTTAGGTGCATAAGGACTCCACATTTTTGGTCTTGATTATCACATTTTAATGTGATTGAATGTGTTGATTATGCACATTTATATATTTCATGGCATATTGGTTTGGTATTATTCTATTATTTTGGTATTTGAGTTTGACACTATGATTGTGTCATTGATATTAAAAAAAGGACATCACTATGTGGACATAGTCAACATTAAAAGGTGATTAAATATTATTGTGGTTTTCATGTAATCTAAACCCTATCAAGTTTCTTTGAGCTTATGATATTGGTGACCTTAACCTATCGGTCGCTTTGCACTCAGATTGAAATTGAATTTGAATAAAGTCACATGGAAGTGTTAAAATTTTGTAAAGGCATCAAGCACTTAAAAGATCTTATCACACAAAAATAAAGGGTCCTTTTTGAGCATGGTAAAATTTAAGGAGTCAGGCATATTGAAGTTTTAAAATCTTTTTAAAAGCTTCAGTAAGATATTGGTTTGATGTTTATGTTTAGGTCATAATAAACATATGACATCAGGTGTTATGAATATAAATTTTTTGACTTTGTTTAAAGTCACTTGGATGTCACAAGTAATCGACAACCATCACGAGTTAATGATTTATTTTATGCATAGAAGATTCCAAGGCATTACGATGTTTGGATTTCAAATGATTATATTAATTTGAAAAGTATTCAAAATAGAAAGTTGTATCTCCAGATGTTTCATTATGATGAAGTTTAGGGTTTGGAACCCTAGCCACCACCATGAAGTTGAGGTTGTAGATTTTTGGTAAAATTCTTGATTAAGGAAGTTGAAAAAGAAGAGGTAGAGTTCATTAATGGAGGAATTTAGTTGAAATTTTTTAAAATGATTCTTCCTATATTTGTTTATTTTCATTCCTCCATAAATAGATATTAAAATAATCATTATATAGAGGCTTTCAGTATTTTTTGTTAAATAATTAGCTATGAAGATTTAGTGATTAATGTTTTTCGAAACCCTTGGTTACTCCTTTGCAAAAAAATAAAGGGTTGTTGCATTTAGTTGAAGGAAAACACTTATTCCAATCTGGAAACTTCGATGGAATTTCATGAGAACATATATGTATAAAATGGAGGTTGATTATTTTTTTTGTTGTTGACATTTTTAAGAGATTAGTGCACAAATTCTACAACTGAAAATCTTGTAAATATGGTGCAGAGTGTTTAACTTGTATATCTTTTATTTTAGAGATTAAAACATAAATCTTTAGGATATTTGATGTATTAGTATGGAAGAAGTGTGTGGGTTGCATTGAAACAGAGAAACCCTCTGATATTTCTATTATTCTATTTTTTGTAGAAGGGGTTGGTGCTCCTTGGAATGGGTGCTCCTAAATATATAGGGGTTGGTGCTCCTAGAGTGGGTGCTCTGAAGCATTGTAAATAGTGAGTTTTTGAGTTTAAGCTAGTGAGGCATCATTTTTGGAGTTGTTTTTCTACCCCTAGAGGGTTTTCCACTCGTCAAATTCTTTTCTTTATGGTCTCATTGCTTTGATGTGATAATGTGTTATGTGATGAGTCCTTGTGTGATTGTTTTTCATGTCTATCTGATTTTCATAAGTTATCAGATGCATTAATGTCTATTATCAGTTCTTATTTTTGCAATGTTAATGCATTCTGATGTTACAAGTACTTTCACAGTCATATGTTGCAAACTGGTTTAAAAGCTCTGGTTAAACAAACATGCTTTGCATGTTGTGATGAAAAAAAGTTAGTCTATAATATCACATATTCTTTCATTGACTCATAGTTCAATATTGTTATGTTTCAATCTGTCATAATGAAAGCTATCCATTGTTTCAATTCTTATCATATGTTATTCAGTTACACAACTATTGTAGTGTCTCATAAAGTAGCATTGAAATGTGGTGGTCTTAAAGTGATTCAATAATGTTGGTTCTCATGTACACACTCTTATGAGTTGCACCTATTTTTGTCATAATGCTTTGATTGATAAACAATGTCAGTCACATCTTTTGCAAGTGCAAGATATCTCACACAAGTTATAATGGCATAAGTTGTCTAAATAAACTGAGTTAATGTTGTCATATCTCTTTTTACCTCTTTCCATGAATTCTCTCAAAGTGATTACTCTGCTTTGCTATCAATAGAAAGGTTGTTTGAATTAAAAGTCTTTATCAAATCTTTAAAAGGTTTAAAGTTTTAGGTATATTTGTCAGACACTAATTCAGCCCCCTCTCAGTGTCTATCCATACTCCAACAAATTTATCTCCATATAACTTGACATGTTATTTAGGTATATTAGTTATAGCATATTGATATATAAAAGTAAATTAAGTGTTAAATCATGCAAGTATTTCCTTATCTATATAAAAGTCTAGAAAGATATGTTTCAATAGGTGGGAAATATTGAATATAAAAATGTTTTATAACCATTTTTGAAAACTAATGAAACATTAATTTTTATTTTTACCTCTTTATAATCTATTCTCATTTTAATAATGATATTTTTTTAACATTCTATATAATATTTTCTCATTTGATATTTTATTTCGATTCATATATTTAGAAATTGGTGATATTTTATTTAGTGATCATGTTCTTAAATACCTTCCATTATAATGATGAATTATTATGGTTTTTGAATATTATGTGAGTTTTAAATTTTATACATCACCTTATGACTTTTAAGATTCGCAATTATTATTTCTATTTTATCACTTAAAAATATGAAAGATATATCTTACAAGTATCAATTTCATAGATCTTGAAGCTTTCTGAAATATATTATCCTATATCTATGATATTTTGTATGTTAGTAAAAGCAATTATTGAAGGGTATGTGTAGGATCATCATGGAAAAAAAAGGTCCTTAAGTGGTGAAAAATTTAGAAAAATTAGAATTAGGCAACTTGATGTAGATATTTGAATAAGTTATCTATATTATTTCAAAAATATGTAACAATAGAATCTATATAAAATTGAATGTAGTTTGTAAACTACTAGGTTTATTTTAAAAAAACAAAAATCTATTTGGTGAAAATTTGAAATTTCAATGCAGTAGTACTTAAATTTCAGGGAAAAAATAAGAAGTAGGTGTTTGTTTGACCACCCTAACCACAATAAAATTATAATATTTTTTATAAGACTTTATATATAAGTAGAGGACTCACATCCCGATGTGATGCATATTTTTTTGTAATTTTTTTCCAAGTAAATAATTAATTATGATTTTTTTATTAAATTTTTTTAAAAATATAAAAACTCGTATGTTTGACAAACTTAACTTGGTCAAAACTTCATGAAATTCATTTTGTTTTAATCCTATATTATCTGAAGCATAGAATGTGACACATGTTTCAGATTCAAAAAAATTGATATCATTTGAAAGCTATAGATTTTTTTCAAGCAGCCTATCAATTAGGACTTTAGTCGTAATTCAAATAGAAAATGAGTAATAATTATTTATTAAATTCAAAGTAAAGAATAATTTATATTGGTGGAAAGCTGAGAATCTCCTTTCAAAACCCTTTTCATTTCATCAATTTTGGGTAAAAAAATGTCGTCAGCCATATACCCTACACATACCCATCATATTGCCACTTTTCGGCCCATCATGATCCTGCACATACCCTGAAGTGAAATCTTAACATCAACATTTCTTGCATACCTAATGGGATACAAAAAGTTTCTAGGTTATAATTTATGTCACTACTTAAGGAATAATTAATTTTATGATTAAATTACCTATGACTAGATTAGTTACAACTACTCATTATAGGCTCCACCATTGAAAAGAGAAAAAAATGATCATCACCGTCATCACCTTCTCAAATGGAAATAGGAGGGATTACCAAAAAATTCCATTTCATAGAATAATAGTATTCCCATGATAGGTTGAACACTCCTATCCATATGGAAAACTATTATTTCTAATTTTCTTAAAATATTGCCAAAATTCTCTAGAGAATATTTTAAGAATCCAAAAGATCATATTATAAATGTTTTAGATACTTGCAAAGTTTTTTTATTAACCAAATTAAATGTCACTTTAACATTAATCACAAGTTTTTAAAGGAAAGGTGAATGATTGGTATCTATAACTAGATTCTAACTCAATAAATTCATGAGATAAATTAGGAAATGTACTTTTTAAACTATTCAAAGATAAAGATTATTCTTCTTTATTATAATTGATTACTTCAAAGAGAGATTGTAAGAGGCTATCATCAACTTTAATTTAAGGTTCTAGAATAATTTTTTAGGATACCTTCAACAATATGGTCACCCATAGAAATGGAATTTATATCCTACTTGAAATATTTCAATTCATATATATTAATAATGATTCAATCTCTTATTGTCTAGAGTCTTGTTGTAACATGTGATAATGATAGCTCGTAGGTCCTCTATTTTTGTATTTATAGAATTTTTATTTTTATCAAATCTAGAACAACCAAAAGTGAGCTATAAAACACTAGTCATATAATTAGTTCCACCATCCATTGTGTCTAATCCTATAATCTACTACCTATTCCCAAAAAAGATCTAGAAATGGATGATGTGATTTTTTTATGTAGTTTATCAAATGCGATCATCAATATCAAGAGGTAGTAGGTTACATTTACTTAATCAAATTTTAAATAAAACCAAGAAAAACACCTTCTATTCCAACCAATTAGATTCTATAACTATAAAATTAAAGGGTAGAGTTCTAGACTACCCACCAACCAAGTTATACTAGTGCCCACTATAATGTAAAGAGTCTTTTTTAATTTAATTAGAAAATTGGCTCCTAAATAGAATAAATATGTAGAGAACCAAAACATGTCATATTATCATTGGAATTATGTACATGTCTCCAAGGATTGTCCAATAGAAAACTTATAATATAAATTTGTTGAGAAAATATAATTTGTCATTACAGGAGAAAGTTTAACAACATTATAGTCAACATATAAGTCTACAGGAGTGCAAAAATAGATTAAGATAACTCATATGAAAGGTACATCCTTAGAAAAATAAGAATAATTTGTTTCTCAATAGTATTTTTTTTCATGGATAGAAAATGAAAAATTAGTATTTATAAATGAACTTAATTCTACTAGGTATCAACACATGTAGTAATGTTATTTCACAATATATGAGAAAAAAAAATAAAAATTCCATAATATAGGAAAACCTAAGCCATTGATTTAAAAGATGCTAGCTATATAGAGATTCAACCCTAAATGATAAAAATTAAGTTACAAACTTTTCTAAACATAGAAAATTGAGGTATCAAATTAGGTAATAAAAAGAACAAGGTATCAAAATAACCTTGGGTATGTCAAAAGTGATGAAATTAAATAGGATAACTTAATGTGGTTGATCAATTGAGAAAATAAGTATCTAAATTATCATTATTAGATGTTTTATTGATCTATAAGAAAAATATTTTTCTACAATAATATATAAATAAGAAATAGGAGCTATGTAGAGTGGTTGATATGATTGTAACACTAAAAGGAAGGTTGCTCAATAGAAGAAGGTCAAGAATGCCAATTAGTCTATATTCCTTCATAGTGCTAGCACAAAATAAGTAAATAGAAACCAATACCATCATTTTTAACATTTATAATTAGAAAGATATTGTTGAAAAATTATATGATATATTCTAGTACAAGCACTATTTTTATTACTAAAAAGATGCCAAATTCCCTAGTTCTAACATATGAGAATATCAAAAAGAAGCTATGAAGTTGATGGAAAAAGGGTTCAAAATCTTGGAGTCATAAGAGATCTCCTTCCTATATTATGTATATGTCCTAGAAACATTATCTTCCTTGAAGATGTTGTAGTGATTGATATACCACCAACATTTGGGCTATTTCTATCTAAAGGCTTCAATGAAAAGATGAGGAAAGCTATTCCTATATTTGACCCACCTAATCTTAAATGGCTAGTATAGGTATAAAATGAGAGTGCTAGTATAATATGAATAGGAAAACATATAACCCATGAGTTGATGATAAATTCAGAACCCACACAAAATTTTCTCACCATGTAAGAATGATCAAATATTGATCTTCCAAAAGAGACATATCTAAGAAATAGGATTGATGAAGAAGAATCATGTCTCTTTGAGAGTTTCTAATCTTATTCTTATGGAAATTTTGTCTCAACTAGCCTAGGAACATGAACAATTATGAAAAATACAAAATTATCCCCAAACAAAATAAATATCTAGAAGTATCAAATAGTTAGGTTGATAATAGAAATTATATTTTTATAGTGCTAATTGTGAAAATAGATGAAGATTAGGAATATGCATCATATCTCTATAAAGAAAAATTATTATTAAATATTTATATTTTAAATTTATTTATACTATTAATAAATAATACTATGAATATATAATACATAGGATTCTTTCACTTAAAAATTTAAGGATTAAATAGTTGCAGATATTCGGTGACTCAAAATTAGTTGCCAAAGAAGTTAAGAAAATGAAACCACCAAGAATGTAAAAATGATATCATATCACCAAAAATTATGTGACCTTCTATAAGGATACAAAGCATTAAATATTCAATTGATCTAAAGATATAGAGGTAGATTGAATGAATCAAATTGGCTCTTAATTTGATCATGTGATTGATCTTCTCATGAATAAATCTAGCGCTAATATGATAACCATATCCACCATTATAGATTATAGAGATAATTGGAAATTATTAGAGAGTGATCCTCATATCATCTTATCTCTACAATAGTATGGGGATTTTTTTTATCAATTTCAACCCAAAATTATAGAGGCATATAATTAATGAATATGAAAACTTAAATACAATAAAATTCCTAAAGGGTTAACCACCTTGGAGAACTTGTTAAATCCTAATGATGTTGAGATTTTGAAAAGGAGATCCACAATGAGTAAATAAGATTATATGGATATATAAGTATTTATTAGAAAGAAATTTAAGGTCAACAAGGTATGTGCCAAAGTAGAAATATATAATCTATCACATAGAATAATATACACCTTTACATTTTCACACTATGTTTGCATCCCCTTAAATAATTGGACTTAATTAAGCCTCTAATTGACCCAATTATGCATTTAAAAGCCTAATTAATTTTGTTTTCCGAAAGATGAACCTACATTAAATATTTTCAAACATCAAACTACACATCTTTAATAATGTGTGTCCTAGGACCCATTCGCCCAAGGGTGAATGGGTTCTCATTAAGTTTAGGATCCCATTTTTTAATATGTTTTTGGGAGTATTTTAATGATATTAATAAAAATTGAAATTGTCATCTTTTGACGTTTAATTGTCAGAAAATTATAAAATCATCTATAAATACATAATATTTTTATCAATTCAAAATATCTAGAATTGAGGAAAATTTCATAAGAGAAAATATTATTTTCAAGATCATTAAAGAGTGGATTTATCAATCATCTACAATAGCATTCAAGATCATATCATGATGTAAATAATTGTGTGTTTTCATTCATGTTTATGGAGCTAACACTGTGATTTAGGTTTCAAGAATTCAATCATAAAATCAAGTGTCAAATCAACCATCCAATCAAGTCATTTCATGCAAGATCTAAACCTTAGAGAGATGTGTTAAAATTTAGTCCTCTAAGGGAAGCTATTGAAAGTTTGGTGAGTTGTGACAAATTTGTCAATTCATCATTCCTTGTCATTTTTTCATTAGATTTCATTATCAAGGTTTAATTACAAAAATAGGGTTTGACCAAGGAAAACCCCTATTAATAAAATTTAAACAAATTATCCCCTCTTTGTGTTTGTAGATTTGTTGGTGAATAAGGATTGAAGATTGATCAAAAAGTGCAAGTTTATAATGTTGTCAACGTTTTCATCAAAGTTGTCATGTAACAAAAAGTCACCTACATAATTTGTTTTTGGCCTTCCAGTAATAAAACCTCGAGAAATTAGAGCCTTAGATCTAACATCAGAGGACTGCAAAAATAATATTTAGAAAAGGATACACAAACACATTCATTTAAATTGGATGATTTATGACATTTTTGAAGTCATGGACAAAATATCTAAACCTTCTAAGATATTTTGGTTGATTGTTGTTTTTGATAGTGTTCTCATAATAATTCACATTCCAAGTGGTAGATCTTGTATATTATATAGTTAATGCACTTCTATTCTTCTCCCAAAAATTTCTTTCTAGGCATATTTTAGATTTTTTTGTCATAAGGAAGAAGAGACCACATAGTGTCCCAAAAATTGGAGTTGACTCACCTTAAATGTTTTAGGTCAATTATAATCTCTTGTCACACTATCCTTCTTCCTAATGAAATAGGTAAAGGTGGATTTTTTATTAGGTGGACACCCCATTTTCTACTTTTTGACAAAGGTCCCTCATTTATAGGTCTTCCTATATCCCATCATCCCCTTTTTGCATCTTTTCATTTTGGTGAACCTGACTTTGTACATCTTAAATTATAATTTGGAGTTCATTCAAACCATAGATCTAGGATTTCCATTAGTTTACATTGTATTGCATTATTCTACATTTCATCTAGGGTTGTCAAAATTTCATTATTTTCCATTTCATCTAGGGTTTTAAATTTACATTTTGCATTATTTAAAATTTGAAAAATCTAAAAATTGCATACGTATCACATTGATTTTGCATAGTACTTTCATATATTAGTGTACTTTCAATCATTTACATTATAAAATTTATTCAAAAAGTTTCATCTTTGTTCAATTATTGTCACTAATTACACTTTCCTTAGGAAACCTAAATTTGCAAAAAATATTCATTGAAGCCATAGTTTTCAACTTGAAATAGAGAAAACAAACAATAAATAAGAGTTTTCATTTTTCATTTTAAAAAACCCTATACAAGAACCCATTTTCCCTTTGGTTAATGAGTCATTGAGGGCACATAAAAACCATCTTTTTGGAGCATTTTTGTAGTCCTCTGCACTTCCCAAATTCATCGGTAAAGTACTATTTACTCTATCAATTTTTGGAAAATTCTATTCTATGCATTGGATCTAATCATCCATTTAGTTTAGCCATTGTAAATCATTCAAAATTTATTTTAGTATTCAAAATTATTAGACCTATAGGATTTTTTTTTGCATTCTGAAGCATTGCATAAGCTGGATAGATTACTTTTCATTTTGGGTGCACACTCAAAACTCTAAAATGTTAGTGTATTTCCTTTTCAAGTATGTCAAGAAAAATATCATTAATAAGAATTTTAGTCATTCTTCCAATATATTTCCTAGTTATGAGAGTCTCTTAGTGCAAGAAAATTAAATTGTTGAAACATTCACATTTACTATCTTTCACTCAACCCCTAATATCTCTTCCACATATGAGGATGATTTTATACAAGATGATGCAAACATAGATAATCATGATAACCATAGTTTTTCTTCTCCCAATACCTCTTCTAATTGTGATGAGGGTATCTTGGTATTAGAATATACAATTATCAAAATTCATGAGAATATTATTTATCCCTCTCCCTCTACTTCTCCCACTTGGGAAGATATTATGCTACAAGAGAATGAGATCATTGACACATTTCCTAATATCCCTTTACCTAGTCTCCATTCATCTCCTACTTGTGAGAATATTTTAGTGAAAGGATATGTAATCATATATAATAATATATAATCATGACAATCATAGTTTCCATTCTCTCAATATCTCTCCTATTTGTGAAGATATTTTGGTGTTAGAAGATCCACTCATTGAGAGTCATGAGAATCTTATTTATGCCTCTCCCAATGCTTCTCTCACTTTGGAAGATGATTTTGAACAAGTGGATGCAATCATTAGTAAGAAAAAAATAAGTTTTTTTCTATAGATTCCTCCCCTACTTGTGATGAGGTTATCTTATAAGATCCAACCATTGAATGTCATGAAAACATTATCTTTTCCTCTCCTAAAAACTCTCCTACTAGGGAATATATCATCGTGCAAGAGGATGATAGTAATGTTACATGTCTTTCAAACAATAATAATGCGGATTCCTTAGATGGAGATGATAAGGTGATACTAGACTTCCCCTTACTAGAAGATCATCAAGATGAGGATAAAACTATTGAGGTTATGAACATTAGATCTCCCTTGTTTATTATACCTCTTGAGAGTCCTCTAATAATTATACATCCTACAAGTCCTTTAATTATTGGACCTCAAAATTCATCTCCCAAGCCACTTCCTAGCATAGGACCACCACAAAACCAACCCAAAACTCCTAAAAATTTCTTATATTTTGCAAGACAACTAACTAGTAACAATGTTTCACAACAACCAAGTTATAATATCATTTATCATACATATAACACTCGAAAAACTCTACAACCAAGATAAAATTAAAAAATCCATTCCATTACCTCAGAAACATCTCCTAAATGCACCTAATATCTCGTAGTGTAGTGGTAAAGAATATGACCCTGTTGAACAACTTTGCAACACTCCTACTAAGATATCCTTGTGGGATTCGATTCAAGAATCACCTAATTACCATAGCATGCTTCAAAGTTATTTACAACAAGTTTTTATCCTTCCTACTGTGCAACCAAATGATGTAGTAGCCCTAATTCAAGGTATGAACTTGTTCAACATAGACATTACATTCAATCAAGATGAGTTACCTCCATTAGAAGTGAAAAAAATGGAACTTTGTTGATAGTGGTTGTTATTAATAGACATGGCATAAAGTTTACCCTCAATGATAATGTTTCGGTGCTTAATGTTTGCAGTGTAATACTTGTAGATAATATTGGAGTAGACAATTGAGTCAAATCCAAATTGTCTCTTTATCTATCCATGGATTTGATAATGTAGGAAAACAACTACTTGGAGTGATAAGATTACCTGTTAACGTTGGTAAGGTAACTTTGAAAATTCATATCCATGTCATGCCCAATTATCTTTCATATAATCTTCTCTTAGGTGGACCTTAGATTCATGCAATGAATTTGGTTCCTTCAATTTTACATTGTCTAGTGAAGTACGTTTACAACAACAAGGTTTACACAATCAAAGCTAACCTACAAATCAAAAAATTATTTGCAAACTGAAACAGGAATGAAAAATATTCTTACAACATTGACACCAACTACAAAAGTGGAACTGAAACAAAAAGAAAAAAATAAATAAATCACAAAAATATTGGACAATGAGTGGGGTTCATTCGATTTTACACCTACATTCATGGGAGAATATAATATTACACACAAATTAGGAAAACAAAAATAAGCTACCATAATATCAACACAAGCTAAGTCATCAAAACTAGGTGAGTCCACAACTTTTAGCAAAGAAGAGAAAAACATATATTATACATCCACATATGATGAGTGTGATCATGAGAAACCAACAGACCCAAAATATATGGAAAAGCTTTATGGAAGAGTTTATGAAATTTTGAAACAAATTGGCTATAGTGGAAATGAATGTGGTGCTAGAGAACAAGCTATATGTGTCCCTATAGAACCTACAAAAGAAACAACTAGAGGTCTTGGTTATTTTCCTTTGAAATAAACCAAAGCATCAAATAAAATTTTGCTTAATATTAATTTCATCATGAAAAACACTCCTAGGACAACTTCATAAACATGTCTTATTAGTGATTGGGGTTTATTATATTTTACACCCTCCTTTAAGGGAGAGAACAAAATCTCATAATCTAAAGAGTCTTGTGTAGGTATTACACCTTACACTAAGAAAGAAAGATATTTGTCAATAACTACAGAAACATCTTCTACTATTGATCAATATATTACCTAGTCGAGGCTTCTCCAAGCCCACTTGATATCTCTCCCTCCAAGAACATGAAATAAAATTTTAATAAAATATCATTTTGTGCATATCATCAAGTGCATAGACACTCTACCAATGAATATAAGGCTTTGAGTAACAAAATTAAACATCTTAAGAATTGTGTTAGTCTTCCTTGAGTTGATGCACCTATTTCCTCTAATTGATACTAATTTTTATCTTATGATGTTGCTCATCACTATGTGGCATTAGTATATTTATGTGTCTTGCTCATTGCCATTCATGGTGGTACAATATTAGTTGCAACCATATTTCTCTTGGCAAAAACATAATAGTTCTTAGTGATTGTCTTTGTCTCTATGATTGGGGGAAAAGATAACTACTTTTTGGTGGTGTGCATTCTTTTCAAGGATCCCCTCTTCCTCTCTTTCTACTTAAAATAACAACATATAAAGTATATTGATATTTTAAGTGGGGGGCTTATTGCCCCCAATTTATTGATTGCATGTCCCTTCTTAGTGATGATATCATACATCTCCTAGGAAATGTGATCATTACATTAGAATTATTTTATTTTGGCATTATCTATTTGCAACCCCTAAGGTGAGTTTTGTTTGAAATCTACATCACTTTACTCACAGAAGTTGAATTTAGTGTAGCATTAACATGAAATATTGATCATGTTGTGGTGCCTTATACAATTTATTAGGGAATATAACTTTCTATATGGTTGGTGTGTGGGAGCCTACAGACTTGGCATAACTTTCCCATCAACCACATTATTGTGAGTATATATTGACCTGGTGTATGTTTCATATTTGTGTTGGGGGCTCACCTATTGTATATCAGACTATGTTAGCCCTTATGAGTGTATTTTTCATGGTCATTGATCATAAAACAACTTTATTTCCTCTAGAGCCATGTGTTTCATAAGTGATTTTACATCCTTATGAGTATTTGATGAATGTAGCATAATACAACTTGCTAGTCTATCTTTCTTTCATCACATTGATTTTGACATTGTATGATTGTGTATCTTGTCTTGTTTCTTACATCTTACACATCTAGTGTGTGTCCCTTTGTGCTTGTTTTGGCTTGCCATGGGATATTAGATCTTGGGGTCTTGGCCACCTAATTAATCTTTGTCATCCTATCTCATTGACATTTTTACAATTGGACCCATCTTGACATATATTTGTGTACTTTAGTGTGAGTCTGAGTATAAGGCTCATCCTATCACTAAAGTGGGGGCTAAATGTAGTGTAGAAAATTTAGACCTTTAAATTTTCACACTATATTTTCATCCCATTAATTAATTGGAATTAATTAAGACTCTAATTGACCCAATTATCCATTCAAAAGCCTAATTAATTTTGTTTTCTAAAATGGGAACCTACATTAAACAATTCCAAATATCAAATTACACATCTTGGAAAATGTGTGTCCTAGGCTTAGGGTCGAGGACCCATTATCCCAAGGGGGAATGGGCCCTTCTTATGCTTAAGACCCTATTTTCAATATGTTTTTGGTGGTATTTTAATCATCTTAATTCAAATTGCAATTATCAAATTTTGATGTTTAATTGTTAGTAAATTATAAAATAACCTATAAATCCATTTTTTTTATCAATTCAAAACATCTAGCATTAATGCAACTTCACAAGAGGAAAGATTATTGTCAAGAGAATTGAAGAGTGGATTTATTAGTTATATACAACAAAATTCAATATATTATCATGATTTTAAGAATTATGTTTGTTCATGCATGTTTCTTGAGCTAACATCATGATGTTGGTTTCAAACATTCAAGCATCCAATCAATTCATTTCATGGAACATCTAAACCATAGAGAGATGTGTTAGACTTTAGTCCTCTAAGGGTAGCCATTCAGGGTTTGGTGAGTTGTGAAAATCTTGTTAATCTATCATTCCTTGTCATCCATCATTATCTTTCATTATCAGGTTTAATTACAAAAATAGGGTTTGACTAGGGTAAAATCCAATTCACAAAAAATAAACAAATTTTATCGTCTTCATGTTTGTAGATTTGAAGATAAAAAAGGATTGAAGATTGATCAAAAGTGCAATATTATAAAGTTGTAAAAGTTGTCATCAAAGTTGTCAAGACACAAAAACTCACCTACAATTTTTTTTTTCAACCTTCCAATAGACAAAATTGGAGAAATTGGAGCCTTAGATCCAACATCAGAGGACTGCAAAAAGAATTTTTAGAAAAGGATACAAGGACGCATTTTCTTGAATAGGATGCTTTATGAAATTTTTGAAGTCAGGTACAAACTATCTTAACCTTCTCAAATCTTTTGGTTGATTTTTTTTTCTAATAGTGCTATTATAATACTTCACATCCCAAGTGATGGATCTAATATTTTATATTGTTATTACACTTTTACTCTTCTCTCAAAACTTATTTTCAGTCATATTTTACAATTTTCTATCATAAGGAAGAAGAGACCACACAGTGTCCCAAAACTTGGAGTTGACTCACCTTAAGGTTGTAGGCCAATTGTAACCTCTTGTGACACTATCCTTAATCCTAATAAGGTAGGAAAAGGTGGTTTTTTTATTAGGTGGATACCTCCTTTTGTGATTTTTGCATAGGTCCCTCAATTCTATGTCTTCCTATATCCCCATCATCCCCTTTTCCCATATTTTCATAATCTTATTTATATTTGTGCTAAATAGTACAAAGTTACAGACTAGATTTATAACAATTAAAAGGATAAAAAAAGTAAGTAAGTATATAATTAAGCTCTCTCTTAAGTATAAGCTAGTATGAAACAACTAAAGACTAGTCAGTCCCAAGATTGAATCGCTAATAAAAATAGATGTCACTAAGTTGATGAGATATAAGATTATATTTACTATCAATCATTCAACATGGTATCAAATTTAAGATCAATAATAAAAAATAATGGAGAGATACATATTTTTTCAGCTTTAAGAGACCTAAACAGGGCTTCTTTAAAAGAAAATTAACATGGGAAAAATAAGGCTTCTCTAATAGAATGATATTATAGACATTAGGCATATCAAAAAGTTTCTCCTTGCTAGATGGATTTTCTAAATATAACCAAATCTAGGTAAAACAAGGAAAACGATTACAAGAAAACCTTCACCACTAAGTGGGGGAACATTCACTTATAGAAATTTTTTTTTTTTTTCAAATGTTGGATTAAATTTCTAATGCATACTGGGAATATTATCTAAAACTAAGGAAGATAATTTTAAATATTTAGAAAAATACTCCAATAGTATCAAAAATTAAAAATATCCTTATATACCAATTATATGGGATCTTCGAGCCAAAAATGGCACTGCAAAAATTGTTAGGGTCTGTGAAGCTGCTAAATGTTAGGGCTTTGGTTGTAGGTGAGGCACAATTTTTTGGCATCAAAGGTGATGGTAAGGATGATGGAGACATATTTTCTCTGACTTATTTGGTTGATGGACATAATGGGGATGTTTCTATGTAGGACTTTGACGGTCAGGGTTTGAACCCTACTATGCCATCCTCTGTCAATGTTGGTGCACGGGTTGGGTATGGGAAAGGCCCACCCACAAGTAATTCTCTGTGATTTTTTAAGAGTCTTCTCTTGGGAGATATATCAACCTATTTCCCTCCTTTGTAGAAGCAGTTAAATGTGGATAGAGCAATCATGTGTGACCTATGAATGCCTCTATACTAGGTGCTCCTTTGGAAACCGATGTGGCTGCAATGAATGGGGAAAGTAATGTGATGGCCAAAAATGGTTTGGAATTGCTTGGGCCTATGGGGCTTTTTGAGAGATTTTCCAAATGCATTGGCCTCTCACATGCTCTTTGATTCGTTATTTGAAGATTATTTTGGTGATATTGAAAACAAGGTGTCATGTTTTTGATTCCATGATACCCCTCCTCTATTTGGTCATGGGGGCTATTTGGAAGATATCCATCTCAATGGGATGAAAATACCATATTTGAAGGTGCTTTAGATTCTAGATCTAGCATCCAGTTGTTTGTCTCCTAGGAAGAGGATGATGGTGAACAAAACCACATTTTTGGAGGTGATTAAGTTTAGTTCCTCTCCCTATCTAGGTGAAATGTAGAAACCAAAAAAATTCATAGGAAACAAAAGGGTTGTTTATTATTCTAGAAAAAAAAAGTCTTTGGAATTTGATGACTCTGTGACAAAGTATTTGTGTGAAAATGAAAAATTCTTTACAGACAATGGTTTAATTAGCAGGTTTAATCATCTTTGGTCTAGTTTTCTAGATCTGCATGTTCAGATTTTGAAATCTTGGCTTCCCCTTATGGAAATTAATTTATAAATTTATCCCAGTGTAAGATGTTTTTTTGTTGTGGTTTTTGACTGAAATAAAGACAAAAATACCATTCTTAATTATGTGTGGTTTTGAAAATAAAATCTACTATAGTTGAAATTTTGGCATCCAAATTTTGATCCATCTATTGAATCATTCATAGTTCTACCTACTTGGGTTCATCTCCCAAACCTCCCCCTTCACTACTAGTTTGAATCATGTTTTTTTGCCATTGGCAACTCTGTAGGAAAATTTAAAATGAGAAATTAGGGAACTTCATCCACACAACCTATGCCAATATTTTTGTTGAATTGGACACCTCTCAAGATCTTCTAACAAAAAATGTTTTGAGACCTAATAGACATAGTTGGAAATAAACTTTGGAATATAAAGGTTTATTTTTTAGGTGCAGTAGATGTTATCAAATTGAGCCTATTGTTGTAGAATGCCCAATGTTTATGTCACAACCAATCTAGGAGGCCTCTTGGTGGAAGGATTCTTCCCCTAAACATTATTCTATTGCGAACTCTCCCAAACATAATACTTCTCCTTAAAAGTCATATTCTAAGAAGAAAAATGGGAAGGAGGACAATACAACTTCCTATGTGATAAAGGTAATTTAAAAATCACTATAGCTGTGTGACTCAAGTAGCTTGGAAAGAATAAATTTTTTTCAACGTTCGTAACTTACTGACATTTTGAAACCAACAAAAAACAACATTTGAACTCTCCCACTTTGGATTTGGTGTTGAATAACCCGGGAATGATGAATGCACTCTCACTTCATGCTGCATCAACATCCTCAAATGGGTCGGTTGGATATGGAAAATCAATAGAGAATCAACATTCGAAAGATCAAGGGTGGATAGTAGTAAAGACAAAAAAAATATATTCCTCCACATCAAATTTCTTTCAATTCCTCATAGATGGAGAAAAATGTGGCAACATAAGCTTTTGGATTGTGTGAGTTTTTTAATATGTAGGAGTCTCTTTTGTTTTGATTATCTCTAGGTTGAAACCCTTTTTGTAGCCCTTTAATTGGGTTGATTTGATTCTCATTTTTACTATTTTCTATATGGGAGTAGACCCCATGTCCATAACTTATTACGGATAAAAAAATTCTTATATACCAAAAAGTATTTCTAGAGTCCCCTACAATAAGCTCCTAGGACATATAATATCCAAGGAAGTAATTTAAATAGATCCCAATAAATTCCAAATTATAATTGATTTAGTCTTGATAGTTAACAAGAACATAGTTTAATGTTTGACTAGGAATATAAATTTTGTAACAAGATTTATCTCTGAGATTTCTATATGGTTTGACCTCCTATATTAATGTAAAAAAATATAAGGAGTTTAAATGGACTTCTGAAAAAATAGAGGCTTTTAAAAATTTCAAACAAGAAATGTTTATGGCATGAGATTAAGAGAATCCTAATTTCTCAAGGTATTTTATCATACATGTAGATGGTGGAGAGGACAACATAAAAATAATTTTAACACAAAAGGAAGACACAAATAAGGGATACAATCTAGTTATTTTTAGTTCTAAAAATTCAATGGAAATTAGATGAATTATAATTTAATGGAAAAATAGGCTTATGCTCCTATCAAATGAGGGATTACAAATTTAGACACCTCATAGTATGTAATAGAATTATTGAATTAACCAAACTAAAGAACAAAATACACCATTAACATCTACATAATTATATACTAAGACTCACTAAATAAAATTAATACATTCTGCATTACTCTACCTTGATTTTTCTTCTACAATTAAAAGATAGGACCTTACATACATACACAAAACAAAAAATTACGTTTTTGGTAGCTTTTGACAAATTTCCTAATTTACAATTTTAGGTCATTTTGCATACATATCCATTTAACAATGAAAATTAATAATTACCTTCCTACCACTATATTGATAGTGATTTTTAACTTATAAACCAAATTAAAAACACGAGTTCAAAAATATTAAGAAAAAAGAATCTTAGGAAATCTTGAAAAATAACTAAAAGATAATTTTGAGGCCCCAATTGAAATAATTTGGCCCTAAAAATCCTTAAAATGAGCTCTAAAGGAACTAGGTTTTTTTATAATTCCAATCAAATGCTCAATATGTACCTCCATATAAAATTTCAACCCAAATGGACATCCAAATTAAAAGTTACAACCTCTAGAAGTCCCTACATCATTTTGGTTGAAAAGAATGTAGCTCCTATAAGTCATCTTCAAGTTACTACAACTTTTTGTGATCCCACTTCTTAAATTCCCGTTGTATAATCCATGTGCTATATGTTGTTTCTAATCCTTCCCATTGTACGAGATACCTATTGTATTGACCTTATCAAGTGTAAATTATATTTTTATCCAAAACCTGTGCAATATTTTCTCTTGGCCTATTCAAAGTTTATTTCTCATAATCCACTTATCCTTCACTACCTTCATAATGATCTCCACAATTAAAATCATATAAATAAAAAAATTAAACATAGGAGTAATATTTAAATTATTTCGTAAACCAACCTCATATGCATTGTCATTTATTGTTTTATGATCTTGCACTGAACGATTTTATTGTACTTCAACTTCTATGTTCTTGTGGGAAATAATTCTCTTCTTAAATATACCATTAATAAATCACCTTCACTGAATACCTTATGTCTTCTATGAACATCTATTGTAGTTTTATATTTATCATTACTCTCATGTAGTTTTTGTGTCACCTTTTCTATAATTGTTGAAGGTGTTCTTGATATGCTTCTCCAAAATAACTAACACTTTATCTAGTTGATAGTTTTACCAACTCTAAAACCCCCTTATAATTCCTTCCATAAATAATATGAAATGGTGATTTACGTATGGATCTTTTCACTAAACTATTGTGGGAAAAATCTATTGAAATGTAGAAGACAACTGAGAGGGGGGGTGAATCAGTTGTACCAAATTACTTTTACTTCTAACCTTAATCAATTCCACTTTAACTTAATATGTTATTAAGTATACACATGAAATTTAGATAATAGAAAGAAAACACTAGAGATACTATATTTACATCGAAAACCCAATAAGGGAAAATCCACGATGAGTATTAACTCACAATATAGTAGTAATGCAATACTAAATACAAAGGCTAACTACTAGAGGGCTCACTTCCCAAAAATGACTCACTATCTAGATACAAAGGCTCAATACCTACATATAGGAATCACTATCCAAAAGAAGGCTCACTTCCTACAGATAAATAAATATAATAGAAAAATCCACCACAATAGGTTTCACACATCTGTAGCTTGATCAAAGGATTGTAGACACCATTAGCTCACTGCTTTCAGGAATCTAACACATCAAACTAATTTTTCCTTGATTCACTTTTGCACACTCTACTTTTAGAAATTTTTTCACACACTTCACACATTTTCATACAATTTGCAACATCTTGACTTGAATTTATACCATATTCAACCTTAGAAACACTTTCCAAGGTCAGCTACATATTTGTTATTTTAGAAATTCCAATTAGGTCGGTCGCTCAACATTCTTGTGGTGGATAAGAATTAGAAAGGACCAATTACATACTTAATTAGGACCTAAAAAATATCTTGGATCAATCACATACTTAATCAATGTTTATTATCCATGTAACGTGTAAACACTTGTTCGGTGAAACCTAATGAAAACACCAAATATCTTTGAAGTAAACACATCCACAACAATATGATGAAACATGGATCACACAACATGTTTCACCAGATATTGGAACACCTCTTAGAAACCTTCTAATACATCCAAAAACAATTACAACAATATTTATACACATAACACTCTTCAACAGTCCAACCAAACCGAGGGGACACCAACAGTAGGTCTGGAACAAGCCTTCCAGAGCACCAAACCATAAAAACATTTTCCAGAACATAGAGAACATCAATATTAACCTTATTCTATATCTAAAAGATTTTAGAAAAACCACCAAAAGACTATAGAGTAGAGACGTCTCTCCCAGTCCACAAACAAGGAGTTCTGCTAAACGGGTTCACACACAAGTGAACACATCTTTCATTCTCCATCAACCCAAAAGCTAAAAATTAGGATATATTATCTATTGAAGCCTATAAGAAAAAATACAAATCTTCATAGGAATAGGATCAACACAAAATAAATGAAGAACACATGATCGGAGCAAACTCAAAACACACACACAACACTATCTTCAATATTTATTAATTTTCTCAAAAGCACTTGACATCTACACATCTGCAAAAGAATAAATATAGCTCCATGTACTCTCAACACTTCTACAGTATCTCAACTATACATGTATAATCTTCAAACACTCTAAACTATGTTGACATCAATGACAATATTAATGAAAACACCAACAAACAAATCCACAATTGTAATAATCCCGCCCTTTGTCATTAATGGCAATACATGATGTGAAAAACCATCAAATATAGAATACACACTCTCCTGCTTCTTCTTCATTTTCTTTTTCAGATTAGATAGCTTGCACAAATATTTTTACACTCTCTTCTCCTTGTAATATTCTCTCTCCCTTTCAACTTTTTCACATGACACTCTCTCCTTAGATGGGATTTGTCACATGAAATTATATCCCCCTTTGACATCAATGGCAAAGAACTATGTTGCATGAAACATATTCCATATAAATCTTTGATCAATCCCCCTTAATAGTGCACCCATATCTCATACTACAACAATGAAACTCTCTACTCCCCCTAAGGAGTAGATCTCAATCATCAGTCTAGAGCAGTGAAGAATCTATAGATCCACAAGACTAATGCACCTCCATGTGCATCTAGTTTAAGGAAGGAGGGGTGGTAACCCCTAACTTCCCCTTGAGATAGTCAAAAGTATCCTTTGAAAGAGATTTACTGAATATGTCAACAGTCTGATCTTTAGTAGATACATATTCAAGTCTGACTTCATTCTTCAACACCTTCTCCCTCAAGAAATGATACCTGATAGATAATTTTTTTTTCCTAGAATGCATCACTAGATTCTTAGAAATTTTTATTGCACTTGTATTGTTACAAAAGATAGGGAGAGGCTCATCACACATCACACCTATTTCCTTTAATGTTTTCTTCATTCAAAGTACCTATGTACATTAGGATGTTGGTGCAATAGACTCAACTTCTCCAATGGACAAAGAAATTGAATCCCATTTCTTTCTTAACCATGAGACCAATATTCCTCCAAGAAATAATGCACTACCACTTGTACTCTTTCGATCATCTATACAACTAGCCCAATCTACAATAGTGTAGGAATTCAAGGTTAAATGAGTATCATTAGGATACCATAGACCATAATCCAGAGTCCCCTTTAGATATCTAAATATCCTCTTCACAGTAGTAACTATGTGAGGGGGAATGAGGACTTTAGATTAATGATCCAAGAGGGACATGGAAGCAATCTAACTAAGAAATCTAATCTACAAACAAAAAGCTTAAATCTAAAATCTAGAAACTCCTACACATGAAATTGAACTATACTAATGCAAAGATAATAAGAAACCTACTGATTATTATATGAACTGAAAGAAAAAGATAGTTTCACCATTTCGTAGCAGAGTGTGTTCGCTTGATGTCGGATTAATCTTATCACAATGAAGCCTCCAAATTTCATGTGCAAAGTGTGGATGAATGTGTTGGAATCAAAATTTGAAGGTGCTATGTTGTAAATTTTGATACAACACTTAGAAGTACAATTGTAAAATCCACTTCAAGAGCCTACTTTGAAGAATCGCAACTTGAAGACCATTCAATTTCACGCAAAATAAACTTGCATAGATTTTTATCTACCATATGTGAAAGTGAATGCCAATTTTCAACTTTGTACGATCAGTTTTGACAGGGTTTCAAAAGACCAAGTTGAAGGGTTTTGTGAAGGGTTGTTGTCTACATAGTGAAATCTGTTAAAATGATCAACTTTGAATGATAATATTAACCAACTGGAAGATTGTCAAGAAAAATCAATTGGTGATTTTGATTCTCCCCATCTCAATGTGCATCCATGTTAATTTTTAGAATGTCAGGATAGGGTATGTGCAGGATCATCATAGAAAAAATAGGCCCTTAAGTGGTGATGAAAATTTAGAAAATCAGAGTTAGGCAACTTGACATAAAAAGTTGAATAAGTTATCTATATTATTTTAAAAATATGTAAGAATAAAATTTGTAGAAAACTGAATGTAGTTACTAAACTACTAGGTTTATTTTAAAATAAATAAATAAATCTATTTGGTGAAAATTTGAAATTTCAATGTAGTAGTACTTAAATTTCAAGGAAAAAATAAGAAGTAGGTGCTTGTCTGACCACCCTGACCATAATAAAATGATTATATTTTTTTATAAGATTTTAAATATAAGTAGAGGACTCGTGTCCTGATGTGATGCATATTTTTTTATAATTTTTTTCCAAGAAAATAATTAATTATGAATTTTTTATTACAACTTTTAAAAAATATAAAAAATCGTATGTCTGACCACCTTAACCTGGTCAAAACTTCATGAAATTCATTTTTTAAAATCCTATAGTATGCGAAGCATAGAATGTGACACATGTTTTAAATTCAAAAAATGTGATACAATTTGAAATCTATAGATTTTTTTCAATCAGCCTATCAATCAAGAATTTAGTTGTAATTCTAATAGAAAATTAATTATAATAATTTATTAAATTCAAATTAAAGAATAATTTGTATTGGTGGAAAGTTGAGAATCTTTTTTAAAAACTCTTTTTGTTTCATCAATTTTGGGTAAAAAATAATTGTCAGCAACATGGGCCATCGTATCACTTACATATTGTCACTTTTTGGCCCATCATGATCCTACACATACTCAAAATCATTTGATATTTTTTCACAATAAAATCCTAATACATTGTCAAAGTTTGTGACTATATTTCTAGAACAACTATAGAGTTGTCAAGTTTGATTTTTAATATTTTTCCAAGGAATAGGATTTTAGAAAAACCCTCTTGAACACCTACTCATGGAGCCTAAATGAACTAATTCCCAAAGCTATAGCTTCACAGAAGAATATTTGTTATTTTTTCAAAAGGGCAAATCGGCATGCTTCAGATGGTTTTCACAAGTGTAGTTTCAGAAACAAGCCAAGTCGCCTACTTTGAAAATTAATATCTCACACCTTGGGATGCGTTTCTATAGGCCTTTTTGTTCAATAAATTATTGGATCATATGTCTATAATTTTGTACATTTTCATGGTCATTGGAGGAGTTTGGTATGCCTTTTAATTATTTTACAATCGCTCCCGGGCTAGATTTGGCACCCCGAAAAAGTTGAAAATCTCAAAATTCTAGGGGTGACCCAGTTGGTTTTTTGGCCTCAAATGTTTCCAATTTCAATTTTGTTGGATTTTGATCTCATTTGGTGAATTAATTTAAAAATTCATTTTTATCACTATATGCTTTGGTAGGGCCACTTTACAAAGGAAGTACCTTGATTTGGTGAGCTGTTGAAAATCCGTCAGAAACCCACTTCCAAAATAATTGATCACAATCCCTTGTAAATTTTTATGACTCCAAGATGCTCCATGTGCTCAAAGTGAAAATACTTTGTTTTTCCCCCAATCGAAATTGAAAAATTCTTTCTTAAATTCTAAAGTTCGAATGATATATATTTTAAAACATTAGATATGTTTTAAAATGAATATGGAAGCTCTCAAAACCCTAAATATTTTAGTATTTTATAAATTTTAAACTCTGTAAAATATATGGAAAACAAATAAGCAATAAAGAGATTGAATGATTTTAGAAACTTTAAATGCCTTATATCCATCAAAGCACGATTGGAAGTGAGCTTCGTTCACTGTTCCAAGATACACAACAAGCATCTACATAAAATGTGGATTTATACAAAGGCATGTAAGACATTTTGACTACCATGATTAGGGGATGGCGAGCTCTTTTGCATCCTCGTGGAGGAGAAATGAAGACATTGTGGTGTAGTGGTGGCATCCCGCATTACCATGAAGGCCCAACACGAGTCCCGCGGTAGTGCAGTGAAAATAGTGAAAATAAATATTATTGCATAGAGGTCTCAAATTTGTGTGCGGTGTTACGGGGAAATGCGGATGTGCGGTGATGGGAAGGTATTTCCCGCACTCTCAGAGGAAAACCCTAAATTTAGTGCGAGAAGGCGGTGAAAGTCTAATGCCAAAATTTAAAAAAAACCATAAATATAAGAGGTGCACAAGAAATAAAGCATGGATTATTTTGATTTAATGTAAGGCATGAAATACTACACTCACGGGAGAGGAAGAAACTAAAAAAATAAAATGAAATACTTTGCACATAAAGGTAATTATTTTACCCAGGATATATGGGTGAAATATGAATTTGCAAAGGGAATAATAATAATAGTCATTATGACTATTATTGCAAAAATATACTAGCCATTTTATTCATGGGAAAATGCAAGCGAAGCATTAATTGTTTTGAAAATGAGTTTATTTACTCGAGAGGAGGAATTTATAACTTCTTGATATTATTTAAAGAAAATTATAAATTTTATTAATGGTGATATATTTTCAATAGGCAATAAAATATTTTCACGAGTGCAGTTAAAGAATGGGAAGTTATTTTTCTAAAGACATGGTGAAAATACACACAAGTAAATATTAATGTGAAAGGCATATGTCAATAGTCATTATTGTAAAATATATTGGCCAGATTATTTCATGGGATGTATTAAATATTTGTGAAGTGGAAGATTGGATTTAATACTTGTAAATAAAATTTAATCAAATGTATTGAAAGGTTGCACCGACATGGATGAAGTGGCATAACTCATGTGAATACACAACATATATATTAAAGGAAAAATCAATGGAAAAAGGGTAGGATTAGATTTAGGAGCTAGGTAGGAGATATAGAGAAGATACTTTTAAACGTTTATCATATAGCTTATACTCTGAGAGACTATGATGCATGTATAAAATGTTGGAGAAATCCATGGAAGATATTAATTTTTGTGAATCAATATTGGTGTCTATTGTTTGTTTAAATTAACCAACTATTGGGTTGTCTCCATAGTGTTATTTCTTTATTATTTGAATCTGCATATCCAAGTTGATATCTCAGTTTCATCTAGACACATTTATTTCTCGTGTGATCAATTGATTGGTTTCTTTTAAACAATTAAACCCCTTTAAATTGATTACAATAACCTAGAAGTAATATTGGGATTAATAAGAAGAGCTTTGTAGTTGATATAGATGTCATATTGTCTCCATAATGGTCTTTTCCTATTGTTCAAATTAATATATCAAGGATATACTTAATTTTTCAAAACACATTTTTTGTTCTTGTGTGATATATTTGACTGGCTCCTTCAAGGAAGGATTAAATTCTTTCATGTAATCACAGTAACTTAGAAAGATATCATTAGGATTCATATGAAGAGTCTTCCAGTTACCTATTTCCACATTTATACAAGTTATAAACATTCACAAGTGATAGACAACCAGAATTGTAGCCGATATTACTTATCCATCATAATACTCCATTAACTTCATTTACCCAACAAGACGTCGGTCTTCCTCATTTCATCATTTAGTTTTATCAAATTTGTTTCAAAACCTTACATCTATTAACTGATCATATTCATAAACTTCACCTTGATATTGCTTATACAATTTATGCCAAATTAGGTTTGCATCTCTCCACTTCCAAATTTCCATTGTGGTTAGATTGCACAAGTAGGAAACACATAGCTTAAGACTTCTTCACTTGCATTAGGTATACCCACCTAGGTCTCACAGAGCCTGAAGAGAAGAAGATTCAAATACATTATTTGGCCTTGTACATTATCCTAGAACATACCAAGAGCTTGGAAACCTCTTTTCATTTCTCAACTAGCATTTTTGAGACCTAACAGTTTGGTGAATCTGCTAGGGAGAGCTTGAAGATATCCAGTAGCAAACTATCTTGCCTTATAGAGTCATAAAAGTAAATTTCACATTTGCATTCACTTGAGTTCATAGGGGATTTCGCTGGGGTAAACCAAGAATAATATCAAAATCCATTTCTTTTTTCTACTTTATGAAAAGTAGGTGGCGACTCTATTTAAAAAATTGATAGATAATGCATAAACATTTTGGAACAACAATACTATTTCCATTCAAAATAAAAGATAAAAAGTTGTTGCAAATTTCTTGTCAAGATGTCAGAAGAAGTAGAAAGGCAATGGTTAATAAGAGAGTGTAAATAATTGAACCAACAAAGGCTACAATTGGAACAACAACTGCTACAATCAGATCAACAACTGTTATAATTGGGAGTCAAATGTGTTCCTAGTGCATCACAAAATATACCATTCTATAATAAAAATGAATATACAAATACAAGTAGACATTGGACACCACAAGTGCCACATAATATAATTGGGAATTTTGGCAATGGAGGTAATGCATATCATTCACAACAAGACACTTATGCACCACAGTCATCATCAAAAAAAAAATGTTTATCCTATCCCTCTTGGTCAAAGATTAGTAATCTATCAAGATCATGAATATAATCAGTATGGTGGGCATTATCAATATGACACTTCATGTCAAAATCTGCAAAATGATGTGAACCCTCTTGGCAATATTAATAAAAGGTTGCAACAAGAAGTAGAAGTACAACAACAATCGATACTTCTCAAAATAAGGGTATTGGATCTTAAAATGTACAAACCACTTGATCTCAGAAATATTTAGGGCTACCCAAATCCTTATCCATACGGGATAATAGAACTAGTGAAGCATATCCCTACATTTCATGGAGAAGGATATAAATCAGCTCATAAGCATATACAACAATTTTGGGATTTTATTTGTGGACTTTCAAATTTATTCCGAAGATGTCATTATGAAATGTTTTATAAGATCTATTGGGGTTAATGCATGGAAATGGTTTATAGGCTTACCTATGCAAAGTATATCTTCTTGGGAAGATTTAAAAGGACTATTCTTGAGCTAGTATAAAGACAATAGTGATATTACTAATAAGTATGGAGAAACTAATAAAGCAATACAACTAGAAGATGAGACATGTGCAAGTGAAAATGATTTCTATGACAGCTTGCATGAGGAGGATGAATGTATAGAAGGTCTCTCCTACATAATAGATTGTGACATTGCATGTTATGAGGGATCCATTGAATACTCAGATTGTGAAGATGAACCTATGGAATTTGATCTGCAACAAAGGGATGTACTTGTAGCCTTTATGAAGATCAAGAGGAAGAAGTAGTGGAAGATCTGGAAGAGGAAGTATGTTCACTCAGTAGTGAGCAAATCTATAGTTTGTTAACTATAGAATATCATAGGTGTGGATATGAAAATGGTCATGAGCCTCTATGCCTCACTCGCATAAGCTTTGACAAAGAGGACTTTCATTTGGATAACATAACTCCATGTGCTTTTTATCCCACAAATGAACAAGATAATGTTACATAAACTTCTAAGGGAAATAAATATGCTAATGAAGTTTATATATCCAATGATTTTGAGCATTCTTATGATGTTGGTCCCAATGGAGATAAGAAGAAATCATATGATCACAAGCATGATGAAGAAAATCTTGAAGTTGATCAAAAGGAGATATACAAATCAGAACTGAATTTTTTTTGCTCATATGGGAAGGACATTGATTCAACATTGCTCGATTAAAAAATGCATAATGATGAATCTATAGATCAGACTTGGTGTCATTGCAAATATGTGATATGGAAGATGTTGGGGAGGTCTCAGATCAGCCCATCTTAGAAGTGGTTGACATGGTATATGTCTTAGACCCATCTAAGAATCACTCCCATGATCGATTGAGCAACATAGATGAGTCTAAGTGTTTTCCTTTCCATACACTTGGAACTCCCTTTTTCAGTTTGCATCAATGGCCATATAATAGTTCTATATTGTTTATGAAGCTTTATGATGAAGAGAATCATGAGTATTCTCATTTTTCAGATCAGCCAGGAGGTCATTCTATAGTACATGACAGTGAGAAAAATAATGAGAAATATTGCATTGAATGTGCATAAATTTTGTATGATGGATATGGTAAAGATTTATCACATGATAATGGGGAATATGAGATGCAGGATGGTGAAAGGAACTTGGGTCAAGATGAACACAAAGGTCTTCTTAAAGTTTTCAATGATAGTGATAGGGTAGATTGCATGAATGTCTTCAAGAGGAATCTCATGAATTCAAAACAAAATAAAATAAATGACAGGGGAAAATAGGGCCTTTCATTTTGGGTGGCCTTGAGCCATCAGTTGTAGTGTGATTTTGCAAAATCATACCAAATTCAAATCAAAAAAGAGTTGAGTGTGTTGTTCAATGGACAAAACACTTGGTCTACTCCCACAAAGACTTGGAATCTTGTTGTGCCCACAAGGGGCATAAATCCCCATATGGAGCCACTGTTGGAACCTTCAAATTTTGGAAAAATTTGAAAGTTCTCCATGTATATTTTGATACAACACTCAGAAGCACAGTTCTAAAATCCACTTCAAGATCCTACATTGAAAAATCATAACTTGAAGCCCATTTAGTTTCACGCAAAATAACCTTGCATAGATGTTTATCTATCATATGTGAAAGTACACACCAATTTTCAATTTCATACGATCAGGTTTTACAGGGTTTCAAAAGACCAAGTTGAAGGGTTTTGTGAAGGGTTGTTGTCTACACAGTGAAATCTGTTAAAATGATCAACTTTGAATGAATAATATTAAGCAAATGGAATATTTTCAAGACAAATCAATTGGTGATTTTGATTCTCCCCATCTCAATGTGCATCCATGCCAATTTTTAGAATGTCAGGACATCATTTGATATTTTTTCAAAATCAAATCCAAATACATTGTCACAGTTTATGATTGTATTTCCAAAATAGCTACAGAGTGGTCAAGTTTGATTTTTAATACTTTTTTGAGGAAAAGAATTTGAGAAAACCCCTCTTGTACACCTACTCATGGAGCCTAAATGAACTAATTCCCAAATCTATAGCTTCACAGGAGAAGATTTGGCATTGTTTCAAAAGGGCAAATCGGCATGCTTCAGATGGTTTTCACAAGTGCAGTTTCAGAAATAGGCCAAGAGAACTACTTTGAACATTACTATCTCGCACCCCAGGATGTGTTTCTATAGGACATTTTTTGCAATAAATTCTTGGATCATATGTCTATATGTTTGTGCATTTTCATGGTCATTAGAGGAGTTCTAGTATGCCTTTTAATTATTTTACGACTGCTCCCGGGCTAGATTTGGCACCCCAAAAAAGTTGAAAATCTCAAAATTCTAGGGGTGATCTAGTTGGTGTTTTGGCCTCAAATGTTTCCAATTTCAATTTTTTTTAATTTTGATCTCAGTTGGTGCAATAATTTAAAAAATCATTTTTCTCACTATACACTCTAACAGGGCTAGTTTACAAAGGAAGTACCTTGATTTGGTGAGATGTTCAAAATTTATCAGAAACCCAGTTCCAAAATAATTGATCACTATCCCTTGCAAATTTTAATGACTCTAGGATGCTCCATGTGCTTAGAATGAAATTACTTTGGTCTTCCCCCAACTGAAATTGAAAAATTCTTTCTTAAATTCTAAAGTTCAAAGGATATTTTAAAACATTAGATATGTTTTAAAATGAATATGGAAGCTCTCAAAACCCTAAATATTTTAGTATTTCGTAAAGTTTAAACTTTGTAAAATATATGGAAAACAAATAAGAAATGAAGATATTAAACGATTTTTAGAAACTTTAAATGCCTTATATCCATCAAAGGACGATTGGAAGTGAGCTTCGTTTGCTATTGCAAGCTATAGAATAGGCATCTACACAAAATTTGGAATTATACAAAGGAATGTGATACATTTTGACTACCATGATCATGGGATGGCGAGCTCTTCCCACATCCCCATGGAGGAGAAATGAAGAATTGTGGTGTAGCAGTGGCATCGCACATTACTGTGAAGGCCCAACATGAGTCTCATAGTAGTCAGGTGAAAATAGTGAAAATAGATATTATTGCACAAAGGTCTCAAATTTAAGTGTAGTGTTGCAAGGCAATGCAAATGTGCAGTGATGGGAAGGTATTTCCTGCACTCCCGGAGGCAAGCCCTAAATGCAGTGTGGGAAGGTAGTGAAAGTCTAATGTTAAAAGTTTTTAAAAACCCAAAATATAAGAGCTGCGCAAGAAATAAAGCATGGATTCTTTTTATTTAATGTAAGGCATGAAATATTGCACTCAGAGGAGAGGAAAAAAATAAAAAACTAAAATGAAATACTTTGCACATAAAGGTAATTATTTTACCCAGGATATATGGGTGAAATATGAATTTGCAAAGGGAATAATAATAATAGTCATTATGACTATTATTGAAAAAATATACTCACCAAATTATTCACAAGAAAATGTAAGTGAAGCATTATTTTGGAAAAGTTGTAAATTTTATTAACGGTGATAGATTTTCACTAGGAAATACAATATTTTCACGAGTGGACTTAAAGAATGGGAATTTATTTTTAGAAAGACATGTTGAAAATACACATAAGTAAATATCAATGTGAATAGCAGATGTCATTAGTCATTATTGCAAAACATATTGGCCAAATTATTTCATGGGATGTATTAAATATTTTTTTAGTGAAAGATTTGATTTAATACTTGTAAATAAAAGTTAATCAAATGTATCGAAAGGTTGCACCAAAATGGATGAAGAGTCATAAATCTTGGGAATACACAATGTATATATTGAAGGAAAAATCAATGGAAAAAGGGTTAGATTAGATTTAGGAGTTAGGTAGGAGATATAGAGAAGATACTTTTAAATGTTTATCATATAGATTATATTGTGGAAGACTATGATGCATGTATAAAATGTTGGAGAAATCCTTTGAAGATTAGTTTTTGTTACTCAATATTGGTGTGTTGTTTGTTGAAATTAAGAAACCATTGGGTTGTCTCCATAGTGTTATTTCTTTGTTATTTGAATCTGCATATCCAAGTTGATATCTTAGTTTCATCTAGACACATTTTTTGTTCTTGTGTGATAAGTTGATTGGTTTCTTTTAAACAATTAAACCCATTTAAATTGATTATAGTAACCTAGAATTAATATTGGGATTAATAAGAAGTGCTTTCTAGTTGATATAGCTATCATACTATCTCCATAATGGTCTTTTCCTATTGTTCAAATTAATTTATCAAGGATATACTTATTTTTTCAAAACACATTTCATGTTCTTGTGTGATTTATTTGACCGGTTCCTTCAAGGAAGGATTAAATTCTTTCAAGTAATCACAACTTAGAAAGATATCATTGGGATTCATAAGAAGAGTCTTCTAGTTACCTATTTGCACATTTATACAAGTTATAAACATTCACAAGTGCCAGATAACCAAAATTATAGTTGATATTAGTTATCCATCATAATACTCCATTGAATCCATTTACCCAACAAGGCACTGGTCTTCCCCATTTCATTATTTAGTTTTATCAAAGTTATTTCAAAACCTTTCATATATTAACTGATCATATTCATAAACTTCACCTTGATATTGCTTATAAAGTTTATACCAAATTAGGTTTGCATCTCTCCACTTCCAAATTTCCATTGTGGATAGATTGCATAAGTAGGAAACACATAGCTTAAGTCTTCTTCACTTGCATTAGGTATACCACCTAGATCTAGCAGAGCCTGAAGAGAAGAAGGTTCAAATACATTATTTGGCCTTGTACGTTAGTCTAAAACATATCAAGATCTTGGCAACCTCTTGTGATTCCAAGTTATTATGAGGTGTTATGAGGTGATTCTGAGTCATTCTAAAGTGTTACAGGATGAGTTCGAGTCATTCTAAAGTGTTACGGGATGATTCTGAGTCATTTCAAAGTATTACAGGATGATTTTGAGTCATTCCAAAGTGTTACAAGATGATTCTGAGTCATTCAAAAGAGTTACATGATGATTCCGAGTCATTCCAAAGTGTTATGAGATGATTCTGAATCATTCTAAAGTGTTACGAGATGATTTTGATTCATTCTGAAGTGTTACAAGATTATTCTAAGTCATTTCAAAGTGTTATTTGATGATTATGAGTGATTCTAAAGTGTTATAGGATGATTCTGAGTCATTGTGAAGTGTTACAAGATGATTCAAAGTCATTTCAAACTGTTACAGGATGATTTTGAGTCATTCCAAAGTGTTACGGGATGATTCTGAGTCATTTTGCAGTGTTACAGGATGATTCCGAGTCATTTTAAAGTGTTACAAAATGATTTTGAGTCATTGTGAGATAATGTGAGATTATGTGAGATGATGCTCCATATCATTTTATGTTGTTTGAGGTTATTTGATGTTGTTCAGTGTTGTTTGATGTCGTTGAGTGTTGTTTGATGTCATTCAAGGTTGTGTGATAGGTGTCAAGTCAATTTTGCATATCTACATTTTCCTCCTCTTTGATACAAAGTATGGGTTGCTTTGTTTCAAATATTTTTTTTAAGATTAAGTTTTTGAAGAAAAACTGTGCCCCACTATGCCCGAGTGTTTAGTGGAATGACGGTAGGACCTTGTTTTTCCCTCTTGAGAGGTTGACCGAAAATTTCAAGATTTGAGGTCAGGCTCTTGACACTATTGTATTGTCGTTTCGATGTTTTCAGATGGAATATTTTATGTTAATGTGCATCGTTTCTCATTCAGAGCTTCTAATTTGTAAGTAGGAAGATTTCCTAAGTGTAATTAGGGTTTCCTAGATCAAATTAGGGTTTCTTTGAGGAGTTATATAGGTAATTTTTCTTCAAATTGGATTATATGTGCTTGGTTCCTTTTGCTAATTCTTGTCTCTGGATTCCAATTTTTGGCAGTTGTTGATAGAGAATGCCAAGATTCGAGGTTGCCCCACATTGTTTCAAGCTTGTTCAGGAGTATAAACGACCTTCAGGCATTAGTGGCCCAGTATGTACCTTCTTTCCCTTCTGTTTCATCTTGTTTTCGTTCTTAGTTTGTGTGTGTGAAGTTCTATTAGACAAATGCGGTTGTTTTGAGATTCCTACGTAGTTGTCTCAGTTTTGGCACATTTGTCCAAAACTGATGCATTTTTTAGGCACTTTTTCAGAAACTGTGCAATTGTCTAGAAACTGTGCACTTGTCTTAAAACTACACACTTTTTAAAAAACTACACCCAAAATCTTGTGCAATTGTCCTAAATCTACACATTTGTTCAAAAATGGCACATTTGTCTCTTGTTGAGCATTTGTCTTGAAATTTGGTAATTGACTCTTTGTCCATCATTTTTCTCTTAGCTTTGTCTAAACCCTAGTATGTGTCTTTTTACCATCATGAATGTCATTTATCATCATGTTTGTGTTCTAAAACCCTAGCTTGTGTTTGTTTATCATCTCAACTGTCGTTTGTTATCTAGCATGTGCCATTTTGAATTTATTTTCCTATTTAGAGTGAAACCCTAGATTTTGTCCGTTTACCGTTAAATATGTCATTTTTTAGCATGCTTGTGTTCAAAACCCTAGCTTGTGTCTATTTACCATTAAACATGTCATTTGTCACCTAACATATGTCATTTTGTGTTTATTTTCCTGTTTAATGTGAAACCCTAGCTTTTGTTTGTTTATCATTAAACATGTCGTTTATCACCATGCTTGTGTTCAAAACCCTAGCTTGTGTCTGTTTATAGTTAAACATGTCATTTGTCACCTAGCATGTGTCATTTTGTGTTTCTTTGCATGTTTAGTGTGAAATTCTAGCTTCTTGGTTTATATCTTTTGCAGGTGAATCTCCAACCGCTTATGATGAGAGAGATGTCCTCGTCACTTGTTTGATATGATTGCCTTGTTTAGCATGTTGGAGTGGAACTTTCTTGATGCAATGGGATTGCATTTTGGGGTCTTGTCATTTTTGGGACTTGATCTTCATGTTGTTTCATGGTGTAGAGGCATTTTGTAGACATGTGTGATATATATTCATCGGTCTAGTCGAGACCTCATATATATGCTATGATTTTTTACTTTCCTATCACATTTGTGGCACTGTGGATGTACTTATGACATATTCATTTTTGATGATGATATATATGAGATATAACTTCTTCGATTCAGCCTCATTGTAGGTTTATGTGTTCTTGTGCTATATTGATGTATGGATATGATGTAGATGTAGGAATCATTTATCTCATTTTTATGATGATGTATGTTGATAGATGAATGCCCCATACATGATACATGATTTTTTTAATTGGTTTATTGCCATCATGATATGTTTTGATAACACTTGTGGATATAGAATAGATATGGTACTGATGATGTTTTATGCAGGATGAGTGTTAATTTAGAAGAATTATGATGATGGATAAAAAAATGATGTTAATTAGAAGAAATCTGGTGATTTTTGTTAGTTAGTAGAAATATGATGATGGATAGAATTGATGATGTGACTTTTCTTCACTTTAGATACTTCACTATTTGAAAAATCTTGTTTGATGTAGCAAACAAATATGATGCACCAGGGTATGAATTACCAAGGTGAATTTGTATCCATTGCATGGAATTTGACTCTACAAACAAAGAGTATCATTGTTCATACCAAACATACATAAACTTTGTTTAAAGTATAGGGGGATTACGTGAAAAATGTTTCACACCAATCACACAAATTGGTATAGAACACCTAACATGTAACTGCTTCATGAAATTTTTTAATACAACTTCCATACTCAAAAAACAATGAATTCGCCATGGTGATATTACAAACATATCCTAGAAATAGAAAATTGAAATGATGCTCAATTGCCCCCATTCCTTCTTCTCTAAATCTTTTTGGAAATCCTTGAGAGATCTTGGGAATGAGAATAAAATAAATCACAAAGTTACAGTATCACTTGCCATATCTATTTAGGGTGGGGCTATTATTCGTTGTTGATCATGTCTATCATAGGAACGGATCCATTAAGGCATATCTTAGGATGTTGTTGGGACTTGTTTAAAAATATAGGTAGTTGATACTTGGGCCTTGTTTTTGTCTATTTATAGTCAACTCATGCATTTTTTATTGATTGAAATTTCTAGTTGTTGATGTTTTGTTTGTTTGTTTGTTTGTTTTGTCAAAAGGGTGATTGAGATGGTTTGTTTATTATGGTTGAAATTTTTATTATGGACGTTGATCATAGGAGGGGCCTTTTGTTTTTTCTATGTTTTTATGATTTTTTTTGTTTTATTTTCAAGTTATCTGAATTTTTTTGTTTAGTCAATTGTCAAGGAGCTATGGTGAGGATTCACAGAGCCTCATATCATGTGGATTCATTTTGAGAGTTTGGATTTTCTTTAGGCATCGGTTTCGTAGTATCTACCTTTTCACTTCTTGTTTCATTTTACTATGTTCTCATTATGCATGTACAAAGTTTCTTGAGTCAATAGAAACGTTTTGGTGATTTTTGAGCATCTACACCAATTTTGGTGCTTTGGCACTTCTAAAAACTATGCTTTTGTTTGAAATTTGTGCTATTGTCATAAATTGGCACTTTTTTGTTTTAAGCAGTTGTTCAAAAACTATGCAATTGTCTAAAAATTGCAAAGTTGTTCTAAACTGGCTCTTTTGTTTTAAGCAGTTGTCTTAAAATCTCATTTTGGTTTCATGCAATTGTCTTAAAATATCACTTTTTTCATGTAGTTGTCTTAAAATCTCACTTTTGTTTGCTTTGTGACTTGCAATTTTACCCTATCTTCAAATGACCATATCTTAGTCATACGAAAGTATTTTTCAATGCTTTTTAAAAAAAAAATGGGGTAGAATTTCATGATCTTTGCAATGGTGTAGGTGGTTTTAAATATTTGTATAGTTAAATTCTCCATTGGTTTCATGATCTTTTCATTTTACTTTGTTTCATTTAAACCCTGTTAGAATTTTCTTGTTGTCATCCTAAATATCATTTGTCATCATGTTTTGTATCATTTTGTGTTGTTTAACATGAAGAGAATGAAACTCTAACATCGTTGGTTAAAATTATTGTAGTTGGTCCTCAAACTACTACAATTGAGGGAGAAATGACTTCGGGATCTATTTGATTTGATTATCAGTTTCATGGGTTTTGTTGTTTTGTGAATGTTTTTTTATTTGTTTGGATTTTTTGTTTTTTGACTATGTTGAAATAAAGCATGTTGGAAACCTATGGGGACTGACCTAGATCCTTGGGGGCTAAAATTCCTTGCATACATTGCACATGTAGAGACCACTTAGTTCAACCATTTGACTCAAATCATAAACTTGTTCTTTTGGGATAAACAATTCTTGGATTGATATTCCACTTCCATGTCTAGAGGATATGTTGCAAGAAATCTACTTGAACTAGTTGCGGGGTTCAAGAAAATGTTGATATCTTAGACTGTTTGAGTGAAGGAATAAACCAACTATGTTTTTTTGTTTTTGATGTTTTTCAGATGTTTCTGGATTTTTACCCTTTTTCCTGGAGGCTAAGATGTTGAAAACTTGGATTGATACCTGACTTTTTTTTTCTAGAGGGTATGTTGTGGAAAAGCTTACTTGAACTAGTTGTTGGGTTCAAGCAACTGTCGATATCTTAGAATTTTTGAGAAAAGGAATAATCTGAGTTTTTGGCTTCTTTGAAGGTTACCTTGGTAATGTGTAGGTGGTACATCTTGTTTTTGGGATGAATTTATTTGAAGGTTACCCTGATAGTCCATTGGTGGTATACCTTGTTTGTTGGTGGATTTTTATCCTCTTTCCTGTGGTATAAGATGTTGAAAACTTGGATTGATACCTCACTTTTTTTTCTAGAGGATGTGTTGTAGAAAAACTTACTTGAACTAGTCATGGGGTTCAAGCAACTGTTGATATCTTAGAATTTTGGAGTGAAGGAATAATCCATGTTGTCGTCATCTTTAAAGGTTACCTTGGTAGTGCGTTGGTGGTACACCTTGTTGTTGGGATGAATTATTTTGAAGGTTACCCTGATAGTGAATTGGTGGGATACCTAGATGATGAGACAATGCTTAGATCACAACATGAGCTAGAAGACATAGATCAAGATGCAAGCATTCTCCCCCAGTGTCTAGCAATGTAGGTGATGGATTATCTTGTGATACAATAATATGTTTGGATAGAGTATGTTCCTTTGGAAAATTCCTCATGGCTCAGATAATGCTAGAAAAGATAGGATCAATGATAGTGACCCATTTCAAGATGTTTTCCATAAGCAAGTGTAAAATGTATATTAGACATTTGTCAAGATCAAGATAATTTGGATTTTGGAGAAAATGTCTTGGGTTTGATATGGATAAGTTGGGATGCTTCCACCTAAAATGGTACATTTAGATGCTTGATTATTACATATGATGCTTGTTTGCCATGTTTTCATCATGGTACTTGTCCAAAGTGCCACCGTAGTGGTTTTCACTAGAGGACAATTTTTCTCTTGACTTTTTTTTTTCTTGATTTTTTGTTGATTTTTTTGATGTCAATCAAGGCACCTATTTACCAAGTTTTCATCATGGTGAATTTGTTTTTTTGCTCATGTTGGACCACCTGGTGGTGTTGATGTAGACACTATTGGTGCTGATATGGGTATTGTTTTTGTCATGACATGTCAATGATATCCTACTTGGATGAGTTGTTTTGCTAAGATACGAGCCCTTGAATATAACCCCTGATAATTCTTATCTTCCTTGTTGATACTGGAGTTAACCTTACCTTGGTGTGCACATCGCGATAGAGTTCCCTTAGAGTCCTTATGATAAAAATTTGCTGCCAACACATGGTTAATGTGAGATTTGGATATCATGGATGGTAAAATGCGATGAGGGATATGATATGTAGATGGATTGGTCAACGATTTGGAACCTTTGACTCTCCAAAATTGGGATGATGAGAAATGATTGGTGGATATGGAGATTCGATTGGGGCCAATGTCTTGATATACCTTATAAGTCACTCTTAAATCTTTCTTTTGTATTGTTGGACATCTTTGATAGATGAATTTCCCTTTTTGATTTTTCCCCATGGTTTCTTTGAATAATGGAGTTGGATAGGGATGATTTTCTTGCTTTTTATTTTGTATCCATTTAAAATTTTCTTGTCCATTTTTCTTTGCTAATTATTTTGCTTCAATGACTTGTTCCTTTCTTTGATATAGCTTTTTATTTTATTGTTGGTCACAATCAGAGGACAAAAATATATGTGGATTACGATTCACGACATGGCTAGTTGTAGTGTTGGTATAAATTTCATCATAAGGAGTCTTCATGCTCTCTATGTTGATTCTTGCATTAGATAAATTTTCCCCCAATATTAAATGGAGGTATCCTTGATGTGTTTAACTCACTTAGTTTTTGAATAATCAAGACCTCGATGCTTAGGATTTCCCATAATCTGCACTAGTTCAATGATACCCTATTCATGTAGGTCTAATCCTCTATCTTGATACTAAATCCATTGGGAAATTTCATTTTCAATAAGATATGTCTTACCTTGGAAACAAGGTGCTAATACTTCTTTGCTCTACTATGGATGTTCAAATGTGATAGCTTCTTCATTGATAGGATCCTTCAAATGTGGGATACCTTCCTAGTTGATATATTTGGCCTGATCTTGTATCATATCAAATTTTAATACTTCTTGCAGAGGTGTTTCTAATTTACTATCCTCGAAAAGTATTCCTCATTATTCATTTTTGATATGCCTTCATAAGATGTTTCTGACTCAATACTTATATATAAGTCTTCTTTATGATCCCTTTTTGATATGTCTCCACATGATGTTTTTGATTCACAACTTATATATAAGTCTTCTTTATGATCCACTTTTTATATGTCTCCATAGGATTTTTCTGATTTACAACTTATGTATAATCCTTCTTCATGATCCCTTTCTGATATGTCTCTAGCTTCTGCTATGTCTTGATCTTTTGTATAGATGTTAAGAGGAGACTCTTGTTCTTGTATATTGTTTTCAAGAGTATGAGACTCTTGTCTTAGATGAAGATCATCTACTTGTCCATTAGGAGTAAAAATCTCATGGGTGGATGTATGTGTGTTTGGTATTTAGATTTGTTATTCTTTTGGAAAACATGGGATGTCTTGGAAGATATCTACCAATTTATTGTAATATTTTTATGGTAAGGTTTCTTGATCTTGACATTTTTTGGTATCATCTTTGACATGTTTTGGATCACATTCTTGACATGGATCAATTTTAAAGAAGGGATTTCGTGTAAAGGATCCTTGGATTTCCTCAAAAGGTGGGTATATGAGTGATAGCTCTTGGTCTAGATTTTATGCATTGGGTATAAGCATTGAATTAAGAGTTTCTTGGTCATCAAAATGTATTGCTATGAGGTTGGATGATGTCAATATATCTTGGACTGAATCATTGCTAGACTTGGGTGATTGATTTTGATCATGCTTGGGACTAAATTCTTGATGTGTGCTCTCTTGCTCACTAGATGATGTAGAGATATTGTCAATGTGATCAATGATAGATAGCTCTTGATCATTGCTTTCATTTTTTTAGGTTGAGATATTGTCAACATTGTCATTAGTAGATGGACCTTGAATTTTTTCTTCCATAGCTATTTCTCCTTGCTCAATAAGGTCTTGGATGAGATTTTTTAGTGTAGCACATCTATTCATTGAGTGACCCTTTATTTTTTGGAGCTCGCATCATTCGTATTGGTTATACCAAGGGATTTTAAAGCTTGGTTCACCATAAGTTGGACTCTCATTGATATTGATAAGTTCCTTTTCTACTAGTTTGTGCAAGATTACCTCTAAAGTTTCTCCCAAAGGGGAGAATTTCCTTCCTAGTTGGTAATCTTTCCTTTGTGGTTTTTCTTGATTGTTTTGATCTTGATTTTGTGGAACTCCTTGATACTTTTTTTGAGGTACATTTTGATATTGCACTAGAGGTACACCTTGGCATTGCAAAACTTCTTGATACTATGATTGACATATATTTTGATATTGCACTTGAGGTACGCCCTGATATTGCATTTGAGGAACACCTTGATATTGTTGATATTAGAGGGGTTATTGATGTGCTTGTGAAATGATGATTTTTTTTTGTGGATATGTAATGTACCGACTTTGAACATGGCATCCATGATATTTTTGATTTTTATTTCATTTAATTTCCTCAAGATCTCTCTCAATTTTATCTAGGGCATTTTGATGTTCTGGACTTATTCCTTGATGGGGATTTTGAAACCCTTGATGTTGTTGCCCTATTTTATATTGTGACCATTGATAAGAATGATTTGGGTAATAGATCAACATGTTTTGGGAATGTTTTGATATTCAATACCCGATCAAAAGGTCACTTGGTTTATAACCTCATGGGTTACTTCTATCATTTGTGGCATTTTTTTGTGGGATACTGGTGGTATTCTTGTTAGCTTCCATATTTTTTCTATGTTGTGATCTCATGGTTGTCATAAACAACTTGGGTCTCCTATGGGAAAGTGGTGTACTCTCTAGTTGACTCAAATTCTAAAGACTTGATATTATCCTATAGATTATGTAAGATACTGGAACTATTCAAACAAGCCTAGATTCTGATAATAGTAAAAGGAATAAAAGTTTGGATTGGTCCAAGAAGTTTGTTTGTAAAAGTTGTACACCAACCTTGTTCTAGTTTCATGAACTTCCCAAAGGTGTTTCTTGATTTTTTTTGGACTAAGATTCCTAAGTTTGAAATGATGACCTATGGTCTTTATCATGGGGATCTTGACCTTATGTGAGTTCATGAAGGGGATAATTATTTCCATGTAGGTGGTGGTAATATGGGTCTCTCTGCTACTATGTCAGCTTTCTCTTCCTCTTCATCTTAGACAATTGATGTGGTGAGAAACTAGTGAGGTGTTATGTTCTTTTGAAAAATGAAGTTTCTCAAGCTACTTATGATGTCAATTTGTTCGCCTTCGATATATGTGAGACTAGGTTGAAGGAATGCTGCTATGGTAGTTGGTCTCCAAATGGTCATAAAGTTTGGTGGGGTTTATGGGATGGTTGCTATGAATCTCAAGACCCTAGGGTTTGAGTGTTGTTTTGGATGAGACTACATGGAAATCAAAATGTTGAAGAACTAAAGTCCATTTTCTACTTCCTTGTCTAGAGGATATGTTGTAGTAAAGTCTACTTGTACTATCTATGAGTCCCAAGTAACTATTAATATCATGCACGTTTGAGTGGAGGAATGACCTTTATGGTTTGTTTGATTTTGATTTCAAATAGGTAGGATGGAAATAATGGATGTGGGACTATCTGCCTTTCTATCTTTCCAATTGTTTTTGTTTGAGCAATGATCTTGTGAACAACTCTTTTTCAAGTTTTTCTCTGTGTTTTAAAATACGGCAAGTGATAAGACAACACTTGGACTAACTCGGCAAGCATGGACTTATGTGACCTTCATGTCTATAACTTAGGTTGTGAAATCACAACACCCAAGCTATAGTTCCCAAATGTTTTCTTTGATTAATGTACCCGGAAATCAAAGCCAGAATGTTCAAAAACCTTTAAGGAAATATCCTTTCAAAGGAGTGCCAACATAAGGCTTATCTCACAAATATGTACTAAATCAAAGGGTTTATGGTTTAACCATATTGTTCAATGTTTGTTTTGAATGTGTTTTTTTCCTTTAAATCAAACATAGAATTTGATGTCAAATTGTTTTGAATGTAATGGGATAACTTTAACATAAACTAGCATTTAAAACCCTAGGGGATAGACACCATTCTCTTAGGTAGGCCTTCCTCATGCTTTGAAGAGATGATTTTACATGCAACTTATGACACGGGCCTATAGTCGAACATGGAAAGTAAATTTTAGTGCACCACTTTGAGAGAATTGTTTTGGATAAATAGGGTGGCTTCTAAAAAAATTTGGTTCTTAGTGATAACTATGAATGCAAAAATCTGACACTCACCCGCTGGCCACTTAAGGCTCTGTAACCGTTCTTGTTTCACTTAAGGTATGGGATTAGGTGCAATCTTTTTTTAGTGTAGCTTGAAGCTAATGCCTTATGATTTCACAACCTTTAATATATCCTATAAATAAACATTATTCGATACCTTGCAATGAGTTCTCTAGCATGAGATGTATCTCAAGGCAAGCCCCCTCTTTAAGGTAAAATTAAAAAATAAAGTGCAATGCTCAAAAATGTTCTTTCGCTCACCCAAGATCACCAAAAGGTGTGAGGGGAGAAGATAACACATTTTATCTTTGCCAATCAATGAATTCACAGTGAACAATCCATAGAAATTTGATTCATTTTAAGCACCTCAAACAATTTTAGCCCCAAAAATTTGTTAGTAAGAAATACAAAGTTCTTTTTAACTTGCACCAATATGAAATGTTCAAGACATCAAGCAATTAAGATAGAAATGGTGAAATATCACAAAGAAACATTTGTTATTTTTTAGGAGCTCCAATAGAGGTGTTTCTAAGAAAGTAAATCTTTGTCCTATCTTGGTCAACAAATGAAATGCGTGCGTGTGTCAACAAAATAAAAAACCATTTCAATATTTTTATGCACCAAAATTAAAGGTTCCTACTTATGAAAACATTAAATGTGTTCATTTTTAGAGCCCAAAATTGAAGTTTTTTTTGTTCTTTTATGAGCACCAAAATGAAAGTTCCTAAGTTTAAAAGTTTAAAATTTGTTCATTTTATCAACCCAAAATTTAAGTGTGAGTTTGTTGTTGTTCATTTTTAGAGCACTAAAATGAAAATTCCTAAGTTAAAAAGGCTTAAAATTTATTCTTTTTAACAACACCAAAATCAAAGTGTGAGTTTGTTGTTCATTTTTAGAGCACAAAAAATAAAAATTCCTAAGTTTAATTAAAAGGTATTTCAACAACTGGGACCAATTGTCTTCCCGAAAATAAACATGTTAAAGTTGTTGTAATCGTACATGAAATATTTTAATTCATACCTACACATCCAAAAATAAAATACCTGTTAGTGAATACCTATTACATGTGTGCATGATTGGTTCATTTATCTGTCAGAGAAATTTTTTGAAATAGAAACTACAAATGCACATGTTTATGACAACTGCATAGTTAGATTAATAAGATCCAAGAAGGACATGGAAGCAATCTGACTAAGAAATCTAATCTATAGCCAAAAAGCTTAAATATAAAATCTAGAAACTCCTACACATACGAAATTGAACTATACTAATTCAAACATAATAATAAACCTATTGATTATCATATGAACTGGAAGCAAAATATAGTTTCACGATATCATAGCAGAGTGTATTCACTTGATGTTGGATTGATGTTATCATAATGAAGCCTCCAGAGTTCATGTGCAAAAAGTGGATGAATGCTTGTTTTGTTTGGTAGATCAAAGAAAATGGATGAAGCTCTCTCAAGGATGATCTTGATAGCACTTTGTTGCTCAATGTATGTTAATTCTCCGATCCTTATTTGTGAGGAAAGGGTTTTTCTATATAGAAAATGAGATTTGAAATGGATAATCAAGATTGTTTTGAAGAATATCCAGATCAATGGTCAGAGTGTGTTGAGAGGATTTAGATAGGAGAGAATTGTGCAAAGTGGATTGCACAATTTATGTGATTGGGAAATAGATTGGCCAGTCAAGGATGTGATTGATCAATTAATAGAATAGATTGATTAGTCAACTTTGTGATGGATTAGTTAGGAATGTGATGGATTAGTTAGGAATGTGATGTTTTAGTTAGCTGAATAGATTGTTTAGTTAATAGAATAGAGTGATTAGTTAACAAATTATATTGCTTAGTCAATAATAGTAATTTTCTCAATCAGAAAGTGGGTGAGGAATATGAAATAATTGATTTAATTAATTAATTCCTTTTTAGGGTTTGAATCTACAAATCAAGTTTGACTTTTGCAAACAAAGTTGCATTAGTTTGATTTGATTTTTGATAATTGATTTGAATAGTTTGATTTAATTCAAATTTTTGGACGGAAAGTGTTGTAATTAAATTATTATTTAATAATTTAATCCACTTAGGAGAATAAGGTGATTTAGCAATGCATTTAAATAATTGGCATTATTTAATTAATCAAGACGGAATAAGGTAGGATTAGGACTTTATTAAATACATGAGATTTATTTAATTGGTCGAAATGACAAACATGAATTAATTAAATAATGTTGTTTTATTTAATTAATATAGGAATTCTATTTTTTAGGACTTTATTAAATAAATGAAATTTATTAAATTTGTCTAGAATGATGAAAACGTGAATTAATTAAATAATGTTGTATTATTTAATTAATAGATTAATTTAAGTTTTTGATTTTGTTTTGATGTGGTGTGATGCGAGAATGTTGTGGTATAATTTTGAGTGTTTTGGTATGATTTTGAGATGATGTGAGATGATCTGAGACATTACGATATGATTTTGAACTATTTCATTGTGATTCTGAGATGATTCGAGACATTATGAATTATTTTGAGTTATTATGAGGTGTTACATGGTGATTCTGAGTCATTTCAAAGTGTTACAAGATGATTCTGAGTCATTACAAAGGGTTACAGGATGATTTCAAGTCATTCCAAAGTATTACATGATGATTCTGAGTCATTCTAAAGTGTTATGGGATGATTTTGAGTCATTCCAAAGGGTTATGAGATGATTCTGAGTCATTCTAAAGTGTTACGGGATGATTTTGAGTCATTCCAAAGTGTTACAGGATTATTCTAAGTCATTCTAAAGTGTTACAAGATTATTCTAAGTCATTCCAAAGTGTTACAAGATGATTTTGATTCATTCTAAAGTGTTATGAGATGATTCTGAGTCATTCTAAAGTGTTACAAGATGATTTTGAGTCATTTTGAAGTGTTATAGGATGATTCTGAGTCATTCTAAAGTGTTACGAGATGATTCTAAGTCATTTTGAAGTGTTATAGGATGATTCTGAGTCATTTTGAAGTATTACAGGATGATTCTGATTCATTTTGAAGTGTTACGGGATGATTTTGAGTCATTCTGAGATGATGCGAGATGATGTGAGATTATGTTCCATATTGGTTGACATGTTGTTTGAGTCTATTTGATGTTGTTATAGTGTTGTTTGATGTCGTTCAGTGCTATTTGATGTTGTGCAATGTTGTTTGATGTCGTTCAATGTTGTTTGATGTTGTTCAGTGTTGTTTGATGTCGTTCAGTGTTGTTTGATGTCATTTGAGGTTGTGTGATAGGTGTCAAGTCAATTTTACATGTCTATAGTAACATGTGTCTCCTTATTTTCTTCTTGAAATCTAACAACCAAACATACTACATGCATGATATCCAGTCTAGTAGTAGTAAGATATACCAATCCATCAATCATAGATTTGTACATGCTCTGATCAACTCTAGAAGATTCATCATCCTTACTTAGTTTTCATTCAATTACCATGGAGGTATAGACCAGTTTGGAGTCATCCATTCAAAACTTCTTCAACAATTCTTTAACATACTTAGATTGTGAGATGAATATACCCTTATCACTTTGATTCACTTGAAGTCCATGGAAGAAATTCAACTCACCAATCATAGACATCTTAAACTATTTTTGCATCATTTTTACAAATTTCTTGCACATACCTTCATTTCCACCAAAGATATATCATCAACATACCCCACAACTATCAACATTTTGTTTCTCTCAACTTTGAAATAAAGATTGTTGTCCACAGAGCCTTTGTTGAACCCTTTGTAATACCCCTCCATTTTGTTTCTTGTTCAAGTTGCTTTATGCTATGTTTGGTTGCAAATACTTTGATACTGGATACATTTTGTTATGATGTTTTGATCGCTACTATTGAGCAACAACTATTATTATGGGATGTAGTTATCTGATTATTGTTTCACATGCATTATAGATTATTATTGTTGTAGAGTTAACATGAGATGTTATTATGAGATTACTGGATTATGATGGAAGTGTCAATTTCGATGAGTGTATTGGTGAAGAGGACGAGTTTGCATCACTCGCTTGCGAGCGCCCTGGGAATCCGTATTTTCTTCTTCACGGTGTGTATTATATGCTGGATATATCGTATGATGTTGTTTACTTGGTTACAGGATTGCAGGTACATGACATCGACTCCACCTGGTTTCACAGGTTTGAGCATGTCGATCCAACGGTTAAGTTGAACGGGAGATAGTAGCTAGGTAACATGTGTCAAGTCTACACCCTAGCCTTAGTGTGTCATCAGTTGTGTGTGTCGAGTCATTGTTTGTCTTACTTTGATGTTATTTAATTCTGAAGCATTCTTGAGTTGGAAATAGATATTTAGAATAATTGCATTTAAATCATGTTGATGGTTATTTAATTTAAATAATGCAATGTGGATAAAAGTTTATACTTAAATTAATTAATTATATTTAGTTTATTTAATTAATTAAATTTGATCCAAGGGGTTGAATTTAGTTATTAAATAATTAAATTAATTAATTAAACGTGATGCAAGAGAATGAAAGGAAATAAAAGAATTAGAATTAATTTTGGAATTTAATTCCAACGTGTGGGAATTAAATTAGAAATTGTAATTAAATGTTTATTTGGGAAATTGGTTGCAACTTTAGAAATTAATTTATTATTTGAAATTGCATTTTAAATTGAAAGTGGGTTTTTGAAAAGTGAAATTGAAATTAAAATTAAAATTTGAAATTGAAAGTGAAATTGAAATTGAAAATTGAAATTGAAATTGAAATATCTAATTTGCATGTAATGTGAATTAGGGTTGAATTAGGTATTTTTGATTTATAAGGATATATGTTTTAATTTTACGGAACAGAAAGTTTTTAGAAAAATACATTTTTACAGCAGGGAAGAAATTTTGGAAAATTTGCACAAGGGTTTGAAGAAAATTTGATTGTAGAATTGATTGAAGGAAAGATTGTTTGCATTTGTTTGGTTTTGGATTGGATTCATTGGAGGATTGAAGAAAATTCAGGAAATCTTTGGAGGAGGCTTGCATAAAAAATTCATCTCTTCCTGTAGCTTCTTGTATTAGGTTTTTCTCTTTGTGTTTTATTGTTCTTGATTGTTTTTTTTTAAATAGTAGTGATTAAAGATTTGTTTGTTAAATCTGTTTTAGAAAACAAACTTGATATTAGAAGAAAAGAACTAAATAAATTTACAGCCTTTGCTTATGAAAATTCTTGAGTGAAAATTGTGAAAACCTTAGTTGAATTTAAATTATTTGGAGAAATTGATTTTACTGTTATTGAAATCAAACATAGAGATTGAACAATGCATTTAGAATGTTTTTAGAAAATGAAACTTTCTGTTTATTATCAAAAAACGGATTTTAAAATTTGCAGTATAGTTATATTTTCATGTTAAAATGGTCTGATTGTGTCGCCTGTAACTTCACTTTTACAAACTGGGTTTTCAGGAAATTTAAAGGGTTTTTGCATTTTGAAATTTTCTTACCCCTGTTCAAAAATCGTAAATACTTAGATTGTAGTTTTTGAGTTATGACTGAAACATAATACTGCTGTTAAGTTATTTTTCCCATGGCTGTTTTGAAAATAAAATAATAATAAATTGATATTTATAAATATTAATATTTTCTGTATTATTATTATAATATTAAAATATTATTTAATAATATTTTATATTATAATTTATAATACTAAAGTATTATATTTATTTATATTATTTTAAATAAAATTTGTATATTAGATTAATGGAATTAAAATTATAAACATATGGGAAATTATTGTTATTTTAAAATGGATTGTTAAAGTTTAATTGAAAGAGTTAAATATTTGATTTAAAGAATGCAATATATTATTGAATGGAGATTTAAAATTGGATTGATTAGTGTATATGGAAAATGGATAGAGAAACAATATGTTATTATATTAAAGTGATTGAATGTGTTGAATAGAAAATTGAATGAGATGTAAGATTTGGTTAGGAAATGGAAAGAGTTTACTTGCATGGATTTGTGTCGATTTAAAAGTAAATTAAGAATTTGTTTTATTGATGAGGCAATCAATTTTGTTATTTATTAATTTCTATTTAGATTAATTGAATCATTGTGATTGGATTATGAAAGAGATATGGATTTAGTATATCCAAAAGTAGTATCTTCCTCATGCTTATCTTAAAGGATTTAATTCTTTGTATTCAGTAAAGGGAAGTAAGTTTAATTGTTTTAGATTTCCAATAATGAAAAGGGAAATAGGGGTTATGATTATTTTAGATGATCTACTTATCATGTCTTTGACTTTGTCAACACTACCTATTGAATGAGTATGGATTTAGGAAATCCAAATATTAGATTTGATTGATGACTTGAATGCTTTTGTTGCTATATCATCAAGTTGCATTGTTGGTTTTGGGATTTAGTGTTAGTCCTAAATTATAAGTCTTCTAGAAGAACTTAGAGGATAAGGGTTGTTGAATCTTTATGCCATCCAGTTGTTTTTCCCTTGGGTAGTGCATGTTCAGTTTTACCCGATTTTCATGAATGGGGATATTTGCACCTCCTTGGTTTAGGAGTGGATTATGGGATCCGTGTCTCCTTGTATGGAGTGACCTTGTTATGTTGTTTCATCTTGTTGCCTCCTGTGAAAGGAGTGCACTATGTGTTGTTGCCTCCAAGATGTTTGGAGTGAGATATTTTGTACCTCTTGTGAAAGAAGTGGACTATGTGTTGTTTCCTCCAAGATGTATGGAGTGAGTTCTACTATTTGTATCCTCCTTATGTTGGAGTAGATTATGATGCCTAGTTGGTATGCACTTATGGTTCCCTTGGTGGAATGTTTGGATGTGTGTTGTCGAATAGAAGAGTGGCTTTTGTTAGGCGCCAGAGCCCAAAGAGGTAAACTGGATAACCTTCAGGAGTGATTTAAATAAGTGATAATTAAAATAATGTACTTAGAAGATTAGGATTAACTTCACATTAATCAAGATAATTTAATCTTCACTCATAGACACAAGGGCTTGTTTAGACTTGGGATGAGTGAGAAGGCCTGGAATGGCAAGATCAACTATCTAGTTCTTACGAGAGGTAGTTGATTCCGCATGAGTGAGTATGAGTGCCAAGATTCGGTTGAGGCCACCAAGATTACTTGTGTCGGAGCCTATGAAGAATGCCCAGAGGAGATCTCATGACAAACCTTGTGATGACACTCTATCTATGACAACTGTTGTTAATTATTTTATGTGTATGGTTATTTGAACATACATGATCTACTTTATGTCTGGAAGCAATGTGACCTATGTCAGTGATGTTGGAGTTGTACTTGTATTGTACTTGTATTGTATTAAATTTGGACTTGTATTGTACTTGAGTTGTACTTGATTCTTACTTGTATGGTGAATGAGTTGTACTTGTTAATTCATTTGGTTGGTTATAACACTATGAGTCAGTATGAGTTTTCCTTTGGTTAGAGGTAGTAGAATCTTTGTCCATGTTACCTTGTTACTATCTCCTAGCATGGGGGGTGGGCCTTCGGGTACCACATTGGTAGGGTGGAACATGCACCAAAACTGTTGGGTCCCCATCGATCTTCAGTATGTGGTGGCGAGACATCCTGATGGATGGCTCAAGTTCTTGTTGTAATTACTTGCATTGTAATATTTTAATTTGTATAAGTTATTTTATCCCTCAAATGATTATGAGGTGGAATTTTGTAATTGTAACCTTGAGTACTATTGCCTCATTTTGGGAATGAGTGATGTAACTATTGGTTTAAGATAATGTTTATGAGATTGTATCTTGGTTGATTATCTTATTATGTTATGTGGTATTCTTATGATGTATGATAGTGATTTCATAAAGTTCATAAGGCTATGGTTATATGTAATATGTATATGTGGGTTTAAGTAATCCTAACCTTGTAGCCTTAGAGGTTGTTGTTAACTAGTAAGTCAATGTGTATGTTAAATGCACTTTATAAAAAAAAATTTGTTCGCTTATGATGTTAGTTGCAACTTCCTTTAAGGTTACTTGGCGGGGCATTACACCCTTACTATGTCAAATATCTATCCAACCTTGCATACCATGCTTTGGGAGCCTGTTTAAGTCCATATAATGTCTTTTTCAATTTGCAGACCATGTCTAGTTTATTTGATAACTAAAATCCTTCTAGTTGTTCCATGTTCACCTCTTCTTCATATTCTCCATTCAGGAATATAGACTTGACATCCATCTGGTACACTTTGAAATCTTTATGAGCAAAAAATGCCAAAAACATCCTAATGGACTCCATTTTTTGCACTGGGAAAAATGTCTCTTCAAAATCTATTCCTTCCACATGTGAATAATCTTTGCATACAAGTATTTCTTTATTTCTTACCACTTCACCATCATCATTCAACTTATTCTTGAACACCCATTTTGAACCAATTATATTCTTGTTTATTGGTCTAGGAACTAGTTCCCATGTTTGATTCTTGTCTATATGTTGCAATTTCTCTTTCATTACTCTAACCCAAATTTCATCTTTGCATGCCTCACTCATGGTCCTATGTTCTATCTTAGAGATTAAACACAAATTTACCTCAACCACTTTGTTTCTAGTATTTACACGTTCACTTATGTCTTGAATTATATGTTCTTCCAGATGATTCTTCTATAGATATTTAGGAGTCTTAGGAGAAGGTTCTAGAATCTACTCTTCTTAACTTTTTTCTTTCTCTTCCTTTTCCTCTTCTTCTATTTGTTCATATCTGGGATCATTTGGTTCAACTTCACTTATTTCAACTAGTCTATGTGTAGCACAAGGAAAATCTCACCCTAAGCTAACCATAAAGAACAATGGACTTAAAGCATTAAAAAAAAAAAAGATTTCACCAAACTCTCATCCATTCCATGAATCACCTTCATTGCACTTCTTCATTTTTTTGTAGTATATATTCCCTTAGATTTCTCTTAAGTATGCAAGTATGGCCTATTGTTAATGATTAGAAAAACATTGAAGATTCTTCAAGTTGCTTCCAAAAAGTATAAATATTTTGGGAGTCATAATTGTTAGAATCCAAGATCACCTGCATGCAAATGGATACCTGTTACATGCAAAAGACATGCAAAACCAAGAAGATGTTCTGCAAACCTCAAAGTGTAAAATGCATTATTAGAATCTCAATTATTACAAAGAGATCAATCCTTATGAAGGAGATCAAGAAACCCTAAAAGGGAAACCCTAAATGAAACCCTAGTGTGCACACTTAATAATTAATAAATAATTATTAATGCGCCTAAGTTTAGCTTAAGCAACTAGAGGAATAAGTGACTTAATTAATTAACCAGTATGATGTAATTAATTAAGCGTAATAAAATTATTACTCTAACACCCCCCCTTAAGATGAACTTAGGAAGAAGCTAAAACACTAGAATAAGATGCATGCAAGAAAAGATGGGTCCCGACAACTAGGCCTGATCAGGTACCCATTTACAAATGCAAGAAAGAGGTAGAGGAGGAAAACCCAGTGGGACAAAACCCCCCTACAATGATATGACATGCTGCAAAGAAGCACTGGAAGAACACTGTAGAGTAACACTGGAACCGCAATCTGGCAAGCAAGGAAAGATACTTCTGTCTACAAGAAACCATATCGGAATCATAATGATGCAACAGCAGACCCGATGCCACGGAACACTCGAAAACTCCAAACGGGAACAACTCTGGAATCTATGAAGCAGCAGTCGATTATTAAATGATGTATCACTGAAAATGAAGTGCAAAGATGCAAGAAGCACTCTCCCAACTGTCAAAATATCCAAGTAATCTCCAAAACACCCATCGGGCCAAATCTGGAATAATGAAAAACCTGGGACAGATACAGAAAAAAGTGCATGGACAGCAACATAGAGCTCCTCAATACCATTCCAACGCCGCAAAGATAGCAAAAATTGGAGATCGTGGCAAAAAGTTATGAGCTCGGAAGCATAAAAAGTACATCTGACTTCAACCAGCAATAAATGTAGTAAAATAGGAAAATACTGAAAAATAAACTGCACCAAATGAAAGTGCTCAGAACCAGTTTTCCGGCGATATCTCGTTTGCCCAATTTCGATACCGTATGCCCAAGTTATGCAAAAAAGAAAAAAACTGCTTCTTTAGAGAAAACTAGGGTTAGAGGGGACAAACACCGCCGTACGGACGCTGATGTCATGCTGACGTCAGCGGTTCACGGGCATAAATTTGACGGCCTGTAGACCGTCATCGCAAAAATCGGCCTCCCTGCAAAAAAATTTTTGGCCCCTGGTCGCCATATGACCGCAGGCAGGACGCAGGGGGCTGAAGTTGATCGGGGGCCAGGCGCGGAGCTCCCGGTCCCCCATGTGACCGCTGCGGCTGGCACTGGAACCCTCAGGGGCTGGGCAATGCCGGCGGTGCTGCGGTGGAGAAGACCGGCGGCGGTGGTGGGCCGGTGGCCGTCGGGTGGAGCGGCGACGGCGGGAACCATATGAACTGGAAGCGCCGGCGTGGATCCCCAAAAAATCAATTTTTTTAATTTTTTTCGATTTTCGTGCTTCGGAATGCGTGCTGGGGAGGCCGTACGGCTTCCCTGGCAAAAAATTTTTGCCTCAGAAATGAACTGCTCGAAAATGGATGATTTGACAGGCGTTTCTAGGGTTTTGGGGCGCTGTGAACGCGATGGTGACGTCTGTTTGAGCCCATAGTGTCCCGAAAATTCGGCTACCCCCAGATCTTGCAAAAAATGATGCCTGTGGAAACCCTTGCACTTGAAACTCACTGAGAAGCCATATCTTCAGATCACGAACAGGCAGCGGTAGGTCTGGAGCTCTGATACCATGTTAGAATCCAAGATCACCTGCATGCAAATGGATACCTGTCACATGCAAAAGACATGCAAAACCAAGAAGATGTTCTGCAAACCTCAAAGTGTAAAATGCATTATTAGAATCTCAGTTATTACAAAGAGATCAATCCTTATGAAGGAGATCAAGAAACCCTAAAAGGAAAACCCTAAATGAAACCCTAGTGTGCACACTTAATAATTAATCAATTATTAATGTGCCTAAGTTTAGCTTAAGCAACTAGAGGAATAAGTGACTTAATTAATTAACCAGTATGATGTAATTAATTAAGCGTAATAAATTATTACTCTAATATGGTCTCTTAGTTTCTTTTGGCCATTTTTGTCTTAGCTTGACACATATCAGATTCTTTTTGGTTCACACTTTAGATTGAGAGCCTATGGTTAGTGATCCGCATCGGATCCATCTCAGTTTGAGGGCCACTAAATTTGTGGTTATTGTTCCGAGTCTGTATGGTAATTTTTCCCATGGAAGAGTTTTAGTCTTAGTTTTGGCATCGGCATCGAGATTCACAGCTTCCAGATTCTGTCATCACCATACCATCTACTGTTGCTTTATGGATTCCAGGGTTGTTCCAGTTTGGAGTGTTCGAGTGTTCCGTGGCATCGGGTCTGCTGTCACATTATTATGATTCCGATATGGTTTCTTGTAGACAGAAGTATCTTTCCTTGCTTGCCGGATTGTGGTTCCAGTGTTACTCCACAGTGTTCTTCCAGTGCTTCTTTGCAGCAGTCATCTCATTGTAGGGGGGTTGTCCCACTGGGTTTTCCTTCTCTACCTCATTTTTGCATTTGTACATGGGTACCTGATCAGGCCTTGTTGCCGGGACCCATTCATGCTTTCTTGCATTCATCTTAGTTTTAGGTGCATGCTTATTTAGTCTCCCTAAGTTGCACTTATGGGGGGGTGTTAGTGTAATTAATATTTAATTACACTTGCATAACTTTACTTAGGTTGAGCTAATTTTAGGTCAACATTAGGGTTGCATACTTTTCTTTTATAAAGCAAATCATCTCATTGTAATATTGAATTCCTGAATATATCTTTTTGCACATTGACATGCAAAGCTCTGCTTTTTTATGTTTTCTCTTCTGTGGAAGGTGTTTAGGTTTGCATGTCTGATCTAGGGTTTCTAACAATAATGATGAAGGTAAAGCCAATTTATAGAAAATATTATTTTCGAATGAAAGGCTCAAATTAAAAGATAAATCGATGATTAAGACATGACATGCATTAGGATTAGGGTTAGATCAGTGTGAGTGAAAAAACATAAATTGTGGGGATTAAATTAAATAATAATTTTATCTTTAGTGGGAATGAGAAGAATAAAGATCGCATATAAGATAATGATTGAAATAGATAAAAGATGAGAATAAATTAATTAAATAATTGAAGTTATTTAATTAATAGAGGTTTACACATAGAAGATAAGAATAAATCTAGCTAACAAACTGATTAACACATAAAGTCTTTTTGTTAAAGACAATCTAATATTAAATTAACTGACAACTAAATGATCTAATTATATGTCGACATAAGTGATAAATGACTAAATAGATAACAAAGAGATTATCTAATCACCGAAGAATATGCCATGGATAAACCATTTTATGAATTAAATAATAATTTAACTCAACATTCAATATTTTGGGATTAAATTAAATAAATATTTAATTAAATGGAGATAATGCTAAAGAATAATTAAATAGTTAAAGTGATTATTTAATTATAGTTGAAATTGTGACATGAATTAATTAAATAATTTAAAATGATTATTTAATAGAAGATAGATTTACTTAGCAACATAATTAAATAAATAATATTTATTTAATTAATCAAAAAAGAATAAAGTTAAGAATTAATTAATTAATAAAGGACATCTAACTTTAGAAAATAATTAAATAATTAACATTATTTAATTATGAGAAATGAAGATGTAAGAATTATGTAGAAGTTAAGAGTTGCAGGCCTAGGATAATATTTGGTGTCTACATTTTTCCCCTCTTTGATATGATGCGGTTTATCACATTGTGTCGAAGAAAATCCATCAAAACCTGCCCTAGTGATAGTAGGATAGGGTAGTGCCCCCTTAGAAGAAATTTACAAATTTTCCAAAAATATTAAAAATAAATAAAAAATTCCTAAAAGTCAATTTGATGGCTAGAAAAGTGATGGCAACGTCGATTTTAAATTTTGTGAAGATTAGAGAATCTTACGGTGTTTCAAACATGACAAAAAAGTCCCCCCAGTTATAACCCTAGGGCAAAAACCCTAATTTTGATGGGGTATAAATAGGAAATTGGAAAATTTGAGTTCATTTTGCACTTTGAACCTTGAATATTTGGAGCTCTGACTAAATATGGAGCAAGTTCCCTTTCGTGAGCACAACGCCCTACAGGGTTCATACATTTAGGTGGCTAGAGGGTGTAGAAGATCCGATAAGTTACCTTTAACATGCTTAGTTAAATTTTGTTGTCACACATTTCTAAATAGCTTTTAATTTTAGCAATTAGTTGCCTCGCATGAAAAAATCCATAAGTCTCTATTCATTGTACATATTTTCATGTGAAACAAAGAAATTGTAGTCAACTCATCTAGCATAGGTTAGAATTTTCTAATTTTGTGATGCAATTGTGAATATGAGATGCATCCATGGGTTGGTTAACTGCATTTGTGTATGCACGACACAATTGTTTTTGATTATGCATAATCGCAATATTGTATGCCGCAATTGCTCATAAGTGACATAATTGTTATAATGATTCACAATTGGTTTGGGGTTCAATGCAATTTTTCTGCCTCGATGCATATGTTAATGTGCACTACAATTGCAAAAAGAATGATGCATTTGAAATTAAGTGATGTAATTGACTACCAAAAATTTCAACCTAGATTTGATTTAACCTATTTTTATGACATATGCACATAGTGGTTATGATGTTGATGACAGGTTCATTTAGACTCGATTTATTCTAGAGAGTCTTGACTACTTAAGACTTATAGATTGAGGAGTTCGATGTCCAACAGTGAGAGGCGTAAATTATGGAGACTTTACTTGTATCATGTGGTGTCCATGCCCATCATTAGGGAAAACAAAGGTATGTTGATTGCATTGGCTGAGTGGTATCATTCAGAGACATCATCTTTTCATCTGCCTACAAGAGAGGCTTGTATTACTTTAGAGGATGTATATAGGATTTTTTGATTACCTATCTAGGGGGAGAGAGTGAGATATGATCCTGGAGAGGGATATCTGGCATTGACAGACTTCTATGTATATGATTATATAGCTCAACTTGGTATTGACAGTTATGGGATTAGATGGGAGACACTGGTAGCTCATTTTGACTAAATTGTGTGCACTGCGATATTCAGGATAGTGATCCCAGAATGGCATGGGCATGGTTTTCTAGTTGGATGGGGGGGGATGATTATGGGTATGTTGGCTAGAGAGATAGTATATGCATGGGATCCCTACTTATTAGCTATGGTATATTCTCAGCTACATTATATTGTATATAGACAAGGAAAGTCTATGAGCTAAAAGGTCACTCTATTAATGGTCTAGGCTTGGGAGAACATTGTAGTGTTTCATCTACCGGTTGATCAGTAGATGGAGACTACCATTCCATATGTATATATGTATGTAGGGGTGGTGACATAGAAACATGTGGGTGATATTGGTTACTGGAGACATGGTCTAGATACACTATTCAGTTTTATTTGGAGGTCATACATGGATAGTCATCGGTGGTAAAATGATTATGAGCATCTTGCATGGTGTAGGAAAGAGATATCAGATTGGGAGGATTGTACAATCCATTCACATTATTGATATGTATCTGCCAGATTGGGTGCTTAGATAGTTTAGAGAGCAGCAAGGAGAGCCTCGTGGGTTGGTAGTATTTTCATATTCATCTAGAGAGGTTGCACCTTGGGGGTTGATGATTGAAATGGCTATAGTAGAGAAGGGAATTGATAGATTACAAGAAAAATAGTGGGTTTGGAGGGGAGGAGCAGTAGATGTCAAGACCACTCCTGAGCATGACAATTGGTGGAGGATACACATGCCTAATCTATTGATATATCCTAACTAGCCTACACCACTAGTGAGATGAGGATGGGGTCATTGAGGTAGGAGAGGTAGGGATAGAGGGAGAGTGGATGGTGGTTGATGGGATGGTTGAGGTCATGGTGATGATGGTGGAGATGGTGGTGATGGTGGTTGAGGTGGGAGAGGAGGTGATGGGTGGAGAGTTCATTGGAGACTATGGAGGAGGATATCACTTTCTCCTATCCGATAGGAAGGATAGAAGGGAGAGGAGGGAGAGGAGAGACATTAGGAGAAATATAACAATGGGAGACAAGAGGAGGACATGCCCGATATGGATGTGGTGGGGGGCAAGAGGGAGGATCTAGAGGTATTGTCTACTATAGATACCATGGAGTTAGATGTTGGGGGACATGAAGAGCAGCCAGAGGAGGAGAATATGGGTGAGGAGGAGTGCATCCTTCATGAGAGGATTATAGCTGGGGAGGAGGATTATGAGGATGTTCCCATCAAGGGAAGTTCAGGAAATAGAGATGAGGTGTTGGCTATAATACAAGCTAGGTTATAGACACTGGAGGTGGATGCACAGTCCCTACAAGTAGAAAGGGATGGTATATAGGTGGAGAGAGACACATTATAGATGGAGAGGGGAAATGCAGTTATCTGTGCTCAACAAGCAGATCAGAGGGTTATTGATTTTGTAGTTAGTTGTAAAGGTACAACTATTGACACAAAACATGCTCTCCTCAAAGTAAGGAGGACTAGTATTACATGGATCTATATGAGTCAAGAATCCTATCTGAGTGGGAGTGCATTAGAGGAATAGAGTAGTGGTTGGTCTCACAATAGGAAACCACATAGTAGGTCCAACAGACGTGAGAGTAGTAGTCAGAGCTTTGGGTAGCATGGTAGTAGTGGATACATCCATTATGGCTTATGTATTTTGACATGTATAGTGTGTATCCGTTGAGCCTATGAGCTCTTATTTATGGGAGATACATTATGACATTCTACTATGACACAATTTTTGAGATATATATATCATTTTTGGTAGTGGTCTATATGATATGCAATTATTTATATCTAGTTGCCTATTTATGGATGTGTTATGGATGCTGATATTTACTTTGTGATATGTATGCAGCCTATGATGATTCGTTAACTTTTATGATGATGTATGCATTTACATTTATGGCATTATGGATGTCATGTATGGATACTATGTTTATCATGATGAAATGAAATATTTTTTTTAGTATATACAATGCCATGTGAATGTATTTTTTATGATAATATTGTATACAGTCTATGATGGTGAATGCATGTTATTCCATGGATTCCTAGATGCAATAAATGTGTATATTTTTTATCTTTTTAAAATGCAACATATATGGATGTGTAGACATAGAAAATGAACAAATTCATTTTGGCACACCTGATCCCGATTACTAACAACATTTCTTCTCAGATCAAATTCTAAGCATTTCATCACTTTCTATCCTTTAATTCAATAAATCATTATTCATTGGATTACGTCTATCACCTCTTTTGATTAAATTAATTAGTTTAATTTAATTAACCCTACATTGCTCTTTAATTAAATAAGTCATTTTATTTTATTAAAATCTCTAAAGTCTCCTATTAAATTAAACCTTGTTTGATTTAATTTAACACATTCCTTTTTTATTAAATAACTCAAATCATTTATTTGATAAATCATTTCCTCTCATTTTTTGACTTAAATCAATTCACAAACCTAAGTCTAAATGGTCACATCACCTAATTCTTCATTAAATTAATCAAAACATTTATTAAGTTAATCCTTCTCACTAAAATCCTCTAGAGAATGCAACTTGCACAATAAATCAATTACTTTGATTTATTAATTCTCCTATTTTCCCTCACAAAGCATCAAAAAGGGAATATTCCTCTTTTGAATTCAAAAAGTCCAAGTGGACTTGGTCCTTCCAACAATGAATTAAAAGCATCTTACATGTCCTTGACCTTGAGCCAAGTGACAATAACTTCATTCCTTTTCCCTCTTCAACATGTCATTTCTCAAGTTTGAAATGCCACCTAATTGCATTTACTTGCACATTCCTCATCCAATCACATATGGACAAGTGGCAAAATGCCATTGGACTATCTTTTGTCCCACATTGCTCAATCTTGCTATCTCTTCCAAGATTTGAATCTATAAATTGGAGACTCTTCTCCTCAATCTTCATCCACAACTCACATGCAAAGTTACTCTCTTCAAGTGAGAATTGATTTTGCTATTTTCATCCACACATTCACAACATCTCACATTTTGCATCAAGGTTATGCTCAAATCTCTTTGGAGATTTGACCATTTCTCTCATTCAATCAAACATTTGCAATTAGGAATTGGGAAAGGGCCAATTGCAACATATCATTGGCACCAATTCCCCCATAAGATCTTTAACTTATTTGCTTAATTAGGATTTAATTCAAGTTTCTTGCTTCATGTTCTTCATTTTCCTAATTTTAGCTTAATAGGTGGATTTCATGGGGAATTCTTCAAATCTTTACATGCATATTTGATCTCACACTAACAATGTTTGACTTCTTTGTGCATTTGCAGGTTTAGGGGTTCAAAGGATGATTTAATATGTACATATGTATTGCAATGTCTAAATTATTTTTATAACATGAATTCATATGCATGATACTTTACTTTTATGTGTGTTAGAAGACTCCCTCATAATGCAGGAAAGAAGAAATGTTAGCACGAAAAATCTAGATGTTAGTATTTAGAAATTTTAAATGTGTTGTTGAATCATAAAAGGCCTTGAATTAATCACCATTGGGAATTTAAATGATACAAATGGATAATAAACACCATGATATAAAATAGACCAAGGTGTACAGAATCATCCACTTGCTAAAAATAGACAGTTGCAGACAAGCAGTGTCCTAACTCATACTAAGGGAAAAAATTCCCTAGTATTTTTATCAAGACAAACCATAGATAGTAATCAAATAAAATACAGGTCATGAGACATCATCACTCCTCTAAATCCTTCATGGTACATCCTCGAGAAAGATAGTAACTAGACTCCAAGACAAAGCCAAAATACAATAGACAAACATCAGTCAAAGAAAACGTCTTGAGACATCCTTGCTTCTCTAAATCCTTCATGGCACATCCTCAAGAAATCTAGTAACCGGACTCAAAGATAAAGAAAAATGAAAAGATAAGAAAAAACAGGCCCTAAATTCAATATCCAATGAAAACATTCTCCAAAATTTGATCTATTTGTTGTTTGACTATTTGGGAGATTGATAAAATGATTTTTTGATAAAGCCTGATTTAGGAATGACACATATCGTATAAGACATTGAGTCTGGTTTTGATCATGTGACCACCTGTTTAAAGAAATGATAAAGACTTATTTTAGAAAGACACATGTCATATAAGAGGTTGAGTCTTGTTTTGGTCATGTGACCACCTATATAAGGCAATGATAAATGCTTGAGTAAATGATAATGTATTGTTTTAGGAAGGACACATCATGTTTAAGACATAGGTTGATTGCTGGTTATTTGAGTATTTTGGTAATTTGTTTCATTTGACTTGATGACCTTGTTGAGTTGTGTGTATTTTTCATGCATGACTTGTCTTGATGCCTTGACCATTATTTGTGTGTGATAACAATATCTGACTTATTTTTTACTAACACAATGTAACCTAAAGGACTGACCTAGTGTAGCCTTGGGGGCTCATCAATTGATGGCCTTGCCTATGTTATACACACAAAGACCTCATAGTTTGACTATACCTTGACTGAAAAATATTTACTTTATTTGAATATATCTAGTGTGTGTGATAGTGAATGTGATGAACCCTAATGGACTGACCTAGTACAACCTTGAGGGATCATCGATAGATGGCCTTGCCTACATTATACACCCAGAGACCTCCTAGTATGACATGACTGTTGACTTTGTTTTATGGAAAATATTGAGTCATGTTTTTAATATGTGATACTTGACAAACCTAGAAAGCCTAACCTAGTGCCTTGGGGGTACATCGACAGATGGCCTTGCCTACGTCTAGTCGCAGAGCCAACATAGTCTGACATGACAAGAACTGATTGACTCAACTGACTTTGACTCTATTTTTGGAATTTTTGAATTATATCTAAATGTTTTCATATATTTCAAGCCATTTTCAAAAGAGCATGTGCGAGATCCAAATGACGTAGGTCAAGTATTTTCACCCAATCAGGTATAAAACCAATAGGATGGAATGGGGATGTGGCATGTACATGATGTCAATCATTCCAAGTTCTATAAGGATAACTAGTTATTATGGGTGTAATGATAGGAAAATCATATTGGAATGATGGTAGATGAAGGAGAAAAGTCAACTACACATGGCACCTATTTGTCATGTTTTCACCATGGTACTTATCCAAAGCACCACCAAAGTGGTTTTCACTATTTGAAGAATTATTTCTCTTTACTATTTTGTTGATTTTTCAATTTTTTTCATGCTACAAAGATGCATGTTTGCAAGATTTTCATCCAGGAAATGATTTTTTTCTTTTTGTCTATTTTTGATGATTAGGACAAGGTTCTCATAAGCTATGTATAGAACCTCTTCAAATGAAGGCTATTGATTGGTGTTGATAGTGGTTCTCCTTTTGGGGTAGAGATTTGATATGCTTTTGATTGAAAGGCTTCTATAAAAATGTAAGGCCCCAACCAATTTGATTCAACATTTCCTAGATTTTCCCTTTTTACTTGATTCTTTGGATTCTCCATTAAGACAAAGTCACCAATATCAAAATTTCAACCCAAGACTTTCTTAATATAGCTATGACATAAATGATTTTGGTATGCTTGGAGATGATCTAGTGCCTTTTGTCTTCATTCATCCAGGAACTCTAGCTCATGCAGTCTTGACACGCGATACTCTTCATTGTCAATATGCCTAATGGTGTTTTTCTAAGAACCAATCAGATCTCACCAAATACCTATGATTTTGTCACATTCAATTCTCAAATATTTGCAAGAAAGTTGACCAAAAAATGAGATGAAGCCTTAAAACTTCATCTTCTCCACTTAAGGCTCTACAAAACATGGGAGGGTGATCCCACAATGTATCTCTTTCAACTTATCTATTAGACTATATCATACATTGTATGTCAAAGTAGATGTATTCTCATCATATTCTTAAGGATGAAATCCTTCAGGAAATGGAAAATTCCTTTGAAGAACCAAATACCACAATCCGAGAATACTATAAAACAATATAAAAATGAATCAATTAGGACATATTTATAAAAGACGTTCTCAAATAAAAAATGACACCTATAATAAATGCACTCTACACATTAAGATTAGTTCCTTATCTCAGGGTATAGAGTCTTCACAAAGTGAACTAAAGTATAATCCATTCAACACTTACATAAACCTATGTTATAATTAAAGAATCCTAACTGCTTCATTAAACCAAAGCCATAATCAAAACAAAATTCATTGCAAGAAAACAATGAAAACCAGCAAAATGATTCTTGATCATATTTTCATCGATTATCCATGTAAAATACAACAATGGAGAGACAAAGGAATTAAAAGATTAAAATATTTTCTCCTAACATGCCTAAGAACCATACAATTGATAAATTTAACTTTCTTATCTCAGAACCCAAGACCTTGACTCAAAACATTGTATCTTTGTGTTTATTAAATTGCATCGCTTCAATATAGAATTCAACAAAAGACCTATACATATGGTTGCGAATTCCCTTTTATAAGAATAAGGGAGAAAAATAAACTTTGAGAAAATATGTACACATGTCCCATTTCTATTGGAGCGTTAAAACATATTCCTTTTGTAGTTATATTTACAAATTGAGGGAAACATGTGAGACAAAAAATATTCACAGCAGCAAATATAACTGCCTTTCAAGAGGCATCCAGAAGTATGATGATAACCTTCATATTGTTGTAACCTCTTTTGTCTTCATGAGAATCTATATTAGATAAGGTGAGTCATCATCCCAATCAGTATCAGTACCAATCAATTTCAACACCAGTTAGCATTTGTTCATTACACCTTAAGCTAAGGACAAAACATATCTTTATACAATGTAACTTTTGAGCCTAGACCTGTACTATACTTGACCAAGTATATATGTTCTCCTACTATATTCTCAACTCTAAATCACTGATGAAAATCCTCTTCCATGATTCATATTCTACATCTGAAGGCCAATCAACCTCGATAATCTAATCCATCTCCTTTTTGTTTGGGTCATACTTTATCATTACAGAAGTAGCCTCTTTGTCAAAATCTTGGAAGAAACAGATGATGAAAGACAACTTCTCAAGAGTATTTTTCAACATATCAATGTAAATAGTTATACAAATATATGACACTTGAGAAGCAATTGTTGCATAGATTTGATCTCTCCATGCCTATAAGGGTTTAATCCCATCATGTGCATCCTAAAGTTTAGGTAGTAATGAGGTATCTGCCTCATGAAACTTGGATTTCAACTCTTTTAATTTTGCATCCATATGAGCAACAAAACCTTGAAAAATTTTCTCCCTAATCTCATCGATAAATATATAGGTTGGGAAAACATTTGGATACATGTCTTCCTTCTCCCTTGCCCCAACTACTATAAGCTTCAGATTTTCAACCTTCATAATCCATTTATCCAAAAATGGAGTACCAAATTCCCTATCTCATTCAAACAATTTTATTGCTTCAATCATTGAAGCATAACTTGAATGAATGCTATTCAATGTTCCTTAGATCATCCTATTCATATGCTTCAAAACTATGTGAACAATTTCAGAGTTAGTTTCATACACAAAATTTTGAGCTTGTTGAAGCAATTCCTTATATTCATTGATCTGGAGCATCAATTCCTCCCTAGTAGGTTCAACTAATTGGGCCACTCCTAGCACACCTAGTTGTTCAACTACCAAATATTCTTGAACCATAATGTAAGGAATTATTGATAAGGATTCCTCAATAGAGGGAAGAGAATAATGAGTGATCGGAGATGTGGGTGCTTTATGACTTGGATTAGTAGGCCCTTGAGACATAAGAGTTTCCACTTGTTGTCTTAATAATGGCACTTCAGTTTCAAGCTCAACAACCCTTTCCTGACTCAAATTATACTCACTAATAAACTCACTATAATTACTCCTATATGTATCTCTTTCTTTGGTGAGGCTTTCAACTGTCGCCTTGGTGAACCTAGCCATATTGACGGTCATATCAACTACCTCCAATGCAAGGATATTAGCAACTCTCTTTATAATTAGTTATCCTTTGTAATTAGCCGGATTTGCTACTATTGTCTTCTTAGATCCAAGGAATAATGACCATATAGACAGAGCATCCCACAATTCTTCACTAAAAGTAGAGCCCTGAAGTGCCATTCTAGCCTCTTCCTCATTTTGGAATATAGGTCTCTTAACCCTTCTTATTGTGTCAAGAACAACAATATCAACTATGTCCCAATCAGGTAGTAAAAAAACACCACTCCTTTGCACAAGTGCTTGAGCTTCATCCAACTTAATATTATGAAACTCATTTTTCATCTCACTTCTTACATTGGCTTGTATAGCCTCCTCTGGGAGATCAGGGTGTAGACTTCTTTGTTTGGCTATCCTCTTAATATACTCTTGAACACTTTCTCTCCACACAAAGCTTTTAAATGCCTTAGTCTCGATGAATGAATCATCTTCCATAAAATCCTCATAGGCATCTTGCCTTAAATCATCATCATTGTTTAGGCCACTCAAATCCATTTTTCTTAGCCTAAGGTTACCTGTTGCAAAGCTTGATGCCACTTATCTTGGAGGAGAAGGCATCCCTTGTTGCATATCCTCAAGGGTCACCAAAATTTCATCCTCATCTGAATCAGAATAATCAAAAACCTTACATACCTCAACTTTTTGCTTCTTGTATAGGGGTTGTTCTAATGGAAGGGGTTCCCTAGGAGGTGAATCAATATCAACAATAATTTTAGGAGACCACCAAGGAGGTGATGTCATTTATTTTTGAGGGGAAACCGCCCTTGATTTCTCTGATATAGTAGGGGTTGGCTTTGCTTTTTGTTTGCTTACCTTTTCTTTCCTCCTAGAATAGATCCTTAATTTTGGTTCAGGATGATAATAAGGTCTTTCCTCAAGCACCATTGTGGGGTCCTATTCCACTACCATTGATTTCCCTTTGTCTGTCACTACAAGCTCGACCCTCAAAACACCTACTATGTCTTCAAAATTATGGATGGCGTGCATCAACCTATTGAATTCACCTGCTATATTTGGCATGGGATTATATTTAGGATCTTTATTTTTATCTTGCTCCATCATCTTTTGGATAGCCAAATATTTAAATCTTCTCTCATCCTATTGAGAAAAATCCATGATATTTCTAATAACATCCTCATGATAATCAAAATTGTCTATGAACTGACCACTCATGTTTGCTGCCTTCAAACCAACAATAAAACCCGTTGGATCATGATTTCTTTGGCGCACTATTTTCAACTAATAAGGTGCCAAAAAATTACTAAAATCCTTCCAAGCACCCTTGACCATAAAAAAATTAGCAAACATTGTCCATTCAGGGAAGAATTACCCTTTCTTTCAAGATTCTGGAAAATGTGATGTCTGTGAGGCCCCCAATTGTCTCATGATTTCAACAAATCCTAATATCAAAGGCACATCCCTTGGGAAAACATAAGGATTCACAGAAGTTCCATACACTCTAAAAATAGTAGTATGAGGGTTGGCAATTATATCACCCCAGTTATGGCTCAAATTTAAATCAGGCCTCTTGTCCATAGGCCTTAAAAAGTCATGGATTTCCCTTGGAATCCTAGGAGGGTTAAAACTCAAAAATCCTCTTAGCTTGAAGGAAAAGACATTGTTGAACACCACATGGTCAAAAATTGAATCATCCTTATCTAGAATATGTGTCCAACATTGGATAGGAAAATCAATGTCTTCATCCATCTTCTTCAATTTCATATCTGTGCCAAAAAAATTCTCCCCTCTAAAAAGGAGCATATGTATCAACAAGGAGTACTACCTGTGTGGTTAGAATAAGTGGATTAATTGAAATGTAAACTAACACACCAATGAGACATTAGATTGAAAGAAAAATAATTAGAAAACATAAATGCAAACTCTAATGACAACAACTTCTTCAAATTCATCCCATTGTCCCCTATCTCCAAAGATTTGATTAAAGATGCTGGCTCTCAGTTGTGTATGCAGCAGCTTGTCGAAATGACAACTTAGGAGAATGAGATTGATTTAAAATGCATGTCCATTGCTAATGATTTAAGCTATGAAATGAACTTAAGATGCTAATGCTATGATTATTACTATAATGCTGATATGCTGGTTCGAATGCAACTATAGTAACTACGCATGAAATCTAGGATGATATCTACTTACGAGAAGACTGTATTTATAGATTTTCAAAAGGCAAGAATCCAGTTGACGAGGATAGACGGTTGAAATTCAAACTTGTCAAGATGAATGATGATAGACGGAGAGGTTGAGAGAAAGGTGGAAGGTTGAGAGGAAGGTGGAAGAATGTTTTCAACCCACAAAACCATCCTCATTAAAAAATGGAGATAAACATGGCATTTATCTTTCATTTATGAAATTTGGTTGAAGTTTGAGGATAATTGCTCAATTAAATAACTAAATTTATTTAATTTCTTGTGACATGTGCAAATAGAAGTTTCCATAATTTAAATAATTAATATTTAATCATGTGGGAAGTGAAAAATAAAGGTAATTAAATATTTTACAATATTTAATTAAGTGGGATGAAAAAGATATTTAAATGTATAATATTTAAATATGGGATGAAATCAGAATATTCCATTGTTTTGAATTTAAATATTCAAACTTTAGAAAAAAAATGATAATTAAATAAACAAATTATAAAATTTATTTAGTTTAATTAAAAGGAAAGCAACAATAATCAAATAAACTTATTTAATTAATTAAACCAGAAGAATTAGAAAAATGAGCAATATAAATAAATAATTAAATTTATTTATATGTAAATGACTTTAGAATATTAATTAAATAATTCATATTTAATTAATTAGCAGTTTGAATTACAGTGACCATTTTTAGATGTGTACATTTTTCCCCTCTTTGAAGTGATGTGTTTTATGCATTGCTTCAAAGAATTTTTGCCCCTGACTTTAAAATTACCGATGCTATATGCCCCCTCGAGAGATAAATCCCATGATAAAAGAATGGAAATGAGGATGTTTTGAAAGGATGTTGATGGATTTTTGGAGAGATTAGGTGATTTAACTCTCGAAACAACACTTTGCCTAGTGAAAATTTGAATATTTTCACATTTTTACCCCTTTAAAAGGTGGAAAAGGTGAATTTTTTTTTTCATTTGAACAGTAACCTTTGGCAATTTTGAGAACTCTGAGATAGATTCTCACAATGCTAATCCATTATGAGTGCCACAGATTCGAGTGAGACCACCGATATCAGAGACCAACCGCGTACGGACTTCTGGTAAGTCATCTTGATCCTCTTCGTAAAATTTTTTGATCGATTTTCATGTTTTTTTGGATTTTTAAAATTTTTCACGTCCTATTTTAGCGCATACGAGTCATAGTCTAGCACATAGGTTAGATAAATTGATGCATACAAAGTACCGCATAGATGCGAAAGAGTCACACATAGTGTAGAATGGCGCATAGGATGAGTGGAGTAGCGCATACATAAATGCTTCCCATGTAGGATGGTAGATTAGTGCATAGGGTAAATTGGCACATAGAATGACTGCTTTGGTGCATCTATTTGATAAAATAGCGCATAGGTGAATTAGTGCATAGAAGATCTATTTTGGCACATCCATGATTTAAAGTTGCGCATACATGGTTCAGCACATTGATGGCCTATTTTGGCGCATCCATGGATTTTTTCCGAATTTTGAAATTTTAAAGAAAATTTGATAAGTGCTTGATGATTGTTGCTATATTAGACAACTAATTTATATTATGTTGAATAACATCATGAATAGATTAGCTTGATTTGAGAAACTTATTTTCATGCTTGAAGAATAAATAAGTCTAATAAATTTGCTTTCCTGTTTTAAAGAAAAAAAAAATAGTAATGATGTTGAGTCGATTGACTGTTAAATTTGTCTCCATGTGCTATGAAAAACAAATAGTAGAAATGATAGATAGATTTGCTTCTGTGATTGAAAGACAAATAAGATTTGATTTGATTAAGTTGATTGCTTTTTGATGTACTAATTGATTGATATATCCCTTGCTGATTGATTTGCATGATTGCTTGTAATGTTGTAAAGGAGGAATTTAACCTCCTCCATATTAGAGAGAGATCTCCTTAGACATGGGAGATGATTCCTTGACTGTCACAGGGTGATTTAGGGGTGATATACTAGTGTGGTCTGAGTCCATTGTTGAGGATCCCACAGTTTTGGGTCAACAGGGCACTGTTGATTGCATTAGCTGAGAGGTGGCATAGTGAGCATAACACCTTTCATTTTCCCATAGGAGAGATTACTGTGACTCCAGAGGATGTGTACAAGATCTCAGGTATTCTTGTAGTTTGTGAGCTTGTTATCTATGATCACAAGGAGATCGGGGGGATGGATGCATTGAGGTGAGTCTTCCAGGATCCTCATGTCTCTGGATATGAGCTTCCCTGGAAGGAGATGGTGGAGAGATATGCCCCGTTGTTGTTAGTTTTAGTAAGTTTCATCGGTGCTTTCCTTTGTCCTAATCGTAGGGCAAAGGGACTATCAGCTGGTTGGGGTAGGATCCTAGAGGATATGCTTCTCCACTAGACTAGATACGCATGGGGATCATGTATGCTTGCCCATCTATACCATGATCTTCATTAGGTTGTATACACAGATGGGAAGAGTCTCTCCTTCAGAGTTACTCTTCTACAAATATTTGCATGGGAGAATTTTTCCATTATGTGTCCCATTGTTTAGAGGGATCGTCCTCTTGGGTTCCCTTATGTTTATGCCTACACAGGTCCCCTTGTCCAACCGAGACTAGGCAAGTTAGAGTACTGGTGGTGCGTGTTAGATGATTTGGATACAGTCATCTGGAGACCATATTTAGATTGAGATCCATGGGAGGCAGATGATATAGAGTTTCCCTATTGCATGAGATCCAGGTATCTAATTGGGTGCACCCCATTCATTATTGAGCGGTTCTTAGTCATACGGGTCCTGAGGCAGTATGGGTTACTATAGATGATGCTACAACATGTGGCACATTATGCAAGGCACTGGGAGGATGTACTAGAATGGGGTCCCACTATGATGATTGAGGTGGCCCAAGTAGAGTATTTGGAGTTGCAGCCATATTAGTGGGCTATACATCTAGAGGTTACAAATGTAGGGATGACAAAAGAGTATGCTGCATACTTTTACATACATCCCTTTTTGAGGTTTACTAGTCCAGAGGAGCTTGCTCCATTATTGGGAGGACCAATTATACAACAAGGGTGAGGGCAGGCACAGGCAGTAATAGGGTAGCCACAGGGAGAGGCATAGGCACATGTACCGGATGCAGTGGCTATGTATATTGATGAGGAGGGCGATGAGGGGGATGACTCTGGCAGCCAGGATGACAACAGTGATGACAGTGGGGATGATGGAGGTGGTGGGGGTGGAGGACAGAGATTTTTCTTTGATGTTCCCTTTAGGATGAGGCCGCAGACATCTAGAGTAGTGGACCAGCCGAGTACTTCGGCTCCATGGATCATTATCAGGGCTCCCTCACAGGGACAAATTGATGCTTTGCAGGCAGAGATTCAGACTCTTTGGGGTCAGTTAGCATAGGCTTAGGGGATGATCAGTCAGCTATAGGCACATGTTGCACAACCACCACCTCCTGACCCACAAGTAGCTCAGCTTACAACCGAGAGAGATAGCTTTCAGGAGAGATGCATATAGGCTAAGGGGGTAACTGAGAGACTCCTCAAATTAGTTGAGAGCACCTCTATTGGAGAGGTTGTAGCAGAGGGACTAGAGACTGCTCAGGAGGCCGAGTATTACAGGATGAGATACTTTGAGGCAGTACCGTCCGAGAGGAGGATTGCCTTCACACAATCAGCTACTCGGTCTCAGACCCATTCACACAGTCATTCCAGGAGTGCTACCAAGAGTGTGGGTCAGCCAGTTAGATGAGAGATCAGAGCTTGTGGGAGTAGATATCCATCGAGACCCACTACCTTAGGAGGCAGTAGCAGTCATGTGCCCTAGCCAGATGCCCCTCATTGATGAGCAGTTTGACACATTTATTCCATTTTATTTGATATATCTTTTTGAAACATTTGATATCCTTGTATTTCTAGACATTTGTTTTGATGAGATTTATGAGCTGGAGTGGTCATTTGATTATGCATGTGTTATGGATGATTTTATGATGTATGTTTATGAATGCATGTTTATTTTTGTATGCTATGTCGTGTATGATGATGCAATAATGATATGATGTAATGATGATGTTTTATTTTATGTATGATGATGCAATGATGATATGATGTAATCCAAATGATTTTCTTTCATGATGTATGTAATGAATGCAATATGTAAGATGTAATGATTTTAATGATGTGAAAAATGATATGATGTAATGATGAATGATTTAAATGGAAAATTATGATGAAATGAGATAAATGGATAAATGATATGATTATGAAGATGTAATATTTTATGTAAGATGTGCACATGACATGGATAATGATGTAATTGGTGAACTAATGATATATGATGTAATGGAAATGAACATGATAACCTAAATGATGATGTGAAATTAATGAAATAGATACAACCTTATTATGAATGTATATGTGTGTGAGAAGATGTGTAATAAATGCAAATGTAAATGTTAATGTTATGATATAATAATGAGATGAATGAAATAATGACCATGCATATGATATGTAATGATGGATAATGATTATGACGAATGAAATGAGATTGAAAAATATGATATCAAAATGAAATGATGATGTAATTATGCAAATGCAATAATAATGATAAAATGAATGATGGTGAAATGATGTGTAAAGAATGATAATGGAATAAGATGCCACAAATGTCTAAATTTACTCAATTGTCTATTTTGAAAAGATATATGAAATACTTACCAACTTTCAAAAATTCTACCTTATACAACCTTCAAAATGCAAACCTAAATGAATCATGTCGTCCCAGAATGCAGTAATGAACCATTCTCCCTTTTGTCATTTCATGTTGTGTGTGATTTTCATTATTGAGCCTTTTGATATGTTGAAAGTTAGTACAAGCATCAAAGGATATGTTAGCACCAATGATGACCTAAGTACTGCTTTCATGATTTTTGATATAGCAAATTAATACAAGCATTGAGGTATAATTGAACCAAGATGACCTGAGTATTGTTTGCATAAATAGACAAAATTTAACCTTTTTCTTATGCAAATTCTGAAATGTCATCATTGATACATTGTAGATCACGTCCCATGACCAATTTGCAGAATACTAATGATTAGGTTACAGACATCAAGCCAAGAAAAATCATACTTCTTTCTTGTGATTCTAGTTCAGTACATCATTGAACCACTCCAAAGATATGATGTCATCAAATATCAAAACAACAATTACAACTTGTGCTTTAAGTTTGTCATTCATTTTATTCAGATTAAGATCATCCAATTTGTTTTTGTTATCTGTCAAAATAGTCATGTAAACTCAGTTTAATTGGACAAGTTTTTTGTTTCTGAACTTCCAATTTCTAACACATGCTGTCAATTGTCTACTAGAAAGCTCCAAGAAGCGAACTACCCCTCCCTAGTGACCCTATACTTTGACTCCCATTAGACACAACTACTACTAAGGATAACCTGAATCATCAAGCCATGATGAGATCCTTGTTGTTTCAAGGAGATGATGCAATGTATGATGCGAATGTAATGGCTAGGCACGTATGTGATGCCGATGAAAAGATGGATATGCAAAATGTATCCTAATAGATGAGAGATCCAAACGAAATTACAAACAATGCTTGTTTGCCAAGTTTTCACCATCTGTTTTTATTGCAATTTTTTCTGATTTTCTGATTTTTTTGTTGTTACGAAGACGCTTGTTTGCCAAGTTTTCATCAAGGCAATGATTTTTTTCTCCTTTTTTTTAAATTTTTTTTTTTTTGTATTTTTTGCTCTTTTGATTTTTTTTAACTTTTTTCAGGACTTTTTATATTCTTTTTGATATTTTTCAGGCATAAAACTTCTTCAGATGTATGTTGTTGGCTGGATCTTCAAACAAGTTCCCTTCTGATGTTGACAACTGATATGCCCCCAATCCATATGCCACAATGATAATGAATAGGCCCAACCAATTAGGTTCGAACTTGCCTTTCTTTTCCCGATCTTTCTAATTTCGGGGGTTTTCTTTGAGAACCAAGTCACCCACTTGAAAATTTCATGGTTTGACTCTGTGATTGTAGCTGTGGGACATAACTTGTTGATATCTCTTTAAATGATTAATTGCAGCTTGACGTTGTTCATCAAGCAGTTCTAGTTGTTGCAACCTTGATACTCTGTAGTCTTCATCATTTATTAACCCCTTGAGTGATACTTGAAATGAAGGAATCTCAACTTCCAATGGTAGAATAGCTTCCGCTCCATAAACCAAAGCATAAGGAGTAGCACATGTTGGTGTGTGAATGCTTGTCCTGTATGCCCATAATGCTGGATTCAATTGGACATGCCAATCATGACCTGCTTCATTCACTGTTTTCTTCAAAATCTTTAGAATTGTTTTGTTTGAAGCTTCAACTTGACCATTCCCTTGCGGATAGTAAGGTGTACAGAACCTATGTTGGATGTGAAATCTTTCACATTGCTCATCAACATCCTGATTTTTAAAAGGTCTTCCATTGTCTGTGATAATGGAGTTGGGAATACCATATCGGTAGATGATATAGCTCAAAATGAATGAAGAGATTTGTTTTCCTATAACAGTTGTTAGGGTGACAACTTCAATCCACTTAGTGAAATACTCAGTGGCTATAATGATGAATTTATGTCCATTTGAAGATGATGGGTGTATCTTGCCAACCAAGTCCAATCCCCACTGAGCGAAAGGCCATGTTGTGGTGAAGGGTTGTAATTCCTGAGTAGGAGCATGAATGAGATTCCCATGAATCTGACATTTTGCACATTTCTTCACAAAGGTAAATGATTCTTTTTCCATGGTCGGCCAATAGTAACCCAATCTCACAAGTTGTTTTGCTAAGGTTAGTCCACTTGAGTGTGTCCCACAAATGCCACCATGTACCTCTTGTAAATATTTTTCTGATTCATCACATTTGAGACATCTAAGGAGAGTACCATCCAAACCATGCCAGTATAAGACATCAACAATTAATGTGTAACGAGAGGATTGACAAATGAAATTTCTTTTCTGATTTCTAGACAAAACCAAAGGTAAAACAATATCCTTTAGGTAAGTGTAAATTTGGCCATATAAGGGAGAATCAGAACTGGTTAAGTGGAAAATGATCTGAGTTTCTAGATTGTCATAGGTGAGAGAAAACAATTGTTCCACCAGGAAATCATACTGTGTTTTATTCTTTGTCAATGCTATTGTAGCCATTGCATCGACTGCTTTATTGTCAATACGTGGAATTTGTATGAACTTTATATCAACAAAGTATTTCTTGAAATAATCCACCATATTTTTTTAAGGTACCAACTTGTCATCCTTAGTGTGATATTCATCATTTATTTGATTTATAACAAGTTGTGAATCACCAAAAACTTGAAGTTATGTGATTTTCCAATCCACTGCAATTATCATGCCAATTACTAATGCCTCATACTCATCTATGTTGTTTGTGCAAGGAAACATTAGTCGATAAGACTTTGGAATTGTATGTCCTTGAGGTGTAATAAAAATAATCCCTACTCCTGAACCATGTTGAGTGTAGGAACCATCAAAGTAGAGTGCTCATGATTGTTTAATAACTGTTGTGAATACATCAGCATCAAGAAAATCAATGTGTATTGGGTGTTTCGCTGGCATTGGTACTTCTGCTAACTGATCCACAATTACCTATCCCTTTATAGCTTTTTGATCCACATAATGAATGTCAAATTTGCTCAAGATCATGACCCATTGAGCCAATATGTCAGTTAAGGTTGCCTTACTTAGAAGATATTTAAGTGGATCAATCTTAGCCACAAGCTTTATTGTATGTGCTAGCATGTAGTGTCATAACTTTTGAGAAGTGAACACCACTGCTAAGCAAGCTTTTTCAATGAAGGTGTAATTTAGCTCATGACTTGTCAAGGTTCGACTGATATAATAAATTGCCCGCTCCTTTCCTGAGTTGTCTTCTTGTGCCAATAATGCTCCTAGGGACACTTCCGTGGCATAAATATATAATATGAGTGGTGCACCTTGCACTGGTGGATTCATTAGATACTACTTTATCTGATCAAACGATGCTTCACATTTGTCCTCCCATTTAAATGGAACATTCTTATGTAAGAGATGTGTAAATGGTAAACTTTTATCCACCAGTTGAGCAATGAATCTTCAAATGGATTGTAACCGTCCCTGCAAAGAGTGTAATTGAATAATGTTCCTTGGTGGTGGCATATCAAGAATTGCTTGTACCCTAGCTGAATCCACTTCAATTCCCTTTTCTGATACAATGTAACCTAGCCACTTTCTAGATTTCACTCCAAAGACACATTTCTTTGGATTAAGTCTCACTTTGAATTGTTCCATTCTTTTTAAAATTTTAGATAAGACATCTATGTGTCCTTCTCTAGTGTTAGATTTGGCAAGGAGATCATTGACATAATCTTCCATGAATGTAGGCATCATATCATGAAAAATAATTGTCATTGCACGTTCGTATGTAGCTCCTGCATTTTTCAACCCAAATGGCATTACGTTCTAGCAATAGGTACCCCAAGGACATGTGAACGTTGTTTTATCCTAATCCTCTGGTGCAATCTTTATCTAGTTGTATCCTAAAAATCCATCCATTAATGAGTACATTGCATGCCCAGCCATCAAATCAACAATCATATTTATGTTTGGTAGAGGAAAATCGCCTTTAGGACATGCCTTGTTCAAATCTCTAAAATCTGTACAAATTCTAATCCTTCCATCTGGCTTTGAAATAGGTACAATATTGGAGATCCATTCTACATAGTCAATAGACTGAATGAATCCAACATCTAAAAGCTTCTTTAATTCCTCTTTAACCAATAATGCAACATGTGGATGCATTTTTCTAAGTTTCTGTTTTACAGGTTTTACCCCCGGCATAATAGATAGATGATGCATGATGAGATCTGGATCCAATCTAGGCATATCCGTGTAGGACCATGCAAAATTGATTTGATTATTCTTGAGAAATTCTATGAATCCAGGCATTTCCTCTTTTGTTAGAGATGTGGCCAATTGCAAGACTTTGGGCTTTTCTGTAGTACCTATATTGAGTGCCTCTATTGGTTCAATTAGAATAGAAGACCTTTCCTGGTAATGTTCTGGGAGAGTGTCAAGTTTCCCATCCTCTAGTGCTTTTGCAAGGTTTTCACCATTGCATACGCTTTTTATTTTTCTCTTTTCTTGATCTAATGCTGCCTTTGTTAGGTTTTCACCATTCGATCTTTCTTTTATGTTATTTATTTCATCGCTGATAAACTTGGCACTTTCCTATCAAAAAATTTGATCTTGTGATTCCTTGGTGGAACTTGTTTCCGGATGGGATAAACAAAGAAATTTTATGATGGTTTCATCATTAGGAAAAGTTGGGACATCAATAGGTGTGATTTGTTCCCAATCAATGAGTTCGGGCTGTACTAAAAGAAATGGATCATTAGGATGAGTAAGGCTGCTGGCCGTTAGATTCATGATACTACTGTTAACATCATTATGGGAGAGGTCTAAGATGGTATCCTCCTATGGATTATCTATTTCACTTTGAATCAAATCGGTTTCACTTGAGTCATGATCTCTTTGCAAAATGTAATCAAGCAAAGGCCTTGAGGTTTCCCCTTGTAAGAATGCAGGTGTGAATTGGTGTATGACATCCACTCTTTTCTCTGAGATGAAAGTATCATCAAAGAAGTCATCCCATTCATATTCATTGGAGTGAGTGTCAAAATTCTTTGCTTGAATTCTCAAGATTGTTTCAGTTAACTCCTCTTTAGACATTCTTTGTATCACTTCTTCCTTTGTATCTTCACCATATACTAACCCAGTCTTATCCTTTGGGTGCATTTTTTTTAGTTGGATAGGTTCAGCAATAACCTCTTTTCTTTTACCTATAGGGCCATTTCCTTCATAACCCATTTTTTGCATGATAGCATAACCTTTTCCATATTGTTTTGTGGGAAACTTGACATATTGTACTGATTCTTCTTCATCTTTATAGAGCCAATCAAGGATAGCTCTATCTTCCATTTCATTTTCTTTGATAAACACTCCATTAAACTTGGTGATGGGAACTAAATCTGAGGCTAAAGTTGTTGTAGCCTGTTGTATGGATGTTGATGGTTGACCATGGGATCTTGGAGATATGGGTAAATTAGAGAGAGATAAAGAATATTCTCCCACTCCATTATCTTTCAATTTTAGCTTGGCACCAAAATTACTTATCATTTCTCTTGCTTGTTCATTATACTTGGAGGTAGAGATGCCCAAGGCCTCACTATTATGCGGGACGAGTGTGTCCTGAGTTGCTCTTAGGTTAGAGAAAGTTTGACTGCTAATGTGATTAGCAGGTATTATTACTTCATGTCCATCATATGGAAACTTGGAGCATTGATGATAAGTAGATGGAACAGCTTGCATGTCATGGATCCATGGATGACCCAAGAGTATGTTATAAGTTAGATCCTAATCTAGAAACTGACAAAAGGTATTCTTCACAATAGGTCCCACTCTGATTGGTAGCATGATGAGGCCTTTAGATGCATAGAAAAGAGGATTCACAACTGAACATTCCATTCACTTGAAAAATTTCATAAAATTACTCATCTCAAAGAATTATTAAGTGCATTCTAGATCACATTAGAAACATAGCCATGGTAGCCCCTAATTTAAGGCAATGAACAGTCATTAATAACTTCTTGATAACAAATAATAAATCCAATCGCTTTGGTGAGACTTCAAATCACATAATTACAGACGTCCCTTCCAATTTTTATGAAGATCCAACGGTGGAAAATGAAGTTATTGCATTTTTCCCAAAACTGCAAACCCTAGGCAGTGTTCAAACCTGCCCTCACCAAAATAATCATATCTTTCACAAAACTCAATAAAATTCAATGAGACAAAAAGAATTGGAAACTAGAAATAGAGAAATTTCCATCCATATATTATAATCCATTATTTTATTCCATATCATTCCGTACAATGCACCTCTTCAACCTGAAAACAATCTAAAAATCAGAAAATGCATACCAAACTTGAGGTTGTCATTCTTCAAACTTCAAAAGTAATGTCTCCAACCTCTCCAACCTCCCCAATTCGAGTTTTGGAGAGTGTACTTATACATTTACAACCAAAACCAACTATTTTCAACCACCTTTTAGTTATTTTGTTGACAAAACACTTTAATGACACTTTTGACAAGTTGCTTGACAATTTTCTTGAGCAACTTTTATAATTTTTACAATATATAACAACTTTAAACATTATTTGACAAATGACTTCAAATATTACTTCCTAAGACTCAAACACCTATAAAATGGCTTGATAAACCTTATTATAAGACCATATACACAAAATAGAGCAACTATTTACAAATGGCCTCATGGAGGCTTGAAAGCAACATGGTGCTCCTGCACCATACACCCCTTGAAGAAAAAACTCAAGTCCCCTGAGTTAGCATAAAATAAAGAACCTGCAAAAATAAATGATTCTTCACTATCATCTGCAATAAAAAACACTTGTATCTTCATCTTAACCCATGGTTTTGTCTTCCTCTTCTTCTTATACCATCTCTTCTCCATCATTTTCTCAACATCTAGGCTCCAAAACTCCATTTCTTGTGTATAAACTTCAGTAGCATCATCTATATCTTCATCCTTATCATTAGAGTACCATATATAATCTGCATCACACTCTTTCAAAACTTCATATAACTTATTAGAAAATATATCTGCAACATCTTTATTAACAACCTTATTATCAACAACAACTTGATCATGAATATCAACATCAATGTTATCAACAACTTTATCATCATCAACTTGATTATCAATACAAGGGTTATCAATGTTAGAGTAATAATTTATTACGCTTAATTAATTACATCATACTGGTTAATTAATTAAGTCACTTATTCCTCTAGTTGCTTAAGCTAAACTTAGGCACATTAATAATTGATTAATTATTAAGTGTGCACACTAGGGTTTCATTTAGGGTTTCCCTTTTAGGGTTTCTTGATCTCCTTCATAAGGATTGATCTCTTTGTAATAATTGAGATTCTGATAATGCATTTTACACTTTGAGGTTTGTAGAACATCTTCTTGGTTTTGCATGTCTTTTGCATGTGACAGGTATCCATTTGCATGCAGGTGATCTTGGATTCTAACATGGTATCAGAGCTCCAGACCTGCGCTGCCTGTTCGTGATCTGAAGATATGGCTTCTCAGTGAGTTTCAAGTGCAAGGGTTTCCACAGGCATCGTTTTTTGCAAGATCTGGGGGTAGCCAAATTTTCGGGACACTATGGGCTCAAACGGACATCACCATCGCGTTCGCAGCGCCCCAAAACCCTAGAAACGCCTATCAAATCGTCCATTTTCGAGCAATTGGTTTCTGAGGCAAAAAAATTTTGCCAAGGAAGCCGTACGGCCTCCCCGGCACGCATTCCGAGGTCAAAAATGGCTCAAAAATTGAAAAAACATACTTTTTGGGGATCTGTGCCTGTGCTTCCAATGAAAATGTTGGGCGCCACCCGCCCGCCACCCGGGCGCCACCCACGCACCACCGCCACCGGCATCCTCTGCCAATCGGCCACCGACTCCTTCAGCCCCCGCGGGCCCTCCCCTGCTCGGCCGAGGTCATATGGATGACCAAGTGCTCGCACCCGGCCCCCCGGCCCACTCTAGCCCCCTCGGCTTAGCCCGCGGTCATATGGTGACCAACGGCCAAAAAAATTTTCTGCAGGAAGTGATTTTTTGCGACGACGGTCTGCAGGCCATCAAATTTATGCCCGTGAACCGTTGACGTCAGCATGACATCAACGTCCGTACGGTGGTGTTTGTCCCCTCCTAACCCTAGTTTTCTCTAAAGAAGCAGTTTTTTTCCTTTTTGCATAACTTGGGTATACGGTATCGAAATTGGGCAAATGAGATATCGCCGGAAAGCTGGTTCCGAGCACTTTCATTTGGTGCAGTTTATTTTTCAGTATTTTCCTATTTTACTACATTAATTTCTGGTTGAAGTCAGATGTACTTTTTATGCTTCCGAGCTCATAACTTTTTGCCACGATCTCCGATTTTCGCTATCTTTGCGGCGTTGGAAAGGTATTGAGGAGCTCTATGTTGTTGTCCATGCACTTTTTTCTGTATCTATCACAAGTTTTTTGTTATTCCAGATTTGACCCAATGGGTGTTTTGGAGATTACTTGGATATTTTGACAGTTGGGAGAGTGCTTCTTGCATCTTTGCACTTCATTTTCAGTGATGCATCATTTAATAATCGACTGCTGCTTCATAGATTCCAGAGTTGTTCCCGTTTGGAGTTTTCGAGTGTTCCGTGGCATCGGGTCTGCTGTTGCATCATTATGATTCCGATATGGTTTCTTGTAGACAGAAGTATCTTTCCTTGCTTGCCAGATTGCGGTTCCAGTGTTACTCTACAGTGTTCTTCCAGTGCTTCTTTGCAGCATGTCATATCATTGTAGGGGGGTTTTGTCCCACTGGGTTTTCCTCCTCTACCTCTTTCTTGCATTTGTAAATGGGTACCTGATCAGGCCTAGTTGCCGGGACCCATCTTTTCTTGCATGCATCTTATTCTAGTGTTTTAGCTTCTTCCTAAGTTCATCTTAAGGGGGGGTGTTAGAGTAATAATTTATTACGCTTAATTAATTACATCATACTGGTTAATTAATTAAGTCACTTATTCCTCTAGTTGCTTAAGCTAAACTTAGGCGCATTAATAATTATTTATTAATTATTAAGTGTGCACACTAGGGTTTCATTTAGGGTTTCCCTTTTAGGGTTTCTTGATCTCCTTCATAAGGATTGATCTCTTTGTAATAATTGAGATTCTAATAATGCATTTTACACTTTGAGGTTTGCAGAACATCTTCTTGGTTTTGCATGTCTTTTGCATGTGACAGGTATCCATTTGCATGCAGGTGATCTTGGATTCTAACAATCAATAACATCAAAAACCTTCTCAACTTGTTCATCAACAACAATTTCATCAACTATTTGATTACCAACAACAACCACATCACTAATTTCAACATCAACATGTTTATTAACCAACAAAGAAGTTTGTTCATCTTCAAGCACAATCGAAATATCATGCATCTCAACTTGTAACTTATCTTGCTCAACTTGAACAATAGATTCAAACTTTACCTTTGTCTCATTTGTTGCCTTCTTTTGTTTTCTTTGCTTCTTCATAATCTTCTTTAGAGGCCATCTTAACCTCTTTGAAATTGGTATATTCCAACTCCTTTGTGCTTCCTTAAGAAGTTGGTGTTCTTTGTCTAATCTTTCCAACCTTTGGCTTATCTTTTCTAGGGCTTCCTTAAACTCTATTTGTTTTGCCTTTTGTCTTTCCTTCTTTCTCATTTCCTTTTCCTCTCTTTCCTTCTTCCTTCATGAATCCTCAGCCTGCCAACATCTCTTTAAAAATTCCATCTTCACAAGCAAGTCTCTCCTTGCTTCCACTTCACTTTGCCACACCTAGGCAATCAGGTTCCTTCCTCAACCTGCAAACAACCACACACAAACCACAAACAACTTTCCCAGAGCATCTTCAGGCTCTGATACCAATCTGATGCAGAGCAAGAGAGGATTCACAACTCAACATTCCATTCACTTGAAAAATTTCATAAAATTACTCATCTCAAAGAATTATTAAGTGCATTCTAGATCACATTAGAAACATAGCCATGGTAGCCCCTAATTTAAGGCAATGAACAGTCATTAATAACTTCTTGATAAAAAATAATAAATCCAATCGCTTTGGTGAGACTTCAGATCACATAATTACAGACCTCCCTTCCAATTTTTATGAGGATCCAACGGTGGAAAATGAAGTTATTACATTTTTCCCAAAACTTCAAACCCTAGGCAGTGTTCAAACCTACCCTCACCAAAATAATCATATATTTCACAAAACTCAATAAAATTCAATGAGACAAAAAGAATTGGAAACTAGAAATAGAGAAATTTCCATCCATATATTATAATCCATTATTTTATTCCATATCATTCCGTACAATGCACCTCTTCAACCTGAAAACAATCTAAAAATCAGAAAATGCATACCAAACTTGAGGTTGTCATTCTTCAAACTTCAAAAGTAATGTCTCCAACCTCTCCAACCTCCCCAATTCGAGTTTTGGAGAGTGTACTTATACATTTACAACCAAAACCAACTATTTTCAACCACTTTTTGGTTAGTTTGTTGACAAAACACTTTAATGACACTTTTGACAAGTTGCTTGACAATTTTCTTGAGCAACTTTTATAATTTTTACAATATATAACAACTTTAAACATTATTTGACAAATGACTACAAATATTACTTCCTAAGACTCAAACATCTATAAAATGGCTTTATAAACCTTATTATAAGACCGTATACACAAAATAGAGCAACTATTTACAAATGGCCTCATGGAGGCTTGAAAGCAACTTGGTGCTCTTGCACCACCTTTGGAAGTCCTTTCCTCATCATCATATGACTTGATTGTAATCTTCCTTCGTGGATCTATAGATTCTTCAAAATATCCCAAAGCTAGGACCAATTTCAAAGTACAAATGTTTAATCCGGCTCCCCCATCTATTAGGACACGTCTAATGTGAGCTTTGTGAACCATGACCTCTAAGTAGAGTGATGAATTATGCGGATGGGTTATGGATGATTCATCCTTTTCAATAAAAGATAAATATGCGGATGAGGACAAGTCTCCCACCATGGCTTGAAATATATTAATATCCAGATCAGGAGAGACAGTTGTATCAACAAGTGCCTTTTCCAGAATGTCCTTATGCATAGGTGATAACTTTAAGAGCTCCAAGATAGAAATTTGGGCTGATGGTTTTTGTAGTTGATCAACCAAATTGTATTGACTTGGAGGGGGAATTGTTGCTTTAGATGAGCTTCCTTTTACAATGATTTTGGCTTGTCCCCTTATCGTAGCATTGACCTCTCGATATTCTTGCTTACCTTTGATTCGAATAGCATTGATTTGCTGATTGTCAGTATAAATATGATTGATAATGGTGTCGTGGACATAATTAACATTCTTTCCCTTATCACCTAAAGATTCCCTCTTTTGATAATTAGGGAGAGGATCCTTGAATGCCTAATGGTTATCATTAACACTATGTCCCTCAACCATGATGGTGTAGTTATCAATCAAATCCTGAACAATATTCTTTAACCCTTGGCAATTGTTTGTCTTATGACCTTTACACCTATGATAATCACAAAAGTGCGAGTCATTCCACAATGGTGGTTTAAACTGAGGCTCATAGTCTCTTTGTGGTGGCAATGTAATAACATTTTGATTCAATAATTCTTTGAGAATGGATTCCAAAGATTGGCCCAAGGGAGTAAAACTTTGTTGATTCAAAAAATATGAGGATCTCGGCACATTTGAATTTCGATTATTGTCAAAATTATTTCCATGATTATTAGTCACATCCCTTGATTGGAAACATTACCTTGGGTACTATAATTTCCAGCATTATTGCTCTGTTGGACACCTGATACATTAACGATGGTAGGATTCACATTCACGTTGTTAGCATCTACTACCCCATCATTCACAACATTTTTATTTCAAGTCCAAAATTGTGACTTGTCATTGTTGTTACCATTGTTGTTGTTGTTGTACGAATTTGAACCCTCTTTATCGATTTTCAGAACTCCACGCTTGACCAAGGCACCTTCAATAGTAATTGCATTTTTAATCAATTTTTCAAATGATTGATGACAATGAAGGTTTAGTCTATAACTCATCTCCTGATTCAAACTATCGATAAAGATCTCCATCTTTTCTATTTCAGGATCAGGACAAGAGTATTAGAAAACACCCTTCTCCACCTTTGCAAAAATGTAGTGAAAGATTCCCCTACTTTTTGTTTCACCTTACAAAGATCATGCATGGTTATCTAGTGTTGGATGTTCTAGGAGTATTGTGATATAAACTTATTTATTGACTCTTCAAAAAAATTTATGGGGGGAGTGATCTTTGAAAGCCACTCCATGCATTGTCCACCCAGACTTCGTGGAAACAATCGCATTAAGTAGGTATCTTCATGAGCGAATTCTAAGCTCATATTTTGGAAATCCCTCACATGTTCAATGGGGTTAGTTTTCCCATTGTACCTATCAAATTTAGGGATTTCGCAATGTTTTGGAAAAGGAATCATTTGAAGAATCCTATCAAATGGATAAGAGCATATGTCATCCAAAACATACTTCTTTGTTGTACCCCCTTGCATTTCTTTTATTTGCTCTTGTAATTATTTTATTTGTTGAGTAAGGGCACTAAAATCATTAGGAGGAGTTTCAGGATTCTCTTTAATCCATTATGTATCAAAATCAACAAGTATCTTAGCTCCTTGATTAGCTAACGAAAGGAAATATCTTTCCTTGTTTCATTCTAAAATCCTTTCCATAAGAGTATGGAATTGGGGATCCTACTCTACTTCTTGAAGCTTTTCTTTCGTTATCTCCTCAGCATGAAATGGATTTTCTTCCCTATCAATATTATCACCCATTTTGCTTACTATTTTTTCTCTTTCATCTTTTTCTATGTGCTTTTGAGATCTTGTGACAACAGGCATAAGGTTTGCCCAAATTCTACGAACTTTTGATCAAAAGAATGAAATAGTGTAATTTTGATGGATATGAAAGTCAAGATAAAATAAAGATTCTATGACAAAATATTTTTAATTTTTAGCTCATGATTCCTTGATTGAAAGGATGAAAATCATGTTTGCGGGAATTAAACCAAAGATAAAAAATAAAGATGATTTTTCACTTTGTGAGGTTTTGATCGTAGCTTTGTAAAAAGATGGATTGTGATAAATGCCTAATGTGCTTGAGTTCTCTATTGCAGAATTTGATTGGGATGAGTAGCGTATGTAATTACGGGTTGGGGAATATAAGAAGAAGGAATACGCTGACTATGGTTGTGCCTTTGAGAAAGGACCCTTTTTTGAAAGAAGGCTCATGAGTATAAAAGTTCTATAGCATAATCATCAGTGAAACCTCTAACATAGTCATGATATTAGTGATTAAAGGTCTTGTGTTCAAGCAAGACCTTTCAACTTTGGTATAGAAATTTCCTCTTCTTCAATAACTTCTTATAACCGAGAGACTTCTTTGGCTTTCTAATCTTCCTTTCTAGAGACTTCTTAGCAAAAGTTGCAGAAATCCAAACTCAGAGCATGGAAAAGACTAGAATGAGAAGACTGATTTTTGAATGTCAAAAAAATACCTTGGCTCGGACACATAAATGCACCAAAACAGACTGCCTATGCACCAAAATAGAGCATAGATGTGTCAAAACAGAGCAAAAATGCGTTGAAACAGAGCACAATGCACCGAAATAGAGCACAGATGTGCCGAAATAGAGCATTGATGCACTGAAACAGAGCAACGATGTGTCGAAATAGAGCAGTGATGCATTGAAACAAAGCAGCGATGCACTGAAACAGAGCACAAATGCACTGAAACAAAGCACAGATGCACTGAATAGACCAGCTATGCACCAAAATAGACCAGGAATGCGCTAGAATATCCGTTTAAACTTTTGAGACAAACATATTTAGACAGTTTGATATTTTCGGATGATCTTAATCTAATTTAAATGTGAAAAAAATGGCATATAGTAGGAGACAGTTATTTTGTTAATTCTAAAAGCTAAACAAAGAGTGTATGTTCTTGATATTTTCACAGGTATTGAACAAGATAAGCACTTCAATCAGACTCACTCTTAGTTTTCAAATAGGTCATCATAGGAATCACAACCCACAACTTAAAATCGTGTCGACTCACACAGTCATGTCACCCCCTAGAGGGTGCCTATGTTTTTGTCTTTTCCAAGGGTGTACTCAAGGTGATGGAAGTGGATACCGAATGCCCTAAGAAAACAACTGGTGGTGATTATATGGTGAGTTTCTTGGGGGGTGATTCTTCCCTCCCCTTGCACCGTGATTAAAATGATGTTTGGATACTAACACGGCTGGCTTTCTACACTATGGTTCGTAGTAAAGGTTTTCGTTGGGCGTGACAATAGATAAATTCCCTTAGGAGACCTCCCAATCTTTAGAACAAATATTTTGGGGATGGTTATCTTGCTCACTTCCATTGAATATGGGTTTCCCCAAAATTCACTTTTTATTATAGTGGGTCGGAAAACTTGGCTTTAGTTGTTCCCACTTGGGTCGTTCCTCTTGGGTGAGTACTTTTTCCCACAAGAGCAGGCCCTCTAAAGGATGTAACAAAGCATAAATATTATAGGAAAATGAAAAAGGCACTGTGGTATTCTGGTCACCTAGCTAAGGGGAGAGCATAGACCTATTGCCGCAGACAAAGCAAACAATGTTCTTTATATAGCACTAAATGACAATGATCTAAACTAAGTGAAGATGTTGCTTCACAATAGGCATGGGGTTTATTTTAACTGTAAAAATAGTGTGTGATGACTACCCTAGATTGCTTCATTTTAAACCGTGTCTATCCTAGGGTTGCTTCTTTTTAAACCAGAAAGATCCTATCTGCGGAATGTGTCATAATCATTTTTATTTTTTTTACAAAGCCCCTGTATGAGCTAAAGTAGGCCACCAATGCGCCAAAATAGTTGATGAATGCGCTAAAAGATCAATCCAGTATGAATGAAAATAGGCCATCTATGCATCGAAATAGTCCATGGATGCGCTGAACCGAGACTCATATGCACTAAAAAGCAACTCCAGTCCGTCACCTATTAGAAATTTTCTGCAATAAAAAGATTAAAACGGGGGGATGCCCCATGGTGGGTGCCAAAAATGTGTGGTTAGAATAAGTGGGTCAATTGAAATGTAAACTAACACACCAATGAGACATTAGATTGAAAGAAAACTAATTAGAATACATAAATGCAAACTCTAATGACAACAACTTCTTCAAATTTGTCCCATTGTCCCCTATCTCCAAGGATTTGATTAAAGATGTTGGCTCTCAGTTGTGTATGCAATAGCTTTTTGAAATGACAACTTAGGAGAATGAGATTGATTTAAAATGTATGTACATTGCTAATGATTTAAGCTATGAAATGAACTTAAGATTCTAATGCTATGATTATTGCTATAATGCTGATATGCTGGTTCCAATGCAAATATAGTAACTACGCATGAAATCTAGGATGATATCTACTTATGAGAAGGCTGTATTTATAGATTTTAGAAAGGCAAGAATCTAGTTGGCAAGGATCGACGATTGAAATTCAAACTTGTTAAGATGAACGGTGAGAGATGGAGAGGTTGGGAGAAAGGTGGAACGTTGAAAGGAAGGTGGAAGAATGTTTTCAACCCACAAGACCATCCTCATTCAAAAATGGAGATAAACATGGCATTTATCTTTCATTTATGAAATTTGGTTGAAGTTTGAGGATAATTGCTCAATTAAATAAATTTATTTAATTAATTTCTTGTGACATGTGCAAATAGAAGTTTCCATAATTTAAATAATTAATATTTAATCATGTGGGAAGTGAAAAAGAAAGGTAATTAAATATTTTACAATATTTAATTAAGTGGGATGAAAAAGATACTTAAATGTATAATATTTAAATATGGGATGAAACTGGAATATTCCATTGTTTTGAATTTAAACATTCAAACTTTAGAAACATAACGATAATTAAATAAATAAATTATAAAATTTATTTAGTTTAATTAAGAGGAAAGCAACAATAATTAAATAAACTTATTTAATTAATTAAACCAAAAGAATTAGGAAAATGAGCAATATAAATAAATAATTAAATTTATTTATATGTAGATGACTTCAGAATATTAATTAAATAATTGATATTTAATTAATTAGCAGTTTGAATAACCATGACCATTTTTAGATGTGTACACTACCAAAATCTCATTGGTTCTTTTCCCTCCTTAAATGTACTTAGACCTTGGTGCATTATTTTTGATAGGTATGTGGCATAGTCATAAACCACATTAAATTTTAATGTTGGAGGTGTCTAGCCATATACATGAGGTCTATAGGAATGGTGGATGGTTCATCTATGCTAAGGATTTGGCATAGGGAGTAAACCATCTTTTTGAGAAAAATAGCAAAATACCTCGTGGGAAAAGGCTCCTTTTCATCTTTGCCAATCTTCATTTGTCTTTGTTTCTTTCCTTTGCTAGTGGAAGCAACATGAACAAGTAGCATTATTGTTCTAAAAGTAGCCTTTGTGTTCTTACACTCTTCCCTAAAATATTTGAGGTCAATTGGGATCATGCTCACATTCCACTCATGCAAATTTAAAACATTTGCAATCTCCTCTCTAGTTATTTTGACCAGTTTGTTTCCTACAAATGACCTAACTATCCTTGAAATAGGGTCATACCTTGAGGCAATATCCTTCAATAGATCAATATCCATGTATGCATTTGGTACCACCAACTTCACCAAGTCTAACCTCCAAGGGTTGAAAATAGGGACACCCAGTTTCCTATTTCCAAACTAATTTTGAAATAATTGCCACCCAAAAATTGGTAATTTAGCATCCTTAATACCACAAATTTTATCTTTCAACCCTTCCTAAACATGATAGCAATAAAAAAAAATGGCTCCCTCAGCCTTTTTTCTAGTGGAGGTATTTAATTGGTCCATTACATCCTGGGAGAGAGTCCTACTTTGGGTTCCTGAACTCAACACTTGAGTTGTGGGTGCCATAGGTAGATATAAATACTAAAACAACACTAGGTTATACAGAAGGACACAAAAATCATAGCACCTCAGAACCAATACTAGGATACCAATTATGGGACACACAATTACAAAACTCAACAAGGCCTACCACCTTTTAATGCACACCCCAACCCTAATAAAACACTTTAAAGCAAGAAGATGAAATAAAATAATAGATATCTACCCTAGCTCAAGCTTTCTTCTTTTTAAAGAAAAACTACAGGGACAATGCTTGTTTTACTTACAGTTTGCTAATGGTATGAAACACCAATTCTTGATGTAGTGAATCTTGGAATGTATTTTCTCGACCTCTAGGGTATCTATGAATCAATGACAATCTTCAAGTATGAAAAAGAAACTAGCCTTAAATGTACTTGTGTTGATGCTAGATGGCTCCAAGTGTATTTACTGCAATTACTATTTGCTTGTGTGAAAGGCAACAACTCCTACATCTACAAGTTTGATTTTAAATCATGTCCATAGATCAAATTCTGATGCAGCACATCTGACAGCTCCAAAACACATCATCATCACTCCTTACATGACCAACCAATGCAAAGCTCACTAATAGGATTCCAAGTCATTTTTTAGAGGGCCCCACATTCCTTCCCTTGTCAATAGGACGATACATGCATCAGCATCACACACACCATGCAACAACTTTAAAATATGATTTTAAGGCTTTCACGATGTGCACTCAATGGCTCGGATTAGATTGTACTATTATATCCATGTCGTTGATTCTTCAACTTAGGTACATCGAGTGTCGTAGTGGGAAATGGGTCCCACATTTTTCAAGGGGACACATGTCACAAATGCGTGAGCTGCACAACTTTTCAAATATGAGTAATTTCAATCTTGTACGGTGTGTGCTCATGGCCAAGATTTAATGTTTGAAATCAACGGACTCTTTTTTTGCACATAAAACTAAAGTTTGTCATTAAAAGGGGACCTTAGCTAGGTTGATGGACAACATCCCTTTATTCAACAATCAAAACTTAAACAAAAAATATTAGGGCTGACTATGGGAAAAAGAGAGCGATAATGAATAAAAGTAATTTTACAAGCCTAGGTAAAAGGGTCGGTAACATCAATAGATACAATGACTTAAGTGGTTATTAAAGTAATTGAAAACCTGATATAACAAGTCAAAACACAAATATAAAACAAGGGTTTAAGGCTTGAAGTAGATTTGAACTAAGGTTTCAGACCTAAAACCCTAGGCCAACGAATTGTTAAACTTTAGAAGCAAAGGGACATTCCAAGCATGGGACTAAATCAAAATTTATTCATATTTTAGAAATTCCATCAGTGGCTCCAACTCGGGGATGCATACCCTTAGTGGGTATGGCGAGAATTCAGATCTCAGGTTGAAGCAGACCAACACAAAAAAAGCAAAAACCCAAGAACCTATCTGGACAAGACAAACAAACACAACAAAAAAGGAAGACACCAAACCTATATACAAAATCTACAAGACTGTACAATGAACATGGAAGATATCCTATTTCAACATAAATAGTATTTCAAGAACTATCCATGTACTAGCAGTTCAATAACTTCACCTATTAAAGATTGCAATAAACAATTCCTTTCCATGCATATCAAAAACTAGATAAGGGCCCAACCATAATGGATCAAACTTCCCATGATTCCCTTTGTCCTCCATTCTTGCATTCCATATTAAGACCATGCTTCCTAATTCAAACTTCCTCTCAATATTCTTTTTGTCATGTAAGTACTTGACTTGCAATTGTAGCTTTTCATTCCTTTTATGAGGTAATTGCCTTGTTTCATTCAACTCAATTAACTCATCCATCCTATGTTGCATTTCATCACAAATATCACTACCATATTCTTGGAAAATTTTGTACATTTTAAGTAGGTTATTGTGAGGTATTTTAGCCTCAACCCCATAAACTAGATTGAAAGGGGAATTCCCAATAACCTTCTTCACTGTGGTCCTATCAGCCCATAATGCTAATTGCAACTTTGAATCCTAGGCCTTCTTGTTCTTCTCAATCACCCTTTTGATGATCTTCCTCAAGATTTTGTTGGTTGACTCAGCATGTCCATTTCCTTGGGGATGGTAAAGGGAAAAATAAGAAACATTTATACCATACTGATTACATAAATCAATGAATTCCTTAGACCTAAAACACATGGCATTATTAGAGACAATTATTTTAGGAACACCAAACCTACTTAAAATATTATTCATTAAGAAATCAGTGACAACTTTACTAGTTTCCTTCCTAGTAGGTATAATTTCAGCCTATTTTGTAAAGTAATTAGTTGCAACCAATATCCAGGCATGTTCTCCATTGGACTTTTCAAAAATTTCTCCAATGAAATCAATGCCCCATTGTTGAAAAGGGTTTGGCACTAATACTGGCCTAAGTGGCAGATTTCCTAAAAAAATTAAATTGCTAGTGAACCTCTAACAAGCATCACACCTCTTCACAAAACTATGTGCATCTTTAAATACCATGGGCCACAAGAAGCCTGCTCTCAAAATATTATGAGTAGTAATTTTGGCCATGTAATGGCCTCCACATGCACCTTTATTCTTCTCAATCAAAAGATCTTCTGCCTGATCTCCATCTACACATCTGGGCAAGACACCTTCAGGGATTCTCCACAAAAGTTCACTATCAATGATAACATATCTAATTGCTTATAATTTCAAAGTTCTTATCTCATTGTTGGGTAGACCCTCAGGGCATTGCATGGTTTTTAAATACTCAACAATCCCTATATACCACCCATAGATTTGTATATCACATGTAGGTGCAACATTTTCATGCTCAACCTGATTTACCTAGTTGGCTTCCAGGTTTGTCTCAGACATCAACTTAGCCAGGCCTTGGTGTCTCACCAACTTGTTTATTTGGATGTCAATGTTGAACTCTTGAATCCTATTTATCCACCTACATAGATGACCTATATGTCCTTGACTTCTGTTGTAGGAACATATGCAACAACTGTAGCCCTAGTCAAATATGGTCAAAATTTTTTGATAGCCTTAAACAAGGCGTATGCCTTATTTTCTGTAGCATCATACATCAATTTAGCCGATTGCAATGACTTGCTAAAGAAATAAATAGGTTGTTCAAAACCTTCATCATTTTTTTGGAGTAGGACCCATACTACTATGTGGAAAGAAGAAAATATGAACAACTGAAAAGGCTTTGAGTAATCAAGGGATTTAAGAATAGGGGCTTCCTTAATAGAATATTTAATATCTTGAAAGTCTCTTGCAATTTCTTTTGTCCATGATAATTTCTCCCCTTTCTTTAGAATCTTAGATATGACCCTTACAGTCTCAACAAAGTTGGTGAAAAACCTTCACACAAAATTATTATGCTCGAAGAAAGACTAAATTCCCTTTACATTCTTAAGTTGGTGAATTTTATCAATTGCTGCCACCCGTTCAGGGTCAATCCAGAATCCATCTTTTGAGACAATGTGGCCTAGTAACTTTCCTTCTTTTACTCCAAACTGACACTTCTTAGGGTTAAGAGAAATTCCATACTCTAAAGCTCTTATAAATATTTTTTCCAAATGTAAACAATGGCACTCCTCCTTTTTACTATGTTCAGTGAGATCATCTTGGTAAATGGCTAGAAAAAGGTCAATAAAATCATAAAAAGTCACATCCATTGCTCTTTGGAATGTGACACCAGTGTTCATGAGGACAAAAGGCATCTTTATGTACATGAATGTTCCCTGGGGTGTAGTGAATGTAGTCTTGTACTGCTCAACTTCTCTTACCATCACCTGATTATATCCCAAAAATTCATCCATCATGGAAAGAAATTCAAACCCTATGGCCTTTCATAACATGGCTTCCATGTTGTGCAAAGGATAGTTGTCTTTTAGAGACGCTACATTAAAATTCCTGAAATCGACACATAACCTAATATCACCATTTTTCTTTCTAACAGGGACTAGATTTGAAACCTAGGATGAATGTTGGATAGGCTTGGTGAGTTATTTTTGCATATCTGGTTGTAGTGTAGGATTGATAGGCCTTTTCTTTTATCTGAACGGTTTTGCATCAGGCTTCAAATAAATTTCATGCTGGAACAAATCTTCCCTATATGCCTTGAGATCATCATATGACCATGGTAAGACATGCCTGTAATTCCTTAATAAGGAAATTAACATGTTTCTCACATGGGTTTTCATCCTTTTTCCTATATACACCCTATTAGGGGAATTTTATGTCCCCAAGTTTACCTCCTCTAGGTTTTCCCTATGAGAATATGTTTTCTTAACTCATAATTTATTAGGGCTATCGAAAACCCTCTATAATGCAACCAATCTCAAGGGAATCTCGTTGGTTTTTAATTGAATTATCTCATTTCCAAACAATGTCTCCTTTCCATCAACCTCAACTACAAAAGAGCTAAAGTCAATCTCCCGATTTTCATATCTATCAACATAGTGCAAAAACCTCAAAATATCATTGTCATCATCAAATACCTACCATTGCAAATATTGTCAGTCACTACAGGATATGTTTGTACTTCTAATTGGGAGACACCATCAAAAGTGACATCATCTAGCCTTACTACAATGTTGGATAACAGGTATGCCCTGACATTTTGTCCTCTCTCTACCTAGTCTATGCCAAAGGCATCAAAGGATTCAATAGTATCCCAAACAACATTTCTATATTCCTGAAGTCTTTTATATTTAGCAACAAATCGAGACCTAACTTGGGAAACCACCAACTTAGAATCTCCCAATACCCTCAACATCTTAATACCATGCTTGGAAGTGAGTTTCAATCCAAGCAAAAGAGCCTCATACTTAGCAACATTATTTGTATAGGAAAATTGTAATAAGAAAGAGTATTTGTAAGAAATCAGAATGATTCCTACACCAAATCCTTCTTTGGAACATGATCCATCAAAATACATCATCCAAGGATAGTCTCCATGTAAGTCATCAACAATCTCACAAAAAATTGATGCATGGTCCAAATTTTCCTCTGACAATTCTCCCTCAACTTGGAAAGTATTTAGACTAGTATCTACAAAATGAACCCTTATTGGTGGGTATGTTTAGGATCATCATGGAAAAAACAGGCCCTTAAGTGGCAATAAAAAGACATAAAATCATAGTTAGACAATTTGATGTAAAAATTTGAATAAGTTATCTGTATTATTTCAAAAAAATGTAAAAATAGAACTGTAGCAAATTGAATGTAGTTTCTAAACTACTAGACCTTTATTTAAAAAATAAAAATCTATTTGGTGAAAATTTGAAATTTCAATGCAGTAGTATTTAAGTTTCAAGGTAAAAATAAGCAGTAGGTGTTTGTCTGACCACCCTAACCACAATAAAATGATAATATTTTTTTATAAGCTTTTAGATATAATTAGAGGACTCATGTCTCAATGTGATGCATATTTTTTTATAAATTTTTTCCAAGTAAATAATTAATTATGAATTTTTTATTACAAATTTTTAAAAATATAAAATCTCGTCTATCTAACCACCTTATCTTGGTCAAAAATTCATGAAATTCAATTTTTTTTTTTAATCCTATAGTATGCAAAGCATAGAATGTGACACATGTTTTGGAATCAAATAATGTGATACCGTTTGAAAGTTATAGATGTTTTTCAATCAACCTATCAATTAGGACTTTATTTGTAGTTCTAATAGAAAATGAATAATAATTATTTATTAAATTCAAAATAAAGAATAATTTATATTGGTGGAAAGTTGAGAATATCCTCTAAAAACCCTTTTCATTTCATCAATTTTGGGTAAAAAAAAGTCGTCAACCACATGGGCCATTATATGGCTTACATATCACCACTTTTTGGCCCATCATGATCCTACACATACCCTGGTTCTTCTACATACTTCACCATGTGACAGATTCTTCCCTCCCTCACAATCTTAACATCCTTCTAATCAATAGAAAAGGTGGAAAAATATAGGTCATGTTGTATACTCCCACCCATGGAAGAACTCCACTATCTTGATAGTAACATCCCATAGGCTAATGGGATATCAACCACTATAGCACTCATGAATAGTTCCTTTTCTGGGAATGCTACCAATTTGTATGGAACTCTATTGATTACCCCTATAACAAGCACTTCTCTAGAATCCATACCATAAAAAAATTCATATGTGCTATCCACCATCAAGCCCATCTCCTCCATGATCTTCATGGGCATTACATTGTTGGACACTCTAGAGTCTATCACACAATTCCTAAGCAATTTACCAGCAATGATTAAGCTCAAATAAAATGGGTTAACTCAGCTCAGATTGGTTGTAATGGTAGTTCCCAAATATATTTTGAGGTTTTAATTAATGACCACCTTGACCTCAACATCCTTCTCTTGACTACTACTCAATCCAGATTGTTGCATAATCATCTCATGCTTCCTACTTGTAAAAATACTATTGATATATGCAACGGTCTTATCTTATGCTCATTTATTCTCATCATTTCCAAGAATGGGACTATGACCCTGACTTGTGACAACAATTGGAACATATCTATAGGGGAATAATTTGGTGTCTCAGGGAACACAAATTCTTTAGGACTTACATTTTCAACATGTCCTGAAGTCTTTTCAGTGCTGGATTTATCATGCTTGGCTCCTTCAATCTGAGGGGCAACTTCTCCTTCATTTTTGCTCTAGTTCCTTTCTTAGCCTAGATTCTCAACTCTTTTCCCTCCTTGGGCTACATTTACTCTATTATTATTTTTATTTGTTTATTTTCCTCCCACTTTGTCCTCTTTAACAAAAATGTTGGCTAGACTACCCTGGATACCACTCACAATTATATTTCTTAGATTTTAATCACTCCTTGCCTTGGTAGCCAGTGCAACTATATATCTTAAAATCTCTTCATTTGAAGGTCTTTGCAAAGCAATATTTTGAGACCCTAGAGTATACATAGTGCAATCAATATCTCCATATTCATCTAAGAAAACTTTCTAATGATGCACACTAGCCTCTTTCCTCAGCACATCCACATCACTCACATCGATATTATCACCCGAGGAATACTAAACACACTCAAAGTTAGATTTAATAATGAACACATTTTCCATCTACTCATGGCCTTGAGGGTAATCTGATTCCCCTTGGTCATCGTGAATTTCTTCCAAGGATCTTGAAATAGCACACTATTTTGATAAGTGAGGAATCTTGCATACTTCACACCATGGAAAGTCTTCAACAACATTTGTGGAATTTCTCTACAAAGGATCAGGTGTGCCTTGAATAGTTTTTTGATTGTTGTTGACTGGCTTCCCATTATGTCAATTAGTATGATAGGGATAATCCTGTAGCCTTGGGGCCCTTTCATTTCTTTGGAATTGAGGTTTATCATTATTTGTTGCTTTTTGTAGCAAGTTGAGGACCTGATCTAACTCCTTATCAAGGGCTGAGCTTTTTCTAGTTTTCTCATTGTGGACCTTGGGATTTTTTGAAATCCTAGAATCATCCCTACGTCCTACTTTTCTTGACGCTCTCCTATTATTTTCAATGTTGATTGCTATCTTGTAAGCCTCTCTCAGAAACTAGGGATTCTTGTCTCTTAGTAGATAACACATTTTGGAGTCATAAGCATTGCAGTATACTACTAGGCAGGAATTCTCATTAGGCAAGAGGTAAGTAGGAACTATGACCATGGCCTTTTGAAAAATTATATTGAACCTAGTTTCCATCTCATTTTGGTCTTTAGTAATGTTGTTAAAGTCATTCAATCTGAACCTAGGGTCAGTCTGATGCCCATATTACTCTCTAAAAATCTTGTAGAAGACCTCTTTAGAATCAATGCTCAAATCAAGTAATCCTCTATACCAATCCCTAGCATCTTCTATCAATGATTGCATGAAATACTTCATGGAAACATCATCATCCCATAACTCAAATTATTCTTCAAAACTCTTGAAAGCCTTTAGGTGATCTTCACCACTGAAGGCATTGTTAATAGTAAACTTAGGAAGATGCTTCCTAACATTGCTAGGTATAGGATTCAGGTATCCTAAGATATTAGAAAAGAAAAATCTCCTATACCTATCTATCTAAGGTGGCCTTTTGGCATCTCTATCTCTATGGAGATCAGTATGTTCTCCATCTCTCTTGTTATTAGGCTTACTTTCTATCTTATGTTTCCCATTTCCATCATTGTTGTTATTTTACTTCTTATTTTCTTCGTCATTCTCAGAGTAAAAATTTTCATCCTTATTACTTCCTCCACCTCCTCCAACTTTACCTCCACCCCCACCTCTGTTAGGTGTGTGTCCATCTAGCTTATTCTCTTGGGATTCAGTATTGTTCTGTCTGGAACTTAAAGGTTCAAGTGTAGGGATGGAATTTTTTAGGAAACAAATATTTCTTGCCATTTTTGCATTAGAAACCTCCATCTAGGCTCTCTTCAGGTCTTCCTGCAACTTCTCATTTTCTAGCTACAATTTTAATAGCTTAGGATTTAGGGGTGTAGAAGATGAAACAAGGTCAATCTTAGGATTAGTGGTAGGGATCTTAGTAGATGAAGTATGGGTATTTGTGTTAGTGTTGGTAGTAAAAGAATTTTTCTTACTTTGATCTATGTGCTTCTTCCCCTAATCAATAAGGGATGCCCTCTTTGAAGAGGGTGGAGGGTCAAGGGTTTTGGTAGTTGTAATATTTGTAGCAAATGTACTAGTGACAAAAATCCCCATCTGGATCGTTGCTTTGGAAATCTCTTGTGTGATTTGGAGTGATGCTTTAGTAGCATCTTCAAAAACAACCTTACACCTAGCGACATCTTCTCTCATTTTCTCAAAAAAAATTCTCCTTTCATCTCTTTCAAGTTGCTTGGATCTGACCCTATCAGCCTTCTTCCTTAATGCTCTTAACCAATTCTTCTCTTCTTGTTCAACAAGCCAGCTTTCTTCATCCTCTAGGGCTTGCATGTCCTTATCTATATCCTCCTCATTTTCTAAGAAGTCATACTCACCTGGAGCAGGAGTATGAAAGGTTTGGTCAACCTAGCTTTCTTCAGGAGGAAAAAATATACCAGTACTAGGAAGTTCTCCCTTGGGATTAAAATTTCCCCATGGAAGACAGACCCAGGCCCAAGGGTAGGTGGCTCTAGAAACTACTTTCTTGTGTTCCAAAATGCCCACCTAGCTTCCTCTCATGATATATCCAATTCATTTTCGAACACTTGTTTGACATGAAAAATTCCCTAATCCTCCCCAAACATTGTTGCCCCACGTGAATCTCCTTGATAATTTTTTTTTTTCATTGTTAAAAGTAGGAGACACTCTAGCGGGTGGGGATTTAGTAGACTTACCCAATTCATAAGTTTTCTTTACCCAATGTGGTTTCTTTTCTTTAAAAAGCTCGAGTTGTAGCTTAAATTCAAAATTCTTCATCTGGATTCACTTTCCTCACATTTTTTTGTGAACTTTCTATACTTGCATCACCTTCTTGGACCTTCCTTCATGCCTCCTTTTCAATTCCTCAATGTCTTCAAATATTGGCATGCATTGGTGCATAGATGTAAGAGTTTCCACCCAAATTGATTGCGACAAGTTTATATAACTTATATTATGAGTCATACAATTTGCACAAGGTTCTATTGATGCATACAAACATTAACAAATATGAAGTACTTTGAGTCGATCATTCTAAATCAAGCGTTTTAACACGTGAAAGCATTAAGATGTTCAACATAAACTTTAATGGAAAAAATTGACAAAGACTTTGGTAGAAGTTCACAAGAATTCAACTAGACCAACTCTATAATCGATAACACCACATATCATGGTGAACTTTGATAAGGAATATGGGTGAACAAGATTTTAACCAGTGTATAAGCTCCCTAGTAGAGTCACCATTTTGTTGGTGTTTTTTTAGAACTAATCAAATCTCACCAAATACCTATGAGTTTTCCACACTCAATTCTCGAATACTTGCAAGACAGTTGGCCAACGAACCAGATGAAGCCTTAATGCTTCATCTCCTACACTTTGGGCTCTGAAAAACCTGGGAAGGTGATCCCACAACGTATCTCTTTCAACTTGTCTATCAGACTATAGCATACATTGTGTGTCAAAGAAGATGTATTATCATCAGATGCTAAGGATGAAATCCTTTAGGAAATGAGCAATTCCTCTAAAGAACCAAATACCACAAGCCAAGAATACTATAAAATAGAATACAGATGAATCAATTAGGACATATTTATAAAATATGTTCTCAAATCAAAAACCAAACCTATAAGAAATGTGCTATATACATTAAGATTAGTGCCTTATCTCAGGGTACAGAGTCTTAACAAAGTGAACTGAACTGTAAGGTAAATTCAATCTTTGACATCCATGATCTTAGTGAAAATAATTACAATTCACATATTAACAATCAAAACCACTGACTACTTACATAATCCATTCAACACTTATGTAAACCTATGTTCTAATTAAAGAATTCTAATTTGTTCATTAAACCAAAGCCATAATAAAAACACAGTTCATTGGAAGAAAACAATGAAAACCAACTGAAAATATTCTTGATCATATTTTCATTGATTATCCATGTAAAATACAATGATGTAGAGATGAAGGAATTAAAAGATCAACATATTTTCTCATGACATGCCTAAGAAGCATACAATTGAAAATTTTAAGTTTCTTATCTCAAAACCTAAGACCTTGACTCAAAACATGATATCTTTGTGCTTATTCACTTGCATTGCTTCGATCTAGAATTCAACAAAATACCTCTAGATATGGCCATGAATTCCCTTTTATACGAACAAGGGATAAAATCAAGCTTCGAGCCAATACGTACACATGTCTCATTTCTATTGGACTATTAAAACATATTCCTTTGTAGTTACATTTACAAATGGAGGGAAACACATGAGACAAATAATATTCACAACAAAAAATATAACCGCCTTTCAAAAGCCATCCTGAAGTATGATGATAACCTTCATACTATTGTAACCTCTTTTGTCTTCATGAGCATCCATAGGAGAGAAGGTGAGTCATCATCCCGGTCAGGAAAAACACCAATCCATGTCAACACCAATCAACATTTGTTCATTACACCTTCAGCTGAGGAGAAAACATATCTTTATACAATGTAACTTCTGAGGCTAGACATGTACTATACTTGACCAAGTATATGTGTTCACCTACTATATTCTCAGCTCTAAATAACCGATTATAATCGTCTTCCATGATTCATACTATGTGTTTGAAGGCCAATCAAACCCAATAATTTGATCAATCTTCTTTCTATATGGGCCATACTTTATCATTATAGAAGTAGCCTCTTTTTCAAAATACTAGAAGAAACCAATGATGAAAGACAACTTCTCCAAAGTATTTTTCAACATATCAATGTCAATTCTCTTACAAATACATGATGCTTAAGAGGCTATAGTTGCCTCGATCTGATCTCTCCATGCTTGTAGAGGATTAATCCCATCATCTGCATCCTAAATGTCAGGTAGTAATGGGGTATCCACCCCATCAAACTTGGCTTTCAACTCCTTTTTTCTAGCATCCATAGGAGAAACAAAACATTGAAAACTCTACTCCCCAATCTCACTGATAAATCTATAGGCTGGGATAACATTTGGATACATGTATTCCTTCTTCCTTGCCCCAATTGCCATAAGCTTCAGATTTTCAACCCTCAAAATCCATTTATCTAACAATGGATTAGCCAATTCCCTATCTCTTTCAGATAATTTTACTTCTTGAATCATTGAAGCATAACTTGAATGAATTTTATTCAATGTTCCTTGGATTCTCCTATTCATATGCTTGAAAAATGTGTGAAAATTTACAAAGCTAGTTTCATACCCAACATTTTGAGCCTGTTGAAGCAATTCCTTATATTCACTAATCTAGAACATCAATTCCTCCCTGATAGGTTCAACTGATTAGGCCACTCCTAACACACTTGGTTGTTCAACTGCCAAAGTTTCTTGGCCTATATTGTAAGTCATCATTGACAAGGATTACTCAAGAGGTGGAGGAGAACAATGAGTCATAGGTGATGTGGGTATTGCATGACTTGGATTAGTAGGCCCCTAAGACTAAAGAGTCTACACTTGTTGTCTTAATAATTCCACTTTAGTTTCAAGCTCAACAACCCTTTGCTAACTCAAATTAAACTCACTGATCAACTCATTATACTTACTCCTATATGTATCTCTTTCTTTGTTGAGGCTTCCCACTATGGCCTTGGTGAACCTAGCCATATTGATGGTCATATCAAATACCTCCATTGCAGGGGTATTAACAACTCTCTTTATAATCGATTATCCTTTGAAATTAGCCAAATGTACTACTATTGGCTTCTTAGGTCTAAGGGATAGTGACCATATAGCTAGAGCATCCCATTCTTCACTAAAAAGAAAATTCCTAAAGCACCATTCTAGCCTCTTCCTATGTTTGGAATAGATGTCTCCCAACCCTCCTTATTTTTTCTAGAACAATGACATCAACTATGTCCCACTCAAGAAGTAATAAAACACTACTCATTTGCACTAGTGCTCAAGCTTCATCTGGCTTAATATTCTGAAACTTATTTTTTATCTCACTTCTTACATTATCTTGTATAGCCTCTTCTAGGAGATTAGGGTGTATATTTTTTTCTTTGGATACCCTCTTAGTATAATCTTGAACACTTTCTCTCCACAAAAAGATTTTCAATGCCTTAGTCTCAATGAATGAATCATCTTCCATAAATTCCTTGCAGGCATCTTGCCTTAAATTATCATCATTGTTTAGGCCACAAAAATCCATTTTGCTCAGCCTAAGGTCACTTGTTCCAGAGCTTGATGCCACTTATCTTGGAGGAGAAGGCATCCCTTGTTTCATATCTTCAGGGGTCACCAAAATGTCATCCTCATCTAAATCAAAATAATAAACAACCTTACATACCTCAACTTTCTGCCTCTTCGCTGGGAGTTTTTTTGATGGAAGGGGTTCCCTAGGAGGTGAATCAATATCAAAAATAATTGGAGGAGATTGCCTAGGAGGGGATTTCATTGATCTGTGAGGGGAAAACACCCTCGATTGCTTTGCTATAGTAGGGGTTGGCTTTATTTGTTTTTTCCTTTTATTTTATTTCCTCCTAGAGTAGATCCTTAATTTTGGTTTAGCCTGATAAAAAGGTCTTTCCTCAAGCACCACTATGGGGTCCTGTTCCACTACCACTAATTTCCCTTTGTATGTCATTGCATGCTCAAGCCTCAATACACCTACTATGTCTTCAAAATTATGGATGGCATGCATGACCCTATTAAATTCACTTGTAATATTTGGCATAAGATTATAATTAGGATATTTTTTTGTAGCTTGCTCCATCATCTTTTGGAAAGCCAAATATTTTTCTTTTCTCTCATCCTATTCAGAAAATTCCATGATATTTCTAATAACATCCTTAGGATAATAAAAAATTTGTATAAATTGACCACCCCTATTTTCTGCCTTCAAACCAACAATAAAATCTTGTGGATCATGATTTATTGGGTGTGTTGTTTTCAACTAATAAGGCTCCAAAAAAATACTAAAATCCTTCCAAGCACCTTTGACCATCACGAAATCAACAAACACTATCCATGTAGGAAAGAATGACCCTTTCTTTCAAGAGTTTGGCAGATGTGATGTCTATGAGGCCCCCAACTGTCTCATGATTTCAATAAATCCTAATATTAAAGGCACATCCCTTGGGAAAACATAAGGATTCATAGGAGTGTCATACACTCAAAAAATAGTAGTATGAGGGTGGGCAATTATATGACCTAGTTATGGCTCAAATTTAAATTAGTCCTCCTATCCATAGACCTTAAAAAGTAATCGATTTCCTTTGGAATCATAGGAGGGTTAAAAACAAAACATCCTCTTAGCTTTGAGGAAAATAATTTTTTGAACACCACATAGTCAAACATTGAATCATCTTTATCCAGAATATGTGTCCAAAATTAGACAGGAAAATCAGTGTCATCCTTCGTCTTCTTCAATTTCATATATGTGCCAAAAAATTTCTCCCCTCTAAAAATGAACATATGTATCAACAATGAGTACAATGAAAATCTCACTGGTTCTTTGCCCTCCTTAAGTGTACTTAGACCCTAGTGCATTCTTTCTCACAAGTATGTGGCATAGTCATAAACCACATTAAATGTTGAATGTTGGAGGTGTCCAACCATATACATGAGGTCTTTAGGAATGGTGGATGGTTCATCTATGCCAAGGATTTGGTAGAGGGAGTAAACCATCTTTTTGAAATAATTAGAAAAATACCTCATGGGAAAATGCTCCTTTTAATCTTTGCTAATCTTGATTTGCCTTCTATTCTTTCCTTTTCGAGTGGAAGCAGTATGAACAAGTAGCATTATTGTTTTGAAAAGAACCTTTGTGTTCTTATAATCTTCCATGAAATTTTTGAGGTCAATTAGGATCATGATCACATCCCACTCATGCAGATTAAAAACATTTCCAATCTCCTCGTTGGTTATTTTGACTAGTTATTTTCTTGTAAATGACCTAACTATCCTTGAAATAGGGGCGTACCTTGAGGCAATATCCTTCAATAGATCAATATCCATGTATACATTCGGTACCACCAAATTTCCTAAGTCTAACCTCCAAGGGTTGCAAATAGGGACACCTAGACTCCTATTTCCAAACCAATTATGAAATAACTACCAACAAAAAATCAGTAATTTAGCATCCCTGATACCACACATTTTATCTTTCAACCCTTCCTGAACATGATAACCATAAAAAAAAATGGCTCCCTCAGCCTCTTTTCTAGTGGATGGTTTTAATTGGTCCGTTACATCATAGGAGAGAGTCCTACTTTGGGTTCCTAAAGCCAAAACTTGAGCTTTGGGTGCCATAGGTAGATACAAATACTAAAACAACCCAAGGTTATACAAAAGGATGTAAAATACCTAGCACCTCAGAACCAATACTAGGATACCAATTATGGGACACACAATTACAAAATTCAACAAGGCCTACCACATTTTAATGCACACCCCAAATCTAATAAAACACTTTAAAGAAATCAGATGAAATAAAACAACAGATATCTTCCCTATCTCAAGCTTTCTTCTTTTTAAAAAAAATGATATAGGGACAATGTTTGTTTTACTTACGATTTTCTGCTGGTATGAAACACCAATTCTAGATGTAGTGAATCTTGGAATGTATTTTCTATACCTCCAAGGTACTAAGAATCACTGAAAAATTTTCAAGTATGTGAAAGAAACAACCTTAAATGTACTTGTGTTGATGCTAGATGGCTTTGAGCATATTTACTACAATTACTATTTTCTCGCACGAAAGGAAATGACTCCTACATTTATAATTTTGATTTTAAATCATGCTCGTAAATCAAATTCTGATGTGGCACATCCAACGGCTCCAATATGGGCCAAAAATATGTCCTCATCACTCGTTACATTATTGACTAATGCAAAGCTCACCACTCGGATGCCAAGTCATTTTTCAGAGGGGCCCACATTCCTTTCCTTGTCGGCAGGACAATACATGCGTCACCATCGTGCACACCATGCAATAGACTTTAAAATATGATTTTATGGTTTGCACAGTTTGCACTCAATGGCTCAGATTAGATTGTACTATTGTATCCCCACCATTGATTCTTCAACTTAGGTACATCGGGTCTCATAGTGGGAAATGGGTCCCACATTCTGCAAAGGGACACATGTCACAAGTGCATGAGCTACACAAATTTTCAAAGATGAGTTATTTCAATCTTGTGTGGTGTGCGCTCACGACCAATATTTAATCTTTGAAATCAATGGGGTCCTTTTTTGTACATGCAAATAAAGTTAGTCATTAAAAGGGGGCCTTAGCTAGGTTGATGAAAAACATCCCTTTATCCAACAATCAAAACTTAAGCTGAAAATATTAGGCCTGGCTATGGGAAAAATAGAGAGATAATGAATAAAAGTAATTGACAAGCCTAGGAAAAAGGGTCGGTAACATCATCGGATACAATGGCCTAAGTGGTTATTTAAGTAATCGACAACCTGATATAACAAGTAAACGCACAAATAAAACAAGGGTTTAAGGATTGTAACAGATTTGAACTAAGGTTTCAAACCTAAAACCCTAGGCTAATGAACTGTTAAACTTCACAAGCAAAGGGACATTCCAAGCATGGGACTAAATCAAAATTTATTTAGATTTTTAAAACTCCATCGGTGTGCTTTTAAAGATACCCTTAGGGAACGAATTTTGACCTCAATAGGCAAGATAGCTTTAGAACCAAATACCAACGAGTACAGAGTGGCGACAAAGGGAGTGTGAATGCTTGTGCAGTAGGCCCATAGTGCAGGGTTAAGTTGTAAATTCTAGTCATGACAAACATCATTAATAGTATTTTTAAGGATTTTGATGTTTGTTTTTTTAGATTTCTCAGCTTGGCCATTACTCTGCAAGTAATATGGTTTAGAAAAGTGATGTTGGATATGGAATTATTGGAATAGGTGGAAAAATTCTTGGTTTTTAAATGGGCGGCCATTATCCATGATTATGGACTAAGGAACACCATACCAAAAAATTATGTAGTTAAGTATAACCTTATAAATTTGTATGCAAGTAATGTAGGTCATAGGAATGGCTTCAATCCACTTGGTGAAATATTCAATCATAGTAGTGATGACCTTATGGCCATTGGAGGATGTAGGATGTATCTTACCTATGAGGTCAAGTCCCCATTGGAGAAAGGGCCATGGCGAAATTATTAGATGAAGCTCTTGTGTTGGTGTGCTTATCAAGTCTCCGTGAATCAGACACTGTGAAAATTTCTTGACAAAGACATATGAGTCATTTTCCATCATAGGCCAATAATAGCCTAGCATAATATTTTTAGCTAAGGTGGGACTACTAGAATGGGATCCACATATACCCTCATGTACCACACATAAGGTTTCCTCTGCTTCTTCAGCATAGAGACATCACAACAAGCTATTGTCTAGGGCACATATATAAAGTGTATCTTTGATGATGGTATACTTGGAAGACTTACGATGGATAAATGTCCTAAATTGGTTTTCGAGAGGTCTAGGGGTAGGATTTGGGCATGAAGGTAGTCATATATATCTGTGTACCATAGGGAAGTGGAACCAAATAGTTCACACACCATCGTAAAATCTAGGATGTCAAAGGCAGGGACCAAAGCTATTCTACCAAAAACTTGAGTTTAGGCATGTTGTTAGGTATATCCAAGAGTGAACCAATGGTTTCCATAGCATCTACTACTATGTTCTAAATGTGGGGTATTTGATGAAAGTTGATGCTATGAAAGTATTGCTTAAAACTATCTACCATCCACTTGTATGGGGAAAGCTTCTCATCTTTAGTTTCATAATCATCATTAACTTGTCAGACTACCAGCTAAGAGTCTCCATAAAATTGTAAATGTTTAATCTTCCATTTGATTTCCATGCATAATCGTATTACAAGAGCCTCATATTCTGTTATGTTATTGGTGCATGGAAAAGTAATTTTGAATGACTTAGGAATAGTATCATCTTGTGGTGTGACAAATAATATGCCTGCTCTTGAACCATGATTTGTGTGGGACCCATCAAAGTATAACATCCATGTTGTTCTTGTGTCAGTGGTGAAGATGAACTCATCAAGAAAATCTAGAACTAGAGCATGATCTACCTAAATTTGTGTGTCAACCATCTAGTTAGCAATAACTTGTCATTTTATAGCTTTTATTTATACATACTAGATGTCATATTCACTGAGTATCATTACCCATTTAGCCAGTCGACCTATTAATGTTGGTTTAGTTAGGAGATACTTCAAAGGATATATCTTTGTGACCAACATGGTTTGGTGGTTTAACATGTGTCTAATTATTTGGGTAGAAAAAACTACTACAAGACAAGCATGTTCTATGTGACTATAATTTAGCTCATATCCCTCCAAAGTATGGCTAATATAATACACCACCTTTTCATGGCCCTCATTATCATTTTTTACAAGTAAGGCTCCTAGTGTTGATGTGGTTGCTGAAATGTAGAGTATCAGAGGTCATGCATTTGTAGGTGGCATTAGCATTGGTGGTGAAGTAGGTAATCCTTGATCTTTTGAAAAGTGTCTTAGCATTTATCTATCCACATAAATGGTAGCCCCTTTTAGAGTAAATATTAGAATGGATGTATCTTATCTACCAACTACACTATGAACTATCTGATAGACTGCAATCTCTCTTGTAGTGTCCTTAATTGAATTATATTGGCTAGTGGAGGCATGTCCCTTATATAGGTTTCACTTTTGTTGGGTCCACTTCAATGCCTCATCTAGAGATAATGTATTCTATAAGTTTTCTTGATTGCATTCCAAATAAACATTTTTTTGGATTTAGCCTCATTTTGTATTCTTCTAGTCTTTGAAATATCTTATCTAGGACATCTAAGTGATCAGCCCTTTTTAATAATTTTTCTATCAGATTATCCACATAATCTTCCATGAGAGTGTGTACAAGGTCATGGAATATGGTTGTCATGGCAGGTTGGTATGTAGATCCAACATTTTTGAGTCCAAAAGGAATGATGTTCCAACATTAAGCTACCCATGGACAAGTTAAAATTGTCTTTTGTTGGTCTTTAGTTGTCATTCTGATTTGATTGTATCCCAAAAAACCATCCATAAGGGACAACATTTCATATGCCATTGTTAGGTCCACAATCATGTCAATGTTTGGAAAAGGAAAGTCATTCTTTGGACATGCTTTGTTTATATCTCTAAATTCTGTACAAATTTTGATGCCCCCTATTGGTTTCATTATAGGAACAAGATTGGAGATCCATTCCTCATTGTCAATTTATCTAATAAAGCCGACATCCAATAGTTTATTTAGTTCAACTTTGACTAATAAAGTAATTTGGGGGTGCATTTTCCCTAACTTCTACTTCATAGGCTTAACACCTGGTTGTAATGGAAAATGATGTAATACCAGGTCAAGATCCATTCTAGGAATGTTAGCATTTGACCATGCAAAATTGATCTATCTTTCTATGATGAAGTAATCAAATTCAAGCTGCTATGTTTCTATCAAAGATTCTGCAAAATAGATTACCCAAGGATTATATTCAGTGCCTATGCTGATCTCCATAGATTTCTCAACTAACATTGGTTAATTTTCCTGAGTAATGGGGAGAATATTCAACCCTCCATCCTTGGGTGCCTCAGAGAGGTTCTCACCCTTGGATGTGTCCTTTATTTTTACTTTTTCAGTGTCCAAAGCCACCTTTCAATTTTCACCTAGGGACTTTAAATTTTTATTCTTTTCATTAATTTTCTTACTGTTTCTATTTTTTGTGACAAGAGGGGTGAATAGACTCACCAAAATAGGCCATGGTATCTAGCTCTATGGCAAATCTAGTGTTATGGTCACCACTAGGTATACCTTCTCATAGTCCCATGAACTCAACTATTGCTTTGTTGTTCTCAAATGTACCTAAGATAGGGGTGTCTTGTTGATCCAAATTGATAAGTTGGGGATATATGAGGGGCATGTCATCATCATAATTATCAAAGGTAGAGTCTTAGAGGGTGAGGATAGACCTACTAACATGTGCACAAAAATTTCTTATCAACTCCTCATTATTTTTCTTAGGGATTGGTAGATTCTGAGGTGGACCCACTATAAAGGTTTGTTCATCAGAAGCAGGTTTGTCAAGTTCCCATGAGGTAGGATCAAGGGATTTCCAATAATAATGTTTGATCCATTCTTCTTTTTTCAAGTATGTTTGAGGATGGGAATTAGGTGGATTTGGTGAGGGATTAAGCATTTGGTCAATTTCCCCAAATAGTTTATCTAGGTCCATGAAGGTGGTGGAGGAGAGGGAATCCCACTCATAATCATTTGAGTCAGGGGAATCATAGTGGAATGGGTTAGATGATTTGTTGGATTTCTTGATCTCTTCAAAAGCACTTACTTCCTCTTGTGATAGTGTTGAGGTACTAGGAATTCCAATCTTAATCAGTTGAAACCCTAGCCCTAGGCCTTTTGGTCGTTGAGAGACAATGATGGGTTCAATCCTCCCATTCTAATGTAGTCTTAACCCACTATGTATGCCATATCCTTTGCTTTGTATTATCATGAAACCTTTTCCATACTGATCTATAGGTATTTGAACGGATGGAGTAGGGTCTTCATTGTCTTCTTTGTATACCCAATAGGTCACATCTTCTTGATCCATAGCTTCTCTACTTGATTCTCCCTATTTTTTGAAAGTCATTGTGGGAGGGACATTTAATGTTACCATCAATTTTCTCATATCTATTGTTGGTAGACCATATGATTTAGGAGGAACCAATTAACTGGAAAGATAATATGCTTTAATATGATACTCTCCACAACCCTTATCTTAGATCCCGACCTTAGGAGTGTAAGATGGTGTTTTGGATGCATTGCTTTAGAAAGAGTGGATGGATCAATGTACTAGGATGATTTGGATGATGAATCCTTTTGATTAACAAGCACTTGTCATTGTGGTATTTCGCATAGGCTAGTGCAATATTAGAAAGGATTAAGATCACCATCTCTCATGATCTCAGTCCCATTGTATAGGAATTTAAGACATTGATGGTAAGTGGAAGGTACAACCTTCATAGCATGTATCCATGGTCTACTAAGTAAAAAATTATATGGAAGGACAAGATCTAAGACTTGAAAATTAGTATCCATAATCACAGGGCCAATTTTGATGGGGAGCGTCACAACTCCTTTAGATGATCTTTCTTTGTCATCATATGCCTTTATGACAATACTATTAGTAGTGTCCACATATGCCTCTGAGAAACCTAATGCCTTAACTAGTTTCAAGGTGCAAAGATTCAACCCTACTCCTGCATCTACCAAGACTCATCTAACTTTCATTTTATAAAAAAGGACTTCGAGGTGTAATGGGTAATTAATGTTTGTCTTCTCAGTTGACTAATCTTATTGAGAGAAGGTAGCATGATGAGAGTTGGTTAGATATCCTACCATCTCTTAGAAATGATTGAAATCTAAGTTGGTGGGGATGGTCTCTCTTTGAAAATATTTGTCGAAGATGGCTCAATGGTCAGGTGATATAGTCAATAGTTCTAGGATAGAAACTTGTGTTGGGGTCTTCCCCAATTGGTCAAGAAAATTGTACTAAGATTTGGAGGACTATGGTCATTGGTGGAATGGAGGACCTTTGATGGTTATCTTAGTTCGAATAGTGTTGACAGCACATTTAGGAATTTTATTTATGGTAATGGTTTTGATCTGTCCATCAGCGGATTGAATATGATTTATGATTGTGCCTTGGTTATATTCATACTTTTCATTAGCATAGTTAGCCAAAGTATTGGTCTTATTTCTCAAACCAGAGGTTTTTCCTTTTCCATGGTCATAAAATGGATCAGTGAAGACCTTATGGTCATTGTTTGAGGATGTCTATTTTTGTCCATTGACTTCAATAGTTTCATTTTCAACAAGATCTTCTATGATGTTCTTCAATTCTTGACATTATTGTAGATTGTGTCCCTTAGTTAAGTTGAAATCACAACAAGCATTGTCATCCCACCAAGAGGGTTTAAATTGTCTAGGATCATATTGTCCTAGCTCAAGAAGTTGTATGACTTTGTGTTTCATTAGTTCTTTGAAGACTAATTCAATGGGTTCCACTAGGGGGGTGAACTCACATTTTGGAAACCTCCTTTGTGGTCATGGTTGTTGTGTATTTAGAAAAAAATTGGTTGTTTGATTGGCACTTTTGGGTGTGTCATGAGAGGGATTGTGTCCTCTAAATGTAATAAATGGTCCTACATGTAGGGTCTTAGCATCGAAAATTTCATCATTGTTACGTTCTTCTTTCGAGACCAAATTTTTTTCCTATCATTAGGGATATTTTGGTGTTGAACATTTGGATTCTTATTTGGAATCTTAATGTCACCTTTTTTAATGAGATCCTTCTCAAGTATGATGCCCTTTTGTACTAGTTCCACAAAAGAAGTGCAACAATGTACTCTTAGGTCACTTCTTAGTTTTGGATTAACGTTTTCTAGGAATATAGTGACCATTTTCTTTTTAGGTATTTCAATAGGGAATCAACTAGCTAGACTCCTCCATCTCTAGAAAAAGGTGATAAAGTTTTTTCCTTAATCTTGTGTGGTGTGACATAAGGATGCTATCAAAATTTCATTTTCAATGTTAAAGGAAAAATGTTCAATAAATTTTCAGCCAATTCACTCCATGACCTTATGCCATATGGAAGTTTAGAAAACCATTCCAGTGCTATTCCAATGAGGGCTCATAGAAAAGTCTCATAAGATATGTGAGGTTATATGCGATGTCCGTGCATGTTGTGGAAAATTCCCTTATATTTTCAAGAATATTATGCTTCCCATCATACTTAGGAAAGTTTGGTATAACATATTTATGTGGGAAGGGTGTCATGTATAAAGCTTTGTTGAAGGGAAATGGACATAAGTCTTCTGCTAAAAAGGTCTATTTTCTAGATATTGCCATGTTATCCATTTGTTGTTGAAGGGCTTGAGTTTTTGTTTGTAGAACATCCACTTGTGTTAGTGATGTGTTGGTTGTGTAGTTGGGCTCTATGTAAGTGTTTTGAAACCCAATGCTTTTTGAAAAATTTTGGTTTAGTGTAGGTATGAAGGTTGGATTTTGATTTGGAATGTAAGAGATCAAGTTTTGATTTGATGTTGGTTTATTTGGAATTTGAACATTTTGTGAAGAAATGACACTAGTGGTGTTGATTTATGGTATATCATGTGTCATGTTTACGCTAAATCTAGGCATTTTGCTTCTAAGATTTGTGCCAAAGGGATTTGGTAATGATGCTCCTACTGTAAAATTAAAGCCTTGTGTCATGCTTGATGTACCAAATGGTGTTGTATGTACTATTGTGGTAGTTTGGGTAGGTATTCTATATGGTATGGTTTTAGTTATTTGAGGAATAGAGGCACTAGACATCATGGTTTTTGTCCCTTGAGTAGATGAAGTTCTCAATGTGTGGATGTCAAATCTAGGAGGTAATGTGTAACCTTTTGCTAACAATTTTTATAGATATCTTTGAGGATAATTTTCCAAACATTCATCTACAAAAGATGTAAATTTTGTATATTGAACTACATCTATGTCTTCAACTAAAACCTATCCTTGTGGGCCTCTAGTGAAATTTTTTCCAATAAGGCTTTGTGAGGTCTGGATGTTCCTGACGATGGGTTTGAAAATGGATTGATGTAGTCTTGTGGATCAGCCATTTCTCTTTGTTTCTTTTTGGACCTTGTTTTGACCATGTAAGATATGCTCAAGATGGGAGTGATGCAAAACTATGTATATGAATGATATGATTTTAGTATATGTTTTTGGATTTTTTGGATATAAGGAATGGATGCTAATGAAATAATGTTTTTGGTATTTTTTTGGCAAATAAGAGATGCTAAATGCTTGATGATGTTCTAGAATGACTATGTCTAAGTATGCTAAAGTGATCAACTTTGGGAGATTTGAGAAGAGGTTACCAACCATGCAAAGTTTAGTAAAGGCTTTAATTTAGTTTTTCAAAGGAGCTTTTGTAACAGACAAAGTGAGTTCCCAATGTAAATGGAAAAGATTCACCAAAATGACAAAAGATAACTGGTAGGATAGATGACTTGGTCCTATGAAAATTTTCATTGAAGGAAAGGTTTATCCAAAGCATGGGAAGTTGGCCTATTTTAAAATATGCAAAGGTGGCTATCCTAAAATTTTGATTGATCTGACGATAATGAAGACTCCTAAAATGTAACTATAGTTTGCAACTGATATGGATATTGCTATGAATAAATGATACTGTAGATGCAATGATGACTAGTATGAGAAAATATTTTTGGTTTATGTTTAGAGGTCACTATGAAAGAATAATCAGAGACTAGTTTTGACTATTTGACCTTAGGTTGTGACAATAAAACTTGTTTTTCTGATTGTCAGGAAATTTCGGTTCAAGTTTAGAAGATGTTTCATTTGACAAATGGTTAGGAGTTTCAGTATCAGATGTGTCATTTTATAGAAAGTTGCAGTTGAGATTTAACAAATGCAGTTCAGATTTAGTGGATACAGTTCAAGAATAGCAATTGCATTTTTATGTAATTAAGATTTGATTTTCATGTAAATTTTGGAAAAGTTTTTAATTTCATTTCAATCTAATTATGATGTTTTTTTTGTAAAACAAAAGATAGTCATAAAACACTTTGTTTTTGGTATGGTTTCAATGTGAAAATGTTTAATTTCAAATAAATAAGTACAATCCTATGGTTAGAAAAGGCATTATCTATTGAATTCCCACTTGGATTTCTCCAAGTGCACTTATTCAGAGTGGATGATTAGAAGCTTGGCCACACTAGCTCCCCCTTACATGTCACTCACTTCTCGAGTCAACCAAGATTCGATTTCTCATGAATCTCCCATGACAAACTCTTGATATCTACTAAGAACCACAAAAATGTGGGATGACTTTAGAGGTTTTACCTCCTATACCAACAAATAGAGGGTTTTTGTGTAATCTAAAAACAAATGGCTTTTTAGTAAGGAAACCTATCTAGGAGGCCACACAAGAGGAAATATTAGCTCCAATAAGGAGGCTTCCAAACTTGTAGAGGTTATCCTCTATAGGTTTTGACACACCACAAGGGTATTGAGGGAATCACTATCACTTGCTTTTCTATAGGAAGTCCTATAATTTTATGTTTTCCTCAACATTAAAATTTGTATATTGGTCAGGAGTAGCTTGGCTTTAGCTCATCACTAGTTTTGAGTCTCTTTGGGGTGAGTATTTTTTCCCACCAAAGTAAGCCCAGATCTAGAGTTAATAAAAAACTCTCTTACACCCAAGATCACACAAGTGCGTAAGGGGAGATGTTACTTTTGTTATTAAATCAAGTTCTAATCTAAGTAGAATATGCAAACACACCAAACACAAACAACAATGATTTATTTTAAGCACCAAATGAAAGTAGGATCTAATATAATCAAACAATCAATTTTAACATCCACTCTTTGAAAAGATTCCTACATCATATTTCATTAGTAATTTTGATTTTATCCTTTGACAAACAAGAGTTTCAACTTATAGGTCCTAGTCAAATGAAGCTGCAAAAAAAATATCAAGTTCCTCTTGCCACATGTTGTCAACAAATTTTTAGTAACCAAAAAATCCTAACCTATTGATTGAAAATGTAAAAACCTAAAAAATCTCAAAACAAACCCTGAAATCGGATAATTGCATCATAGGATGACAAATCTGATGCATGATAATGATTAGTTGTAGTGTAGAAAAAGAAATTGCGGTGTATGTGATGATGATTGTGGTGTGAAATATCAGATGTGGCTCAGGTTATTGTCGACTGTGTCATTATGTCTTGACGATTGTGTCAAAAACATATGGAAAACCTACAAAACACAAAAATTCATATGAAATTTGTAGAAAACTTTGTCATTCACGTTGGGTTCACCAGATGTAGCACAGGGAAAATTCATGGGTTAACAATACAGGAATAAACTTAAACTAATCCTAAGCTAACAATAAAGAACAATGGAATTAATGAATAAACAAAAGAAAGATCTCATCAAAATCTCATCCAATCCATGAATCACCTTCATTCCACTTATTCATTTTGTTGTAGTATAGATGCCCTCAAATTTTTCTTAAGTATGCAAATATGGCCTATTGATAATGATTAGAAAAACATTGAAGAATCTTAAAGTTTCTTTCAAAAATTATAAAGATTTTGGGAGGATTCATAATGATGCAAGTAAAGCCAATTTATAGAAAATATTATTTTTGAATGACAAGCTTCGATTAAAAGATAAATCGACGATTAAGATTAAAAGATGTGGCATGCATTAGGATTAGGGTTAGAGCAGTGTGAGTGAAAAAACATAAATGGTGGGAATTAAATTTAATAATAATTTAATCTTTAGTGGGGAATAGAAGAATAAAGATCGCATGTACGATAATGATTAGAATAGATAAAAGATGAGAATAAATTAATTAAATAATTAAACCTATTTAATTAATATAGGTTTTTAGGTAGAAGATAAGAATAAATCTAGATAACGAATTGATTAACACTAAAAGTCTATCTATTAAAGACAAATAGATATTAAATCACTAGATAACTAAATAATCTAATTATATCTAGACTTAAGTAATAAATGACTAATTAGATGACAAATAGATTATCTAATTACTGAGGAATATGCCATGGATAAACCTTTTTATGAATTAAATAATAATTTAACTCAACATTCAAGATTTTGGTATTAAATTAAATAAATAAATAGTTATTTAATTAAATGGAGAGAAGGCTAAGGGATAATTAAATAATTAAACTGATTATTTAATTATAGTTGAAAGTGTGACAGGAATTAATTAAACAATTTAATATGATTATTTAATATAAGATAGATTTAATTAGCAACGTAATTAAATAATAATATTTAATTAATTAATCAAGAAAGAATAAAGGTAAGAATGAATTAATTAAATAATTAAATTTATTTAATTAATAGAGGGCATACGACTTTAGAAAATAATTGAATAATTAACGTTATTTAATTATGAGAAATGAAGACGTAAGAATTATGCAGAAGTTAAGAGTCACACGCCTAGGACAATATTTGATGTCTACACTATGTGTAGCTTCATCAACTTTTACATTTGAACTCAACTATTTTCCTTAGTCTTTTATTGAAGCATCTATATTCTTTGTTGTTTGTTGAATATCCAAGAAAAGTACCTTCATCACATCTTTGATCAAACTTTCCAAGATTTTCATCATCTCTTTTAATGTAACATCTACTTCCAAACACCTTAAAGTACTTAACAATAGGAGTCTTACTAGTCCATAACTCATAAGGAGTCTTTGTGTTGTTACCTTTGATCTGAAATTTGTTAAGAATGTAAATTGTAGTGTGGATTGCTTCTCTCAAATATACATCAAGAACATTTTCCCCTTTCATCATTATCCTTGTAGCCTCTTGAATAGTTTGGTTCTTCCTTTCCACAACTCCATTCTGCTGAGGGGTTCTAGGAGCAAAATAATGACTCTTTATAACATGTTCTTCAAAAAATGAATTAAACTCACCAAAATTCAATTTTCCACCTCTATCAGACCTTAATCATTTGATTCCTAGGTTTACTTAATTCTCTACTCTTTCTTTGAACACTTTGAATCTATCTAGAGCTTGAGCCTTGTCCCTAAGAAAAGCAACCCATGCCATTCGAGAGTAATCATCAATAAAAAGCATAAAATAACTATCACCATTGAGGATTCCTATTTTTGTGGGACCACAGAGGCTTGTATGAATCACTTCTAGCATTCTTACAGATGATTGTTCCTTTCTTTTAAAACTACATCTTGTTTTTTTTTTCCAACTAATAAATTCTGCAAAAAAATTGGTAGGCTTTGTGATTCTAGGTAGATCCCTTGCAACTTCTCTTGAACTGATCCGAATTAGATTATCAAAATTTACATTTCCCATCCTCCGGTTCCATAGCCAAATTTCATTAATTTGAGAAACAAAGCAATTACCATGACCACTCTGAAGCTGATAGATGTTTCTATGAGTTCTTCTTGCAGCCACCAGTTCCAGACCCTTTTATGATCTCATAGGTGTTATCCTGAAACACAAGTTTAAATATTTTTCTACACATTTTTCCAACAACCAAAAGATTATGCCTTAAGCCCTTAATATAATAGACATCATCAGTACTATTTTTTCCATCAAGATTAATTATTCCTTTTCCAACAATCTTAGTACCAAAATCATCTCCAAACATAACTAATCCTCCATCATACTTTTAGAGTTTAGTGAGCATAATTTTGTCTCAGGTCAAATGATTTGAACATCCACTATCAATTAACCAATAGTATTCATCTTTTATAGCATGAAAAAGTACTAACCATAGTACCTTCCATTTCATCCTTCTTGTTCTTCAGACCAAATTCTCTTGCACATCTACCATGGTTAGTAGACACAGATTTATTTTCCAAGACTAGAAACAAGCATTCATCTTCATCATCCTCAAAATTAGACTCACCATTAGAAATTCCAACATATTCTCTAACATAATACAATTTCTATAACTTCCTATCCTTTATTTATTTATTATTATTCTTATCTTTTTTCTTCTTGTGTGTATCTCTATTTGGACATCTTCAAGCATAGTGACCAATATTTCCACAACTGAAACATTTAAAAGGCAACATACCTTTGTACTTAGTGACACATTTCTTCAATTTTCTTGTAAATTTTTCTTCCAACTCTTTTGAACAATCACTATCTAAATCATCCTCTATCTTAGTTTCTTCGAAGGTTGTTTCAACTTTATCCTTTTCTCTTCCAAACTTCCCCATCTGAAATGCAGTCAAGGTGCCAAATAGTTTTTATTTGGTAAATGTCTTTGGATCATGATTCTTTAATAGTAGAGACCTTGTCATTGTAATCCTCCGGTAAGGTCATGAAGTTCCTCTTTATTACATCTTCATCCTTCATGTTACTACCTTGATTCTTGATTTCATTTTCTACAAGTTCAACTCTATGATAGTAGCTTGAAATGTCTTCACCTTCTTCCAATCTCAAGTTATGAAATCTGCACTTTGTTGTTAGCTTCCTTTATAATTTGACTCTATCATTTCCTTCATAGATATCTTTTAAATTTTCCCATACTTCATAAATAGTGCCTAAAAAAATAACTTTTGTTCATTCAGTTTTAGATAAAGCACCAAAGATAGCATATGATGCAAGAGAATCCTTGGTTCTTTGCAATCCTGCATCAACCAAAAATATTTTCATTACAGTTTTGTTCTTGTTTAGTTCTTGTCTAGTTCAAGTTGGGAGATTTGGTAGTTCATCATATTTTCTAACCAGACACTATGGGTCTGTGTTTTCATTATGAACATGTTCATTTTCCTTATTCCAAGATTTCAGCATGATTTGATATTTTCTGACAATTTATCACTTTCAGATTAAGTGATAGTTTCTAGAACAAAGTGCTGAAGTAGTTTTGAGCCTAATAGCTAATTTGATCTCTTTTGGATCCTTGCATTGTGTTTTAAATTGTTTCATGGAGTGTCCTTGACCTTAATTTAGGTCGACACTTCACCATATGCACCTGTCGAGGAGAAATTCAAATTGAAGGCTGACCTACTTCATGCACATTATTTTTCCTTCATCAGAGATTGTAACAATCTTTGGCTGACATGGATGATTCTAGATATCGAATGTGATATAAATCATTGTAATAAATCATTAGGATGGAAAATAGAAGGGATGTGGTATTCAATGTGTAATATTTTGGCTCGCATTAAGGAGCATGTTAGAATACTGTATTTTTAGCATGTTGTATAAGGTCTCTGAGCCTAATCTATGAACCCAAATGTTGCCAGTTGTATGTAATCAAAAATTTTGATAATAAGATTGTTTGAATCTACATTTGTGTCCATACTCCAAGTGAATTCTATTGTGTAACTCTTGTTCCATGGTCTGGAATATTCTCTTTGAGGATCCTCCTACCATCATTGCACCAAATTGGTATCAAAGCGAGATTCATTCTGTGAGAAATCGTCAGAGTTTGCTTAGTCTTTTTGAATATTTTTGTGTGGTAGTGGACTAAGGATCTAACCTGCATCTATAGAGGACTTGTGTAATGATGGTAGGAAGAAGAAATGGTAGAGGAAATGGACTATGTGGAAATGTAAACCCAACTATAATGGATATGTTGGGAGGAATCGCTAATAGATTAGAAAAAGTCAAAACAGCCCAGGGGAGAGGTCGACTAGTTGATGATGTGAGTGATGAAGAGGTAGAATAACAAGAAGAAGAGGAAAGAGGAAATCAACTTGGCTTTGATCAGGGAGAAGAGAGGTTCATAAGAGCCCTAACCAGAGTAAATACCAAACCACATTTCAATCCACTAGATTATAGTGGTAAGTTGGATTCAGATGAATTGTTTGATTGGATAATGGATATAGAGAAGTATTTTGATTCTGAAGGTACCACCAAAGATAAGAAGGTGAAATTTTATTGAACAAAGCTGAAAGGACATGCATCCCTTTTGTGGGAATATTTGCAGATAGATAGATAAAGAAGAGGAAAGGAGAAGATAAAATCATGGCATTGGATGGTGAATAAGTTAAAGGAAAATTTTATGCCTACAGACTATCAGATCATTTTGTTTTGAAAGTTGTATAATTTGAAGAAAAAGGAGTCAAGTGTGACAAAGTATACCGAGGAGTTCTACAAGTTGAATATCAGATCCAGACATTCAGAGGATGAGATTGAGAAAGTAGCCAGAATATGTGAATGGTTTGAGATCATCTATATAGGATGAGATCAGTTTGATCAAGTTGCTAAGTGTGGGGGAGGCATATCAATGTGCCCTATAATCATAAGAGAATATGAATAAAAGACATGAGCACAAACAAAGAGGAAGAGGTGGAAGATTTCAGAGAGGAAGAAATTTTATGGGAGGAGAAAGAGGATATTTTGCAGATTAGAATAAAGATAAGGAAGTCAATAAGAATGGTAATCCATACCATAGAGATGATGGAAAATCTTATCGGAGAGGAGGATATGGTGGCTACCAGAATGAGGGTTATAGAAAAAGTGACAGAGGATTGGAGAAAAGAGTATTCAAAGGAACTTGTTTTAAGTGTGGTGGAGAAGGCCATAGAGAATTTGAATGTAATCAGGGAGAGACAAGCAAAAAGGCAGAGAATAGTAGAAGAAAAAAATTTGCTGAGGAGGACCTTTTTGGATCATCTAATAAATTGGAAGAGGGATAAGTGTTGGTGAACATAAGAGTATTGTGTCAAAGTGAGATGGAGCAGGAACCGTTGCAAAGAAATATTTTTCTCTGAACCAGATGCAAGGTAGTTGGTAAATGTTGCAGAGTGATTATTGATAGTGGAAGCTCCAAGAACCTATTTTTTGAAGAAATGGTGAAAAAATTAAAGCTAGAAAGGTTGAAACACCTAAAGCCTTATTAGATACCATGGATTCAAGATGAGCATAAGATACTAGTAAGTGAACAATGTCTGGTAAAATTGAAGATAGGAAATTATCATGATGAAGTTTTGTGTGATATCATACCTATGGATGTATGCCATGTTTTGTTGGGAAGGATTTGGTAGTATGATAGATAGACTATTCATAATAGAAAGAAGAAAACATATACCATTGTTGCTAATGGGATGAAGAATTTTTTTTTTCCCTTAGAGGATGTTCCTAAAGTTGAGGTTTGCATGAGTGCTAGAATTTGTTTGGTTGATGGAAGGATATTTCTAGATGGACTGAGACATGAGAACATGTGTTATTCCTTGGTTCCTAAGAAGGTTGAAGACTTGAAGCATGTATAAGAACAACCAGAGGAGATAAAGGAATTGTTGGCAGAAAATGAAGCTATCATTTTTTATAATGTACTTGATGGATTGCCACCTATGAGGAGTACTAGTCATTGCATGGATCTGATTCTTGGAGCTAGTTTTCCTAATAAAGAAGCACACCAGATGACACCCAAAGAGAATGAAGAGTTGAATAGATAAGTGCAAGAGTTGTTGAGGAAGGGTTTGATCAGAGAAATCTTAAGTACTTGCGCATTACCTGATGTGCTAGCACCAAAGAAGGATGGAGAATAGAGGATGTGTACAAACTCTAGAGACATAAAAAAAATCATAGTGAAGTATAGATTTCCTTTGCTATAGATGGATGGAATTATGGATTGTTTGAATGGAGCTAAATACTTTACGGAGATTGACTTGAAGAGTGGATATCATCAAATTAGAATCCAAGAAGGGGATGAGTGGAAGAAAAAAATCAATACAACTGAAGGATTGTATGAGTGATTGGTGATACCTTTTCAACTAAAAAATGCACTGAGTACTTTAATGAGGCTGATGAATGAGATATTGAAGAAATTCTTGGGTAAGTTTGTGATTGTCTTTTTGGATGAAGAATTTGTTTTGCATATAAGATAAGTTTTGCAGAGGTTGGGAGAAGAGAAGTTGCTGATAAACATTAAGAAGTGTAGTTTCATGAAGGAAGAATTGGTATATCTAGCATTTGTGATATTTTTGATTGACTAGAGATGGATCTTGAGAAGGTAAGAGCAATTTTTGAATGGACTACATCGGAAAACATTGGAAATGTAAGATCATTTCATGGATTAGCTAGTTTCTATCAAAATTTCATTAGGAATTTCAGTTCTATTTGTAGTCCGATGATAGAAAAATTGAGAGGAGATAAGAAATATTTTAGGTGGACATCTAGAGTAGATCGTAGTTCTAATTTGTTGAAATAGAAGGTGACTGATCAGCCTGTGTTGGCTTTATTAGACTTTAATAAGGCATTTCAAGTAGACTGTGATTCAAGTAGAAATGAAATTGGAGCAGTATTGAGTCAAGAAGGGAGACCAGTAGCTTATTTTAGTGAGAAATTGAATGATGCTAGGAGAAGGTATTCAGTGTATGACTAGGAGTTTTATGCCGTAGTTCAAGCCTTGAAGAATTAGAGACATTACTTTTTTCCAAAGGATTTTGTGTTGTATATAGATCATCGAGCATTGCGGTATTTGAACAGTCAAGGTAAGTTGAATGAGAGACACATGATATGGGTGGAATTCTTGTAGAGTAATACTTTTGTTTTGAAATATAGGAGTGAAAATTCAAATAGAGTTGTTGATGCTTTGAGTAGAAGGAATTTACTAGCAGAATTAAGAGTGGAGGTATTAGGCTTTGATGAATTGAACAACTTGTATGACCTATATTTTGTAGAACCTTGGAAAGCTTGTAAAGAACTAGTCTTGGAGGATAGGAGTCAGTGGTTGGATTATTTCATTTAGGAGGATGTGTTGTTCAGAAGGAATCAATTGTCTATACCCTGGAGTTCAATGAGGGATAGTTTGGTGAAAGAAAAACATAGTGGAGGATTGGTAGGATACTTTGGAATTGATAAGATAGTAGCATTGGTAAGTGAGAATTACTTTTTGCCACAAATTCATAAGGATGTTAAGAAATTTGTGCAGAGTTGTAGAGTTTGTCAAGCTACAAAATAGAGTAGTTAGAATGTTGGATTGTATAAGCCTTTGATAGTTCCAAAGAGACCTTGGGAGGATATCAACATGGATTTCATACTTGGTTTTCTGAAGACATGGAGAGGTAATTATTCTATATTTGTGGTGGTGGATAGATTTTCTAAAATGGCACATTTCATACCTTGTAAGAAGACAATTGATGTAGTACATGTAGCATACGATTTTTTCAAGGAAATAGTCAGATTGCATGGATTACCTATGAGTATTGTTTTAGACAAGGATAAAAAGTTTGTTGGTTACTTTTGGAGGACATTTTGGAAGAAGTTAAAGACATATTTAAAGTTTAGTTCTACTTTTCACCCCCGAACTAATGGAGAGACAGAGGTAGTAAACATGAGTTTGGGGAATTTGCTGAGATGTTTGGTTGGGGAGAAGACCTAAAGTTGGGATTTAGGCCTTGCATAGGTGGACTTTTCTTACAGTAATTTAGTGAATAGGAGTACCAAAAAGATACCTTTTGAGATTGCTACTGGAGTTCATCCTAAAGGTATATTAGAGTTGTGAGACATCGGTAAGGAAGATAAAAGGAGTGCAGAAGTAGAGGATTTTGTAGAATATATAAAGAAGGTGCATAATCAAGCGAAACAACAATTGGAAGATATGAACATGAATTATAAGGAGTGAGCACATGAAAAGAGGAGACATAAGGAGTTTGAAGTTGGAGATGAAGTGATGGTGTATTTGAGAAAGGAAAGATTTTTGGTGGCACATACAATAAGATCAAAATGAGGAACTTTCAACCTTGTAAGATTTTGAAGAAATTTGATTCAAGAAATGCATATGAAGTAGAGTTACCAGATGGCATGGGTATATCACCTATATTCAACATTGCAGATCTACATCAATACCATAAATCCAAATTAACTGAAGATAGTAAACAAAAATTGGAGAAATAGTTTCCTAAACAAAAATCAGACAAGATAGAAGAGGTTTTGGATGTCAAAGATGGGAGGACAATGCGTGTAAGACAATACAAAGAATATCTTGTAAAGTGGAAAGGCAGACTAGTTGAGGATTCTTCTTGGATTTATTAGACTGAGGTAGATTGTATTGGTTTTCCTTTGGCCCCAACAAAGTGATGGACTCACTTTTCAAATAACCCTAAATGTCTAATGTAGGAGCATCCTTGGTTCTTTGTAATCCTGCATCAACCAAAAATATTTTCATTTTAGTTGTATTCTTGTTCAATTCTTGTCTAGTTCAAGTTGGTAGATTCAGTAGTTCATCATATTTTCTCAACAGACACTCTGGATCTATGTTTTCATTTTGGGCATGTTCATTTTCCTTATTCGAAGATTTCAGAATGATTTGATCTTTTTCTAACAAGTTATCACTTTTAGATTGATAGTTTTAGAATAGAGCACCAAAGTAGTTTCAAGCCTAATGACTAATTTGATCTCTTGTAGATCCTTCTCGTAACTTGCGGATCCTCATGTTGTGTTTCAAATTGTTTCCTGGAGTGTCTCTAGCCTTATTTTAGGTCCACATTTCATCATATGCACATATCGAGGAGAAATTGAAATTGAATGTTGGCCTATTTCATGCACATTATGTTTCCTTTATCGAAGATTGTAACATACACGGATGATTCTATATCTCATATGTGATATAAATCATTGTAATAGATCATTAGGATGGAAAATAGAAGGGATATGGGATTCTATCTATAAGATTTTGGCTTGTATTAAGGAGTATGCCATAGTACTATATTTTGAGCATGTTGTATCAGGTCTGTGAGCCCAATCTATAAACCCGGATGTTGTCGGCTATATTTAATCAAAAAATTTGATAATAAGATTATTTGAATCTACATTTTCCTTCATATTCTAAGTGGCTTTTGTTGTGTAACTCTTGCTGCACAGTCCTGACTATTTTCTTTTAGGACCCTCTTAGCATCCCGTGCTTCCTTCAATGCACTAAGCATTGCTTCCTTGATAATTTGACTCTATCATTTCCTTCATATATATCTTTCAACTTTTATCATACTTCATAAGTAGTGCCTAAAAAAATAAATTTTGTCCATTCAGTTTTAGATAAAGCACTGAAGATAGCATACCTTTCTCTTTCATTCTCCTCATAGGAAAAAATATCATCTGCAAAAGAAGGACCACTATCTAGTTCAACATATTTTTTCTCAATAGATTTTCAAGTCTTGAAACCTAGAGATATCAAGTAACATCTCATCTACATTTTCCAGTCACTATAATCATCTCCATCAAATATAGGGATTTGCAACTTGTGTGATATCTAATCTACCTCAAGCATTTAAGGTCTTCTATGAGAAATCAGATCTTTGATACCAATTATTGAAATGCACAAGACAATTGAGAGGGGGGTGAATTATTTGTACCAAATTAATTTTACTTCTAGCCTTAATCAATTCCACTTTAACCTAATCCGTTATTAAGTATAAACATGAAATGAAAATAAAAGAAATAAAACACCAGAGACACCAAATTTACTTGGAAAACCCAATGAGAGAAAAACCATGGTGAGGATTAACTCACAATATAATAGTAATACAATACTAGATACAAAGGCTCACTGCTCATAAAGGACTCACTATCCAAAAGGAGGATAACTACCTACAAAAAAAGAAAGATAATAGAAAAATCCACCACAATAGGTTCCACACATCCACAACCTGATCAAAGGATTGCAAACACCACTAGCTCACTAATTTTAGGAATCTAACACATCAAAGTACTATCTCCTTGATTCACTTTCACACACTCTACTTTTTTCACTTGTTTCGCACACTTCACACAAATGCCATAAAATTCACAACATCTTGACTTGCATTTATACCTTATTCAACCTTAGAAACTTTCTTCAAGGTCGGCTACATATTCTTTATGTTATAAATTAAAATTAGGTCGGCTACTCAACATTCCCCCAGTGGATAAGAATGAGTGAGGACCAGTTACATACATAATTAGGACCGTAAAAATATCTTGGATCAATCACATGCTTCCTTAATCGATGCTTATTCTCCATGTAACATGTAAACTAGGTCAACCAAACCTAATGAAAACACCAAAGATCTTTGAAGTATGTGCATCCACAAAAAGATGATGACACGTGGATCACACAACATGCTTCACTAGAAAATAGAAAACCTGTTAGAAACCTTTAGATACATTTGTAGAAAATGAAACAATCTTTATACATATAAAACTCTTCAATAGTCCAACTAGACCAAGCTAACACACATAGTAGCTCTAGAACAAGCCTTTCGGAGCACCAAAACACAAGATTTTTTTCCAAAACATAGAGAACGTCAATATTAACCTTCTTATAGATCCACAAGATCTAAGAAAAAACACCAAAAGATTGCAAAGAAGAGACATCTCTCCCAGTCCACAGACAAGTATTTTTACCAGCTGGGTTAACACATCGATGAACATACCTTTCATTCTCCATCAACCCAAAAGCTAAAAATTAGGATAGATTATCCATTGAAGCCCATAAACAAGATTAGATATCTTCACAAGCATAGGATAATCACATAAGAAATACATAGCACATTATCGAAGCACACTCAAAACACACACAACACTATCTTCATTATTTATTAATTTTCTTAGAAGAACTTAATATTTACACATCTATAACACCGTAAATATAGCTACATGTACTCTCAACACTTCTATAGTATCTCAACTATACATGCACCACCATAAAAAACTCTAAAATGTGTCAAAATGAATGGAAACGTCAATGAACACACGACCAAACACATCCATATTTGCAAATAATTGAACTTTAGGTAATGCCTAGTCCCATTGTATAGGCTTGTTTCCAATGATTCACTTTTGAAGGTTTCCCAAACTCTGATTGAAATTTTTTTCTACCAATCTATTTGAGGGTGGTATGTTCTACTAAATTGTAGCTTAGTCCCCATCTTTTTCCACATAATCCTCCAAATATAACTCAAAAAATTGGTATCTGACGTGATAGTCCTTGGGACACCATTTATTCTAACAACTTTCTTGAAAAATAATTTGGTCACTGTAGTTACATCACTAGTTTTATTACAAGCAATAAAATGATCCATCTTAGAGAATTAATCAACAACCACAAAACTGGAATCATTTCCTCATGGTTTTCTTAGCACCCCCAACATGAAATACATACTTAATTTTCTCCATGGTTCTATAGGTATTGGAAACAACATATACAACCTGATATTTTGTGTTTATCCTTTATCCACCTAACAAATCCTACACCTTGTCACATATCTAGTTAAATTTATCTTTGTCTTTGGCTAATAGCATTTATCTTCTACCAAATTTGTCATCTTATCCTTTCCAAAGTATCTAGCCAACCAACCAATTTGAATCTTTCTAATGATGTTTTCTCTCATATATCTATCTAGAATACATAGTTTTTTTACTTTGAAAAGGTATCCTTCTTGCATAAGATATTCACCTTTTATATGCTCCATGTTGTCTACTACTAGATCTTTCAACTGTTCCACAGTCTACCAAAATTCATTATCAGACTCATATAGATCCTTCATGGTATCAAAACCTATTACCTAATTTTTCATTATTGTAAAAAGAATAGTATACATAAAGCATCTACAATGTAGTTCTATTTTTCTTCCTTATGATTTAGAAAAGATGTGTTGCCTTCTAAGAAAGAGACCTATTTTGCATGCATAATATTCAATTTAATTCGAGTCTTAAAATATATTAATGTAATATTATCTCTAAACATGTAAAATATTTGGGAACCAAGTAATTCCTTCAATGTGTCAAAGCTTGTGAAATTACATTAAATTATGCATCATACATAGAATAGTTCTTCCTTATATCATTCAAATTTTGACTAAAAAGGGTAATGGGTTTACCTTCTTGACTAAGGACAACTACAATTCCTACTTCTAAGGAATTAAACTCCACTTCAAAAACCTTATCAGGAATTTGGTTTCAACCACATTCTTCTTCAAAAAATTAAAACTCTCCTTGGCTTCATCGGTCCACACAAACTCTCTTCCTCTTGGGAAATTTGCTATGGGTCCTATAATATTTCTAAACTTTCCAATGAACTTTAGGTAAAATATGGTTAGTCAATAAAAAAATCTTACATCTATTATGCTCCTTGGACTAGGTCACTCCAATATTTTCCTAACCTTTTTTGCACCCATCTTGACACCATCTTTAGACCTTACAAAACTAAAAAATAAAAAAAAAATCTTGAATGAACCTATACTTCTTTAGGTTTGTATAAAGTTTATCTTTTCTTAAAAAATTCATTATGATTCCTAAATGTTTCAAGTGTTCTTGTTTTCTCTTAACTAAAAACTAAATATCATCAAATTAAACTATAAAAAACTTACTAATGTAAGGTCACAGCATAGCATTTATTGGTCTCATGAAGGTTCTAGGTTCATTTGACAACCCAAATGGAATAACCATCGACTAAATAAATTATCTCTAGTATTAAAGGTTGTCTTCCATTCATCCCCTTCCTAAATCTACATCTGATGGTAACCACTTCAAAGATCAATTTTACTAAAATGTGTACCCTTGCAAGTACATTCATCATGTCATCTAGGTGAGGTATAGGAAACCAAAAATTGATGGTAATTTTATGGATTTGTATATTATTTGTGCACATCTTCCACATGCCACATTTTTTGGAGTTAACAACTCTGACACAACACATGGAATATTTTTTTCCTTCACAAAAACTTTATTTACAAGATCTATCGCATATCTATTGAGCCTTGCATGTTGTGAAGAAATAATTCTACAATATGCTTGAATAGGTAAAGATGCCCCTAGAATTATATCAATATGATGTTGAATATCTCTTTTTTGTGGTAGACCATTAGGTAACTCATTTTGTATAACATCATTATAATCATCGAACACCTTTGTTACTTCAATGTGAATTACAACTTCTTCACCCTCTCCTCATTGCACCATTAGTGCATAAAAAAACTATGTCACGTTCATTTATTTAAAAAGATCTCTTTTGGATAGAATACTCTTTACTTTCTCATCATCCTTAAGGGGCAACAAAATTACTTTTGATCCATCCTTCCAAAAGGTATATGTATTTTTCTCTCCATCATGCATAACTTTCTTTCCATATTCCATTGGTCTTTATAACAACATATGACAAGCATCCATTTGAATGACATCACACCATATTTCATCCTTTTAAGTCTTTCCTATAGAAAAATTAATTAAACATATCTTATCTATGGTGACCTCATTCCTCTTTCTAAACCATTAAATATAGTAAAGATGGGGACGCTTTTTATAGTGTAAGTTCAATTTTCTACATTTTTTATAGAAACCATATTTTTACAACTTCCACTATCAACAATAACTTGAAATACCTTTCCTCCTAATGTGAATATAGCTCAAAAAAATATTTCTCTAAATCCAAGAATCTTTACAACATCTAGTTTGTATTTTCTCTGTCTTTAGAGTCACTGTTGTTCTTCTCATCATGAGATTCTCCCCCATATCTAGAAAATCATAGGATATGAATCCTCCTTCTTCATCTTCATCTTGAACCATGTTCAATATTTAGAGTTCTTAGGGTTTCCTTTCTTGCATGTGATTGTTTGAGAATTCAGATTCCCTATAGCCTTTTTCACCACACCTAAAATAAAAAAATAAAAATTGTTGGATTTACCAACCTCTACCACCATTGTAACATCTACCTCTCTAAAACCCTCTTCCTCTTTGTTGAATTTGAGGATTTTATGTGGTTATTTCAATACCATTTATAAGGAGGCTCACTACTAGATAAAAAATGATCATTGCATACAAGGATTTGTTGTTCGAACATGGAGGCTCGCTACCTACAAAAATTATGTAAATAAAATGGCTAATCACTAGAGTTGAATTGATAAAGTTACACCACAAGTACAGATTCAGCTCCTTTGATGCTCAAAGTATTCACTCACATCACAAAAAACTAATCTTCAACCTTCTATTCACACACTTCACTTATACACATAAACACACACTTCTTCTCTTTCCATTTGCATTCCATTCACACTCTTCTTCTAACCATCTTGCATATATACCCACATGCATCAATTAGGTTGGCCTATTTAGAAGCAATTCATATTTTCAAAATGATAACTGAAAGTAATCCACTCGTTTCATGCAACATCATGTCAGCTAGGACCAAAGCTACGTCTCACATATAACAGAAAATTATATTGAGCTATAGACTGAATATTAGGTCAGCCATGATTAACCTAATATCGAAATACAATTTAAAATAATAATTCCAATGTATCATCCAATAATATGAGCATCTGAGAGTGCATAGATTCACTCTTCCAACAATCATAATCCTTTTTCCCAAAACCTTAGATCATACTGATTACCAGAGAGAATAAGCAGACCAAAATACCATATCCAATATTGGATGAGATAAGCTTGATCTACACACTAGTACAAGCTACCACACCAACATGGTGACATGAATGAAAATATAGGACATACTTCCAACAATCTCCCCCTTTGGAATTGATGGAAACATGTGCAAAAAAAAAAATCCAATTCAAAACTCTTCTTCAATCTCTCCAAAAATTCTCCCCAACTTTCTCCAAATCTCTACCCCTTTGACATCAATGGCAAAGGGTGCCAAATAAAATGTAAACATGGTGACATCCAATATTCAAAACTTCTAATTCATTCAAAATTTCAAGCATCTAATCTTTCAAAGTTATTTCAAACTAGAATGACACTTTTTACTTGAAATACCTTCTTGCACCTTTCTTTGATAACATGATATAATTTCTTCCATTCAAGTACTAAAAAATCCATTCCTGTACACATAGTTTCCAATAGAGCCAACTATGTGAAAGAGGATGACCAATCTATAGATGAGCATTGTTTTTCACAATCTTCTACATCAGAGAATATTCTGAAAAGATGGTATAACTAGACCTGAACAATTTCCTTAAGAAGCTAGAAGGTCTTCACTAAATCATCCCTTTTTCCCTACAAGATGATAATTTCAGCTTGTAGTTCACCAACTCTCAGCCTTTGCTTTCCCTCTTTGTCTTCAAAAATATCAAACTTGTTTCCAATGTTGTTCACTTTTGATTCAATTTCTTCAATTCTGCTTCTGAAATTATCAACGAAGGTAGGCCACGAGAGACAATACTTGTATATGTCTAACATTTCTTTTATGAAGTTCTTCATCTCCATTATCATATTTGATAACCTCTTCTTTTCTTTAGAACATCTCTTCTCAATCAAGGATTCCAACTTGCATCCTTCCAGACATTCAAGCATCATTCTCTCTTCAACTATTTCAACTATTTTTTCCTGTAAAGAATTAGAAATGTGGTACATCAATAACTTTATGAAGTAGATACTCAACTATGGCATCATCAAATTTGAGTATGTCAATAGGAGAGGCCATACTCCATAAATCACCAATTTTCTTCATTTTTCCTTTTATTAACATAATTTGGATGTCATCTAGATTAGAAGATTCTACTCCAAGTAGAGATTCTTTTTTTCTTCCTTCTCTTTAGGAATAATAATGATGTTCTCAGAGACAACTTTTATTTTCTTCGATTCTTGAGGGGAATCACTAGTGACTACTTCCAATTTTTTGTTCTGGAGGAAGATACTTCCTCAAATCGACTCGGCATAACTTCACCAAAGCTTATTACTTTCTGCAAGGATAAGAATTTTTTTTTACATGCACTTCCTCTCTGATCTAAAATTTCCAAGTGTTTGCATATTTTTCTTGCAACGAGAATTTCAGATTCCCACTTAATGTCTTTCTTTCCCAGTAGAAAGTTCAAACAATAGAGTACCAGACATGTAAGCACGGACCCAAAAGGAAAAGGGTGTCCTTCTTCCAGTGACATTCATATTTTCTTGGTGAGATTTTAAAGAATTTTTCTACATAGATAAAATTGCTTATTCTCTTTTACCATTTTATGTGCTAAATACACAACAATAGCCGAAGTAGAGTTGTCTCGATTTCTGAAATAAACTTTGTAAGAAATTCGATACGCAACATACCTAACTGAGGAATCATCAACAATGTCAATCAAAAGTTCTAGGGGATATTTTTCAACTCCCGTCATTTCCTCTACTTCCTTCTATTTTATAGTCTTCCATCCAGGAAGATCTCCAATGCTACAAAGTCTAGTAACCACTTCGATCACTTCCATCATAATGGGATAGGATTTATCCAATACAAGGCTGCCATCCTTTAATTTTCTTAACAGGAACAAGATAAATTCTCTATCATCAATGTGAGGGAATCCTCACCACAAATCCAAACCTAGAGTTTGTAAGTTTTATAAGTCACTCGATTCCAACCCTAATTCCATCTTCTTTATTCTGTGATACACAATTTTTGGGGGGGTTTAAATGATTTTCTAATAAAGCTCCCCCTAAGACCATGCTAGGTCTAATTCCTGGAGGATTCATCTACACTAGATGAAGGTACAAATGCATCAATAGTATTTGATTCTTCTTTCATTTTCCATATCTTTCTCCTTTGCTTCTTAACCTCTTCCTTATCAACCTTTATCACTGGTTCATCATCTTCCATAGGAGTAGACTGCTTTCCCTTTTTACTTCTACACACTTTTGAAATATATCCTAATGTTTTGCAATAGTAACAAACAATATTTCTCTCTCTTGTTTGATTTCAATTAATCCCTATTCTTCATTGATTCGCTTTATGTCCAAACATGTTAGATGTATATAAATATCCATCAAATGATTGATTCATTATTTTTCTATTGAACATATTCATCATCACCTAACTAATCATCCTTACTGAAGATCTACACTCAATAGCTTTATGTCTAATATTCTTGTATGTATAACATTGTTTGGAGAAGGGACCAATAAGCTGATTCATCCTAATCCTACACTCAGTTTCCTTATGAAAAAATTTATTACATGAAAAAAAAACACCATTGAATGATGAGTACCTTTATACGTTTGGCTGTCTAATAGGTGATCTCCTTCAAGAGTTTACTTTCTTTATTTGAAGTCTTCTGATTGATTACTGGATTTGAGTTTTGCATTTTTTTAACCAGCTTCATTACCTAATCCACCTTTGTCTTTAGAAGGTTTTAGTCTTGCTATTAATTCATCAAGCTTGGTGGAGCTTTCCTTGAAGTCATCTTCACAAAGTTTTTCTTTCTCAAGTTCTGCTTTCAGATTCATCACTTCTTGTTCAAGCCTAGAGGAAACACCAACCTTTCTTTGTATTACTATTTTCAGGCACTCTTCAACTCTCTTCTTTTCATCTATTTTCAACTTCAGTTTGGTATTCTCATCATTTTCTTGTTTCAACTACTCACTCACTTATCTATATATTTCTTTGAATTTATTTAACTACTCTTTCAATTGTTTGATGCATTCATTTTCTTCATCAATATTTTGTTTTAGATCTCTATTTTCAATTTCAGCATTGTCAAGATCTTCAAGGGTAGTCTAGAGCTCTTCTTTATCTTTTTGTTCGATCTGTAGAATATCCCTCAAGCTATTAGAATTATCTAGAGGAACCAAAGCTTTGATACCAATTCTTGAATAATCAGGATATTGAGAGGGTGGGTGAATTAGTATCCACACAAAATTATTGAACAAACACCTTTAACTACCTTACACCATAGAACAAATAAGAGCAATAACAAAACATGAATTTCCATAATAAAACAACACCAAATTTTATGTGGAAAACCCAATGTGGGAAAAACCATGGTGAGGATTAGCTCACAATATGTTATTTCAATATTGGTTACAAGGAGGCTCACTACCAGATACAAATATATCACTTCTTACAAGGATTCACTGTCCGAACATGGAGGCTCACTTTCTACAAAAATTATGTAAATAAAATGGCTAAATACTAGAGTTAAACTAATAAATTTACACCATAAAAGTAGATTCAGTTCCTTTGATACTCAAAGCATTCGCTCGCATGACAATAGACTAATCTTCAACCTTTTATTCACACACTTCGCTTATACATACACACTTCTTCTTCTCTTCGTATTTTCATTCCATTTACACTTTTCTTCAAACCATGTTGCATATATACCAGCATGCATCAATTAGGTTGGCCTAATTGGATGCAATTCATATTTTTAAAATGATAACTGAAATTAATTCACTTATGTCATACAACTTCATGTCGGTTGGGACCAAAGCTAGGTCTCACATATAACATAAATTATGTTGAGCTATAGACTAAATATTAGGTTAGCCATGATTAACCTAATACCGAAATGAAATTAAAAAACCAATGCCAATGTGCCATCCAATCATATGAGCATCTGAGATTTCATACATACATGCTTCCAACAATCATAAGCCTTTTCCCAAAACCTTAGATCATACTAGTTACCAAAGAGAATAAGCGGACCAAACTATCAGATCAAATACGAGATGAGATAAGCTTGATTTACACACTAGTACAGGGTACCAGACCAACATGGTGAAATCAATGGAAATATAGGACATACTTCCAACAATAGAGACATATAAACTAAAAAACCTAAGAAGCATTTGAGCCCAAAAAAGTAGGCAATACATCGTTATATGAAAATGATGCATGGGAAATTTGATCATTCCTCCATTGAACCAGTGCTAATTGAAGTGCCCATTCTACATATGTTGAGATCAATACCATTGTCTCCATTTCCTTTGACAACCTCCATTGAAACAATATAAGTTGGAGCATCCACCCTGTGGATGTTGAGATCAATATCATTATCTTCATGTCCTTCACCTAATTCTACAACATTTTGAGAATCTAGAATGTCTCTAGGTAATGTCATTTCCCTGGGTCCATGTCGAATATGGTGAGACAAGGAATGATACTATGAATAATTAGTCCTTACAATTTTCAACCATCATATGTCTGAGCTATTGGGCATGGGTATTGAGAACCCTATACAGTGACCAAGGGTCATCATCATAGATAACATTTTTGATGGACCCATACACCTCTTTGTATGCTAATTTTTCCTAAGATAATACTTTTGAAAGAGGTGTCCAATTAAAGCCTTTACTTTCTCCAATTTATAGCCTTGAACAACCTAGAGAAGCTCATCATCATTGAGGTAATTTGGTTAAACTGACTCTTTGACCACAATTGATAGGAGATCAAAGGATTCCACCAGGTCCATTACATTTGACTAAAATATAGAAAGAACTTGAGTGGGGAACAACAACTTGGGAGAGCTTGAGAAAATAATTTCTTAGTCAAGAATAGCCTTAATACTATCCAAAAGACTCAAGCAGGACATTTTGAAAAGCTTTGAAAGTTGAAACTCCCTTACTTCCTTAGAAAAAGAAAGTTCTCTCTCTGATTTTCAGCTCAATTTTGAATTTTTTGGGTAAATATTCTATCCTAGGATGACACATAGTGCACCAAGGTCTTCTTTTTTTTTGAAAGCTATTACCTAGAATAATAGAACTTGAAATACCAACAAGACAAACCTAAAAAATGATACCATAGGGAAAATCAAAAGCACCCTCCAAAATTTTAGATTTGAAGACTAGAATAACATGAGAGCAAGAAAAGTGATGTATCAGAAAGCAATTCCCAAGGCACATGGGAGAAGAAAAAGTTACCCTTTTCAGAGAACCCTTCAACCAACGAAGGCTTATGGTTCCATTTTAAAAATAGTAGAAGACCATGAAGAACCATAATACTTGAGATGGAGAGCTCCACACCTTATAAATTAAAAGATTTGTATGATGGTATCTGAAGACCATCATGAGGATTACACAAAACACAAAAAGCTCAATTGATGAATAAAATTTGCACCACCAATTCACACATCAGAAATCTTTGTTGTGTGTAAAATATATTCATAATTATTACAAGTATTGTGAAGTTAATACACTTGATCAGTTTCATATAAAACCTGTAATAATTACTCCTATTTGCATTGAGATCCTTTGCCACCTATTTGTTAAGACTGCATGTGATTTTTATCACACCTTCAATTCATGCACCATGTGTTGAGATCCCAAGCAAAGGGAAAATTTGATAATAATTGACTTGTGTAAAAATTTATTGCATTTGTGAAGCCTTCACAAAAATCAATTTAAATAATAATACCATTGGTGAGAGGTATAACATGTGTATACAACACACACGTCTTTTTGTAGAAATTGCCACTTAGATGTACTAATAAATTGGTGAAATATACTTTGATGACATAGCCAGTAGATCTCACTACTTGGTGACATAGCAAGATGATGTCAATACCCCAAATGTGAGATCCCCTCCTATAAATCATCATGAACAAGTACAAAATAATTTGTTAAAAGAAATCACAAATTGAAATGTAATGGCATGTGCACAATGATTAAGAGTAGGCATGCCAAAAAAAAAAAATGTTATATTTTTAAATTATAAAATTTCCATTAGCCACAACTATACACAACAATAAGCTATTCTTCTTCACCATTTAAAAATTGATATCAAATTAACTGTGATAAGAGGGTTGATGCAAGAAGTTGGGTCCACAAAAAGTTCAAAAAGTGGAAGTGTTTTTGTTGTTTTTCATAATTTGTCACACTTGGACTAAAAATTTGAGGCACTTACACAATGAATTTTTAAAAAAATCAGTAATATGAAATTTTGAATTTTGAATCTAGTTTCTAAATATGTAAATTATTCAAATACCCAAATTGTAGAAATTAAATTTTGATAGGGATCTATAAAAACCACTTTTTAAAAGTCCCTATTTTTTTACCATACCATGCACGTGTACGGACACCACTTTTTGACCCAAATAAAAGTATTTTGCTAATTCCTTTTGAGGAAAGAGAGCTAACAACATGAAGATTGATGAGGAATTTTTTTTGTAATTTTTTGTTGAATATTTTTTTTTTTATTAAATTTTTATTGGCCTTAATTGTTGTTTTTAAAAATCAACGTGTACGGACAACATAATTTGACCTAAACTAAACATTTTTTGAAACTTTTTTTTTTCATTCTGTAAAGAATTGTCTAAAGATTGATGTCATATAATTTTTTTTACAAGAAACTTCACCAAAAAAAAGTTATTAAAAAACAAAAAAGTCTGATATTTCATGTTTAAGGACTAGTTTGCTTTGAAATTAATTTAAAAATATCAAATATAATCCAATATTAATAAAAATTATATATTTGGAAACTAGAAATCGTGTTCTGTAATGGGTTTTAATTTTATAGATTGATTTAGAAAAAAAATCCATCAACCTTACCATCAAAGATGGACATTCTTCTTCAATCTGCCTTAGTTTTTTAGTTGCAGGTCAAAGGCTAAGGCTCGGATTGCCAAGCCTTTCCCGAGCCTAAAACCAAGGATGCAAGTGGGTTGGAGATTCAAGTTTTTAATAACGCGTATGCATTTTTAAAAACGCGTACGCATTACAAAATGCATATGCGCTCTTTATTTGTTTGATTATTTAAAAAAAAAAATACCTTTTAGAAATGCGTACGCATTTTAAAACGCGTACGCATTTCTAAAAATTATTTTTTTAAAATAAATGACTTGTATGCACTAAAAAATGCGTATGCATTTTATAACGCGTATGCATTTTTTTAGGCTCGGGTACCCAATGCATAACGCATACGTGTTTTTTAATAACGCGTACGCATTTTTTAATAATGTGTACGCATTTTCTGCGAGATTTTTTTTTTTGGCCAAAACTTCCCCTCTTCGTGGACCCAACTTCTTGCACTTACCCAAGATAAAATATTGAAATGGATCTTTCCTTTAAATGATATTGATGCATTACACCTTATCTATATGCATTTCCCTCTTTAGAATTGATTGTATTTCTTTTGAGATGTTTCATAACTCTTACCTCGGATTATTTCCTCCCGATCTTGCTCACAACCCAAATTTGCAAACAGTTCTACCAAATGGTTACCTTCTCTATAAGTATGTGTGATCTAAAAGTGTTCCACACTAGCAAGTAACCTCCAAACTCAAACAAGAAAATAAGTGATTTACCAAATGTAACTCTTTTAGGCTCTACAAGTGTTGATGATTACTAAAGAGTCACCCTCAACATAAAGCTTTAAACAATTTAGATTTAGAGACATTTGTAATCCTAACAAAAGGGCTTGCACTTCTACACTATTATTTTTTCATGAAGATAGCTTTATTAATTTTGCATTGATTAGTCAACCATCTAAATTTCTCAAGACAATACCTACACCTGATTTCTCGGGGTTACCTTTAGAGGCCTCATAAAAATTTAACTTGAAAAAAATAATTACTAGTGGTTGCCATATTATTCTCTTTCTATCAACTTTATTGATCATAGGAACTTGTAAATTTCCTCCAAAAGGGATAACCAAACTTTTCAATATCTTTATTTTCTTTGAGTCCCAATCAATGAAAATTGAACCATTTTTTTTAGCATTATGTACAAAAGAATTTGCTATTTCACCTATTAAATTATCCATTTTGTGAAGCACTTGATCAATATTTGAAATTTTCTTACAAAATATCCTTTTATTTCGCTCCCACTGAATACACCACAAGACCATAGAAGGAATAATTCTCCAAAGACATTCACACAAAACACATTTGATATAGAAGAGGCCAACTTGATATGAGATCCCAAAGTTTAGTTTGAAGAGGAGCATACCAGCTTAGCTTTGATTGAATGAAGTTCCAACAATAATTTTCAAAGTAACTGTTATCAATCAGATATGCACCCTTGTTAGATTTGCAAAAAATCAAACTATCTATTGAAACATGGAAACCTTTCTCAGATGTCGATGATCTATGTGAAAAGGGAATCTCTAGGTTGAGCTGGTTCTCCAAATGATGAATCCTATTCCAAGTGATTTATGGGAAAAGGGATAGAAATATGAGCTTGAATGAAATCTATGATCAAAAATGACTTTTAGGATTTAAAGATGACTCTGGTTTTTCCAACAAATAGTTCATAGAAAGCAACAAGAATTCACAACTTCTCATGCACAATAATGATTTGCATGACGATTCAGATTTTGAATACAACATGAAAATTTTACTTATGATCTTTCTACACCAAACTGAAATTCAAAGACATGACAAGGATTTTGTAAACATAAATCACAAATTACATCAAACTAAAAACTACAATTGACACAAAATTAATAAATAGGAAAAGTTATTTCTATTAACTGAAGGAGTATTACAAGTCTGAGTTACAAGACTCTCTATTTCACATGAGAGAAAGAATCAATAATCTGGATTGGAAAAACACATAGTTTTTCTCTAAGATATACCACTAAACCCTAATCCAAGCTCAAAGAAAAAGCTCCAAGAAAGGTAACCAAAACTGCCCAAGCAGATGGCACAAAAGTGGAAAAGTCTCACTTTTTGCATGTACATACTGAAAATCTCCTAAAATTAGATCTGTTTTGCTTTAAAAGCAAACAAAACACCTTACCTCTCCACCAAGAATCTCAAATCCAACCAAGAGGAAAAAGCCAACGTCAATCTGCTAAAAATAGCAAAGAAATAAAACAATTTAAGCATTGTTTTATCCTTGCTTTACAAAGATTACAGACTTTTACAAATGCTTTTTATTTTGCAATTAAAGATGGATACTTTTTCAAAATATTAACCTTATTCCTCCATTTATAATGCCTGATTTTTCTCATAAAAATCATAAAAATAATAAGACCTCTCTATTACATATTTAATTAATTCTCTTCAAAAATCAATTGGAAAATACCAATACTTGATTGATATCTTTTAAAATCAATTGAAAATATAAAATGCCTAAGCGATCTGAATTTTAATCTAAGGCACATCTCTCTAATACCTAATTGATTTCTATAAAATCAATTACAATAAAGTATCTAAGGCATATTTTGATCAATCATTAAATTTTAATTGATTAACAAAATCAATTAAAAAACCAAGACACTTAACCATTATCTATTCTTTGTCTAAGGTATTAGACCTACCTTTCATAAATACCTAAAGCCTAAAACCTCATGAAATATTCAATCAAACATTCCTAATAGACTTAGGTAAATAGAAATACATGGACACTTAATCAAAGTCAACCTAGGGCATTGAATTAAGCTTGATTTAGAATACAAAAAATTAAAAACACATAAGTTAGAATTCCTCCACTCCAAAGGCAAGCACCATCAACCTAAATTCAAATTAGGTCAAGATGACAAAACAAGAAGAAACCCTAAAAGTCATTTCATTTGCATTTTCCTTCTTGGAGAAAGTTTGGCTCTGCCTGGGAGAGATGGCGCCACCATGAGTAGCTCGAATTTTAGCTTGAAAAGCTCATACTTCTTCATATTCTTGGTCGACTCTTCCTCTACAGCTCATGGTAAGTTGCTTTCATAGCATTTCTTGGCTCCATTTGTATTTTGAGAGCTATAGAAGCCATTAAGGCGTAGCCTTTACATGCTTGATGTCTGATTTTTTTTGTTTCCATTTTTCACTTTCCTTTGCCTTATTCTTATGTTTAATGTAGGTGCCATGATGAACTTTCATTCTAAGCATAATCTTAATGAACTCAACTCCAATGATTGATGAAAAAATGTAGATATTATATGGAGAAAACAAGCTAGAATTTTTTGTGTTTTACCTCATGACAGACCACGCTATTGCATTCTCAATCTGCATTTTCCATTAGCTCAAATGTTATCACCACTCACAAAATGACTTTCTCCCTTTTTGTTTACACCTTCTACTCCAACCCTTACATGGGTATTTGATATTTCAAAGAAGAAAACTCTGTGGCACAACCAACATGTGCTCTACCTATATTTTGAATGTAATCATGATGTTCTATGCATTTGTATTTTCCTTGTCAAAAACCCCTTACGTGGGTAAATGTAAATAATGAGAAATCTGAATTCTTGCAAAAATCCCTGTGGGTAAACTGAAAAATGGTAAAAATCCTCATTTTGATCGAAAACCCCAATGTGGGTATTTCTGAAAATGAAAGAAAACCCTTGTATATCTGGAATAAACTTGCTTAATATTGCATTTGTTGTTGAAACTGTTGAAAAAGCATCATGGGTATCTGGTAATAATGAAATAAATAATTGAAACTTGAACATTCCCTCATATTGATACTTTTGGAAACCTTATAAAAAAAACTTGTGTAAAAATAGCTCTGAAAGCTGAAATAGGCTCCATGTATTTGCATTTTTTGCTTAGTTGTAGCTACAATAAAATTGCAAACTTTACCTATTCTGATGGCTAACTCCATGCCTTTGATAAACATCATTTGAGTTTCAGCCATCGTAGCACTATTATTGATCATATTTGATGCATATTCCCATTTGTTTGATGCACTTCAACTTCCATGTCATAACTTGAATGCTTTCAGAAAAAAATATGCATTCTCAGCTCAAACACTTCATATGCTTTTATTAATGCTCCATTGATAAGGCATTATGTATGCCTATTCACTATCACTGTTATGAGATAAAACACTATTGTTCCAAAACAAAACAATATGAAACAACATAAGAGAATGTGAACAAAATGAAGGCAACAAAAACAACAACATCGTAGCAACATTAAAACTTTGCAGACTGAGATTGATAGTTTCCAGTTGAATCAAGTTCGTCAATTTTATTATCCATTTGTAAATTTCACTTCAATGCTTCGATTTGACTATTATGAATGCGTGATAAACTTGATTACTCCTTTATTTTAAATCTACTTTACTCTCTTATGAAAGGCTTAGATGAGTCATGATAATGTACCTTCTTACTTAGCCCACTTGTAAGTTTAAGGCGTATTATGCTGAGATCTACCTTTGTGGGAGTCCGTTTTACCCCACATACTTTATGTCGTCATTAAATAATCAGCTTCATGACTTCTATACCTGCACAGGAACAAACAATGTTAGCAAAAAATAAAATATATCATGATGTTTACACTTCCTTCACTTTTCTGATTGTTTCAGTGCACTACTTGTAGCATTCTCCATTACTCTTAGTGGTTCATGTAGATATATTCATATTCGAAGCTCTAACGGGACCCTCCCAACTTTGGTAGGTCGATTGGAGCTTGGGGAAGAAAGATGGTGTACCACTTCTGCATCAGCAGACAACTCAAGCAATCATGACTATCTCTATATTTATGTGTTCTTTCATTTCTTGCATCTTCAGTAGTGCAGAGTGCTCATCATAATGCATTGCAAATAGTTAACTCCATGACTTGTGTGGATTTTCCTAACTACTCTTTTCCTTTCATTCTTGAAAGAAGTGCATCAAAATGCAAATTTGTACTATCATTTATATTCTTGCAATCAAATGAAATCTATAATGTAACAATGTCATGATATAAAATGAAAGCAATGAATGCTTAATCATTTGTATATTCAACTTGTACTTCATTTGTTTTGTAAATTATTGAGTAATGACTTTGAACTCTATTCTCTCAAACAATGCATAACTGATACTTAATAGAATAGATGCAATCAGCAATTTAAAACCATGTAGCAACTAACTAAATTTCCACTTTAAGATATAACAAAATTTAGTCAGCTCCACCAATTGAGCTATAGTGAAAATTGGTAACATTTTTGTGATTTCGGCTAGATTCTTGCCAACTAAGCATTAGATCAATTGCATGTAACACTCCATTGGGTGCGAAGTCAAATCTGCCCCTTCATGAAACTCAAAAATATAAACAGCAACACTCCAAACAATAGAGAAACAAAAGAAAACAATGCGGAAACAAAAATAACAAGCCCTGATGGCCAACTAAAACATGCGCAACAACGCTTAGGGAAAGTAGGAAAACTTAAAAGAAACTATTTGTAAAGCACTTATTAACTTCAAACACTAACTCTAAACTACTCTAACCAGCCAAATAAATTGGTTAAACAAAACCATTCACTGATTGGGTGAAATAGCTACCCTTTCTACAAAATATCTGATGCTTTACATGATTTTGGACAGCTATATTAAAAATAACAATGGATGAAAAGCGATGAAATAGTTGTACCATACCTCAAAGCATGTAGAAAAGCCTACTAACCTCTTCATATGGAATATAATCATTACTAACCCGAGGTGGTGAAGTGACTTGAATTTTTTCTCCTTCAATTGTACTTGCATGCTTGGGCTCAATCATGATGGTAACCTTCTTCTTGGCCTCCATTTCAGCAATGTGTCTAATTAGACATCATGTTGACAAGACAAAATTGGAATTGTTTCTTTTGATTTCACTCTTGTCAACTGCCTCCACAATTGCTTCTTGCCTTGGTTGAATCATGCATTCAACCTCGCACTCCTCCATAACTGAGCTATTCTCATTTATTTTCTCATGAATCTACATGTTTTCTGAATGGATTTCATCATTTAGCTACTCAGAACTAGGCATTTGATCACCATGAGAATTCAACAGAGCGGCAAGCTCCTTCAAGCTAAATAGTCAGGATCTTGACAATCAAGCATAAGGCTATCTTGAAAAGGTTGAACATCCTCAACTGGTAGGTTGGGGACCTGCATGTTGTCTTCAACAAAAAATGTCGATTCATCAAATAAATCAACAACAACTTGCAAACAATCAACCATTCCTTGATTTGGAATTTGTAGCTCTTCAACCATAGTCTTCTCTTTCTTTTCTAGTAGTTGTTCCTGATTTTCAATCTCCTCCTCATCACTGTACCAACTAGATACTTCAAAATAATCATCAAGATTCTACTACTCCAATGAATCAAACCCTTTTGTGCATGTAGCATGCATGTGATCGACTATTAAAGGAATGCAGTCAACAACAACCTTTTATCATGAATCAACCTCCTGCACTAGTTGATTTTCTAAAATTGTATCATCCTTTATGAGACAAGGAAGCTCTTTAGTGCAAACATTGAAAGATTCATCATGAGAAATTTTGAAACTTGGGATTTTATTTTTTGGGGAATCCTTTTACATTTAAAACCAATCTCTTGGAGGGGGAAGGATTCTTCAAGTGGCTGGTTTTGAAGCACAAAAAAATTAGAATGTACCAACCTAGGCTCTTGCAAGGGTAAAGGATCTCGAGAAACCAATAATTTTGATCTTAGGAGAGTTAGGAGGCTCATTTTTCATAAAACTTGGAAACTTAAATTCACAAACCTCTTCTTGAATGGAAAGCTCTAAAAGAGCAGGAGTTGTTTGGGCTTCATTCCTTTGAAACTGAGTAAGAAAAAGCTTTGTTTGAGCAACTGCCTCTCTCTCCAAATTATCCTCAAACTATGTTCTTTGGGCCTCCAAATCCTACTCATGAAGATAGGCTTGATAAGCCATCTCTTCTTGCTATTGATTATACTCATGTTGTTTCTTGATCCCCTCCAACTCTCTCATGTAGTCAACCAATGTGCTATTTATGTTTGCCACCTCCTCCTACTGATAAATATGATTTCTTTGACTCTCTATCTCACCCATCTCCTTTTCATAGTTAACCCTTATATCTTTGAAGCTCAAGTCTTGAATATCTTGGGGCTGATTCTGAATATGTGAGGGCTGAGATGGAAATTGTGCAGGGGTGGGTGGGTGGTAATTATATTGGGCATATTGATTTTGAAAGGCCATGAGATTCAAACCAAAAACATGATCATGGTATGGTGGATGGTATGACACAATGTAATTAAATATTGACATACTTACTCATCCACAAGCTAGAAAACAATAAAGACTATTTTTTTAAAACAAACCAGCACTTGATCTACATGAAAAAACAAGAACGGAGTCGCCAGGTATATTGAAAAGGCCTCCAAAAGGCTGAATAAATAGCTACATACACCAAACAACAATTTAAAAGTTTGAAACTTCCTTGAAATTGACTTTCAGAGTCCATTGGGTGTGCCAAAAACTATTATCAATTAGATATGCACCCTTGTGAGATTTGCAAAAAATTAAACTATCTGTTGAAACATGGAAACCCTTTTCAGATGTGGGTGATCTATGTGAAAAGGGAATCTCCAGGTTGAGTTGGTTCTCTAAATGATGAATCCTATTTTAGGTGATTTTTGGAAAAGGGATAGAAAGATGAACTTGAATGAAATCTCTGATTAAAAATTACTTTCAAGATTTAAAGATGACTTTGCTTTTTTCCCACAAATAGTTCATAGAAAGCAACAAAAATTCATAACTTCTCATGAACACTTAGCACAATAAGATTTTGAATACAACATGCAACCTGTACTTATGATCTTTCTACACCAAACTATAATTTAGGGACATGACAAGGATTATGTAAACATAAATCATAAATTACATCAAACTGAACACTGCAATTGACACAAAATTGAGAAATAGGAAAAGTTATTTCTATTAACTGAAGGAGTATTACAAGTCTGAGTATAAATTTCACATGAGAGCAAGAATCAATAATCTGGACTGGAAAAACACTTATTTTTTCTCTAAGATATATCACTAAACCCTAATCCAATCTCAAAGAAAAATCTCTAGGAATGATACCCAAAATTACCCAAGAAATTGGCACAAAAGTGGGAAAGTCTCACTTTTTAAATGTACATATTGAAAAGCTCCTAAAAATAGATCTTATTTTCTTTAAAACCAAAAAAAAACTCCTTATCTCTCCACCAAGAAGCTCAAATTTGACCAAGAGGAAAAAGTCAACATCAATCTTCTAAAAATAGCAAAGAAATAAACCAATTTATAAAGCATTGTTTTATTCTTGCTTTACAAGGATTACAAAATTTTACAATTGATTTTTATTTTGCAATTAAAGATGGAAACTTTTTCAAAATATTAACCTTATTCCTCCATTTATAATGCTTGATTTTTCTTATAAAAATCATAAAAATAATAAGACTTGACTATTACATATTTAATTAATTCTCTTCAAAAATCAATTGGAAAATACCAATACTTGATTGATTTCTTTTAAAATAAATTGAAAATATAAAATGCCTAAGTGATCTGAATTTTAATCTAAGGCACATCTCTCTAATACCTAATTGATTTCTATAAAATCAATTACAATAAAGTGTCTAAGGCATATTTTGATCAATCTTTAAATTTTAATTGATCAACAAAATTAATTAAAAAAAAAGACACTTAACCATTATCTATTATTTGTCTAAGGTATTAGACCTACCTTTCATAAATACTTAAGCCAAAAACCTCATGAAATATTCAATCAAACATTCCTAATAGACTTAGGTAAATAGAAATACATGGAGACTTAATCAAAGTTGGCCTAGGGCATTGAATTAAGCTTGATTCAGAATACAAAATATTAAAAACCCCTAAGTTAGAATTCCTCCACTCCAAAGGCAAGCACCATCAACCTAAATTAGAATTAGGTCAAGATGAAAAAATAATAAGAAACACTATAAATCATTTCATTTACATTTTCCTTCTTGGAGAAATTTTGGATCTACTTGGGAGAGATGGTGCCACCATGAGTAGCTTGACTTTCAGCTTGAAATGCTCATACTTCTTCAGATTCATGGTCGACTCTTCTTCTATAGTTCATGGTAAGGTTTTTTCATAGCATTTCTTGGCTCCATTTGTATTTTGAGAGCTATATAAGCCATTAAGGCTGCGACCTTTACATGCTTGATGTTTTTTTTTTTTTTTTCCATTCTTCACTCTCCTGTGCCTTATTCTTATGCTTAATGTAGCCACCATGATGAGCTTTCATTCTAAGCATAATCTTTATGAACTCAACTCTAATGATTGATGAAAAAATGTAGATATTGTATGGAGAAAACAAGCTAGAATTTTTTGTGTTTTACCTCATGACAGGCCACGCTATTGCATTCTCAATTTGCATTTTCCATTAGCTCAAATGCTATCACCACTCACAAAATGACTTTCTCCCTCTATGTTTACAACTTCTACTCCAAACCTTACATGGGTATTTGATATTTCAAAGAAGAAAACTCCATGGCTTGGCCAGCATGTGCTCTACCTATATTTTAAATGTAATCATGATGTTCTATGAATTTGTATTTTCCTTTTCAAAAACCCCTTACATGGGTAAATTTAAATAATGAGAAATCTGAATTCTCTCAAAAATCCCTATGTGGGTAAACTGAAAATGGGAAAAATCCTCATTCTGATAAAAAAACCCAATGTGGGTATTTCTGAAAATGAAAGAAAACCCCTGTATATCTAGAATAAACTTGCTTATTATTACATTCTTTATTGAAACTATTGAAAAACCATCATGGTTATTTGGTAATAATGAAAAAAACAATTGAAACTTGAACATTTCTTCATATCGATACTTTTGGAAACCTTATAAAAAAACTTGTGTAAAAATAGCTCTGAAAGCTGAAATTTAGGCTCCATGTATTTGCATTTTTTGCTTAGTTGTAGCTGCAATAAAATTGAAAACTTTACCTATTCTGAGGGCTAACTCCATGCCTTTGATAAACATCATTTGGGTTTAAGCCATCATAGCACTATTATTGATCACATTTGATGCATATTCCCATTTGTTTGATGCACTTCAGCTTCCATGTCATAACTTGAATGCTTTCTGAAAGCAATATGCATTCTCAGCTCAAACACTTCATATGCTTTTATTAATGCTCCATTGATAAGGCATTATGTATGCCTATTCACTATCACTGTTATGAGATAAAACACTATTGCTCCAAAACAGAACAATATGAAACAACATAAAAGAATGTGAACAAACTTAAGGCAACAAAAACAATAACATGGCAGCAACATTAAAACTTTCCAAGCTGAGATTGATAGTTTCCAGCTGATTCAAGTTTATCAATTTTATTATCCATTTGTAATTTTCACTTCAATGCTTCAATTTGACTATTATGAATGTGTGATAAACTTGTTTACTTCTTCATTTTAAATTGGCTTTACTCTGTTATGAAAGGCTTAGATGAGTCATGATAATGTACCTTCTTACTTGGCCCACTTGTAAGTTTAAGGGGTAACAAGTTTGAGCTCTACCCTTGTGGGATCCCATTCTACCCCACGTGCTTTATGTATTCATAAAATAATCAGCTTCATGACTTTTCCTATGCCTACACAGGAAACAAACAATGTTAGCAAAAAAGAAAATATATCATGATGTTTACACTTCCTGCACTTTTTTTATTGTTTCAGTACATTTTTTGTTGCATTCTCCATTACTGTTGGTGGTTCATGTAGATATATTCATAGTCAGAGCTTTAATGGGACCCTCCAAACTTTTGCAGGTTGATTGGAGCTCAGGGACAGAAGATGGTGCACCATTTCTGCATCAATCGACACCTCAGGCAATGATGACTATGTCTATATTTATGTGTTATTTCATTTCCTACATATTCAGTAGTGTAGAGTGCTCCTCTAAATGCATTGCAAACAGTTAACTCCATGGCTTGTGTGGATTTTCTTAACTTCTCTTTTCCTTTCATTCTTGAAAGAAGTGCATCAAAATGCAAATTTGTATTGTCATTTGTATTCTTGCAATTAAATGAAATATGTAATGTAACAATGTCATCAAATAAAATGAAAGCAATGAATGCTTAATCATTTGTATATTCAGCTTGTACTTCATTTGTTATGTAAATTTTTAAGCAATGACTCTGAACTCTGTTCTCTCAAACAATGCATAACTGATACTTAATAGAATAGATGCAATTAGCAATTTAAAACCATGTAGCAACTAACTGGACTTCCACTTTAAGCTATAACAAAATTTAATCAGCTCCACTAATTTAGTTGGAGTGAAAATTGGTAACAGTAACATTGCAGAAAAAGATGGTTTATATCTTCCAAAATTGTCCCATATAATACATAATTAAAAGGATTTGATATTCCTAATCTATGCAATCTTAAACTTGTTAAAATATTCTTTGTTAAGGCCAACCAAGTGAAACATCCTGCTTTAGGTAACACTATAGAATTCCAACAAAAAGTTAGAGCTCTTTGTGGTTTAGAATGAACCTCTCTATTCAATAATGGTTTGTAGCCCAACTTTACAGTATAGTGACTTGATTTAGAAGGAGCCCAAATAACCTTGTCAGTAGCATTATGGAAAAAGACAACTCTACCACTTAACAAGTTATCTATACTTCTTTGTTGAACATTAGACAACAAAGGATCTACAAATCTTTTCCAAGTTACTCTCCATGTGGGAATATCTATTTCTTGGAAGTAATCTCTTACTTTCGAACCCAAAATTGGAGTTAAATGTTGTTGTAACTGGTGAAATTCCTACAATGTATTCAAAGGAGGATGACCTTTCCATGAGTCCAACCATAAATCTGCCTCTTCTCCATTATTAATCTCATAGGTTATATACGAAGTTATAAAGTTTCTGCAAGTTAACAAAAAATTCCACATAACAAAACCATGTGGGGGATTTAGAAATGAAAATATGTGGTCAGGTGCACTGGAATCTAAATAGTTTGTCTCCATGATTTTGCACTATCTAGCTTGAGGTTTGGAATACAAATGCCAAACTAGCTTTGAACCTAATGAAAAATTTCTTGTAGTCAAATTGTTGATTCCAGCTCCTCCTTTCAATTTCTCCCTACATAGGTTATCTAGTGAAACTAGAGAAATTTTATTTTTATCATCAATGCTACCTTTCCAAAGAAAATTTGTGGTCAAGTTTTCAATATTCATAATATCAACTATAGGGGATTTTAAAACTACCATCTACTAACTTGGGATTGCAAATAGAATTGATTTAATCCTTAAAATCCTTCTTGAAATCGATAACCATCTTCCTCTCCATCCTACAATTCTTTCTTGTAAAATTTTTATGACGTTGTCCTAGTAGGAGACTCTATTTGCACCAGCAAAAAAAGGAATTCCTAAATACTTACATGGCAATTTTACTTCTTGGAAACCCAAAATATCAACAATGCACTCTTTTAAATTTGACGATACATTAAATACATATATCTTCTATTTGTTTGGGTTGATCTTTTGACTAGAATTAGAAGTATATTTATCAAGTACATACTTGATTTGTTTAGCTTCCAAAACTATAGCCCTACCAAATAATAAGGTATCATCTAAAAAATAATAATGTGTGGTTGTGACATCTATAGAAGGGATTAATATTCCTTTCCAATTACCTTGAAAATGAGCTGTGTGAGAAAACCTACTAAAAGCCTCAACCAAACTAATAAAAAGAAAAGGTGACAATGGATCTCCTTATCTTACACCCTAAGTTGAATTAAAAAATACCATGAGTGGGCCATTGACAATAACTAAGAGTTTAGCTCCCTTTAAACAAGAAATTATCCATTTACATAGTTTTGAATGAAATCCAAACTTTAATAAAACTTGCAAAGGCAAGGACGAATCCACTCTGTCATACACCTTCATCATATCCAATTTGATTATCAATGATGGAATGAAATTTGTTGTGATTGAATGTAAGACTTCATGAGATACTAAAGCTCATTCTATTGTTTCCCTCTAAGGAAGAAATACTCCTTGCTTCTTAGAAATTAAGTTAGGAATAATAGGCACAATATGCAAATAAATAGCTTTTGTGAAAAAAATATAGATCACATTGCACAATGAGATTGGCCTAAATTTAGAAAAATATTTTTGAGAGGATACCTTAGGAATGAGAGCTATATGGGTAACATTAAATTAATTTAACATCATTCTTGAGCTTCGATACTCTTCCAAAGCATTTAGAAGATCCTGACCAATGAATTCCAAACATTTTTGGAAGAAGCATACTATAAAACCATCCAAACCTAGGGCTTTATCTGGAGGCATAGAAAACACTACACCCTTAAGTTCCTCAAGCGTGAATAGCTTTAGCAACATATCATTATCCACTTATGAAAAAATATTTGGTATTGCTTTCAAAAATTCCTTTCTCTCCCTACCCACCAAAAAATGCTAATGAGCGGGGCCAGAAAGAAAACTTGTGAAAAGTTTGACACCCTCTACTTGAAAATCAACCTCTTTCATTAGAACATTTCCTATGACACTATCTTGAATTAAGAAAGTGGAAATTTTAGCTTTTTTATTTGAGCTAACATGTGAAAGAACTTAGTGTTCTTATCTCCCTCTTTTGGCCAAAGCTCTTGAGACTTCTATCTTCAACAACTTTCCTCACAGGTAGCCAATTATTCCCATTCTAATTGCAGTTGTGATTGTTATTAAAATAAAGTCAGATTTAACCCATTGGCTATAACTTGTGCATTAACTTCCACAAGCTTCTTGTAAACTTCAACTTTAGATTGGAAAATATTTTTAAAAATAGAAGAATTCCAATGCTTAATTCTTTGTTTAATGAATCTTAGTTTCATAAAAAATCTATACATGAAAGTGCCTTCCACCATTGGGGACAACAACAACCAATCTTTTAGAAGGCTTAAAAATTGAGGATGATGAAGCCACATCCTTTCAAATTTGAAAGAGGATTCACAAAAAGGTGCATGTTGCTTACTTTGAATTTCCAAAGAAATTAGAAAATGATCAAAGGCAATCCATGGTAAAATTATAGACTATAATCCATAATTTTTAGATAACCAAGGAGGCGTGATGAGGAATCTATCAAGACACTTAGATATTTGAAAAAAATATCTCCTTTTATTAATGCATGTAAACTTGCCATTTCTAGGAAGAATGTCAATAGGAGCATTATCTTGAAGAAAGATATTAAAAATAATCAATTGTTTTTGGGGGTGGAATGATACCTCCTTGCTTTTCATCCAAAGATAATAAGGCACTTAAGTCACCAACCAAAATGACCTTACCAACACCCAGTTTTCAAGTGGTTGTGACAATGCATCCAATTTACCAAATTCGAATTAGGTTCACTTGAAATGACCTCCAAAATAATATATTTTAGATTCCATAATGTTATTAAACCTCTAGAAGCTCCTTGTGCATTTGATTGACAATATTTCCACCTTGACCATTTACTAATAATTGAGGTGATTTTTTTCTTAGAAAAATTTAGTTTCTTATAAAAGAACAATATCAGCCCTAGAGAAATAATTTTTGTGCTTGATCCAAGCTCTCTTGCTAGAAGCATTTAAGCCCTTAACATTCCAAGATAATATTTGCATGTTGTGGTCAGAGAGCAGCAGGCTCTCCTCAGTATTTTTTTTTAATATTACCATCCAGGGTGGATTTGTTACCTGTTGTTATCTCCTCTTGAAGCTTAATATAATTTGACTTACAACCTCTTTTACCAAGTGATTTTTGAGTTGAAGGAGACAAACAAGGTGACTGAGCAATGGATAAATTAGTGGAAAAATGAAAATCCTCATCACCCTATTCCCCTTGCAAGCTTACAATGACATCATCTGAAAGTTGTGAAACTAATGTTTTGTCACCAATAATGGAATCCTTTAGCTTAGAATTTGAAGACAAAGAATCCAAAATTTTAGACCCCTCAAATTCCTTCTCAACTACCTCTACAATTTCATCAACTAACTTTGACCCAACTATTGAAGCTAATTGATCTACTATACATTCTAAATTTCCTTATTCTAACATGGATTTAAAATACATGAAATAAACCTGATCAACTCCTTGTTTTTCCTCAAATGGAGTTGAAAAACCCATTGTTACCATAGAAGCACATTGATTAAGATGATGAACTGAAGAAAACTTGAATTCATGCACAAATAAGCTAAGAGTTTTTTGAAACAAGAAAAATGGAGATACAAAAAACTTTTCCCAACTTGGATCCAATGAAATTTTGAAAGGCTTGGAGTTTTGACAAGAAATGGAAAACACTAATACCTCAAGGTGCTTTAAAGAAGACATGATATGACCATGAGTTATAGAAGAATCCTTTATGGCTAGCAACCCACATGGGTTTCTTTGTACAAGTAGATCAACCACAATTGACCAATTAATATAAATCAGAACAAATAGAATCCTTGAATGAATACTATTTGTTGAGGATGATTTAGTCACAAAGTTAGGGATCACCTCTCTAAAAGTACCATCCCACCCATTAATGACATCCAACTAATTAGTAGGGTTAGGATGAAAAACAATTTGAGTACTATCCATAACAGGAATATTAGAATGAGAATAGGATTTATTTTTTTGAGAGGAAGGATGAGATGAAGAATAGACTCCTTCATCACCACCTATTGCACAAACAAAAGTGGGATGAGTAGGAATTTTTCACTTAGAGAAAAATCTGAGAGGATCCTCAAAGATAAGAGACTATTTCCAAAGTCCAAACCTATACTTGATATTCAAAATAGAAGGGGGGGTTTTAGCAACATCAAGAAGAATACAAACCTTAAGTGGTAATGAGGGATTTGAAAAAAAATTCAAATCTCAATGCAAAAAAAAACCCAATTGATTTCACTACAATTCAATAAGATGATTTTTCCTATATTCAAGAGGTAAACCTTGAAGGTGAATCCAAAATGGAATAAACTTACATATTTTGTGAGGGATCAAAGTTTTGAGTCCATGAAGAAATGAACAGTCCATATCTCTCACGCATCCAAGATTTCTTTCTAAATATGAAATTTCTATCATCTTTGGAATCAATCCCCTTTGTCAATGTTAAAAACCTAATTAGTTCTCACCCAAGTTTGAAATACCTAATTTTGCAAGAACTTAACATTTGGGGAGAATTTCCAAAACTTACAAACAAGAGAAAGCTTCTAAAGATCATGAACTTGAGACTGCAATAATGAATCAATGAGGGTAGCATCACTATGACCCAAATATTTTGGCAAACCTCTTTTCATTTTGGGCACCCATTTCATATCATGATGAGAAGGATCCTTCAAATACTTAAGCCAAGGATTATTCTGATCTTTGAATGGGATTGATCCATGCCCTGGAACCTTCTTATCCCATAACACTCTTAGATTCTTAATAGCTATAGAGTTCATCCATGACATCAGAAATGAATTTGAATGCCAAAAGTTGAAAGGACGTGGATGCAAGATGGGGATAGAATTAGGAAAGGAAGTTGGAAGTAAAGTATAATGATTTGGATTGAAGGGAGTTACAACTTTAAGTGGAATGGAGATAGAAAAAGTGGATGGGGAGCTCAAACCAAAAACAACCTCAGACCATCATCATTGATGAAAAGGAGTGGAAGACTTCCCCAAGGATATCGAATCCTAGCCACAAATATATAAAAAAAATGTTTTCATATAGAAAATGAACTACCAGGAATGTGTGGTTGAGGAAAGGAACACTTTTTCTACCTGAAAGTCCCATTGGATGTCCTTGGATGCATAGAATGACCGATTGTTTTCAAAAAAGTCCCATTAGAGCTAAAGGGAAAGCCCTTGAAATTTTGGACCAATGTTTTCCTCCCCATCTCAATCCAAGCAAGATTATCTTATTCATAAGTTTCTTGATGCTCCACATAAATTAATAAATTATAAAATTCATTTGTATAATCTTCCACAATTTGGATAGATTTTTTTCAATTTCTATAACCTATGAAAAATAATTTTCACATAGTCAATAGGAAGATATTTATCTCACACCTTCTTCTCTATCTTGCTCTAGGTCCTAATTTTATTCTTTCCTTTTCTAGCTCTCTCCTAAATTGCAAATTATCTCACTAGATCATAGCATGACTCTTTAACTTAGTCCATTCAAATTTTACCTTCTTTCCCTCAATCATATGCTTCCATTCAAATAATTTTTCCATATCATTCAACTAATCTATTAGCTCCTCTTGTTTAAGGCTACTCACATACTTTGAAACTTCAATTTTGGTCCCTTCATTTTTCCATTCTAATTCCCTCATAATACTCTCTTCAAAATTCATGCAGTCTAATTTTTCTTCTTCTTTTGGTTCTATGTGTTGATCTAAAACTCCTCCCATTTCTTCATCAGAATCATCTCCTCTTTCTTTTGTCATTCGACTTTCCATCATACTTGTAAGATATACTACTTGCCTCTATAGTATTTGCATATCTATATGCATCTAGGAAAGACCTCCTCTTCCTCTCCTATCCATCTTCCCACTTTGATACGAAATGATGTAGCCAAACTAAAGAACGAAATTAACCATTAACCTAAAGAGAATTAGATATTGAGACTCACGAAATAAAATTGAATTTCTTCATTACTTTGCCTCTGTTCTGATTCTACATCTAAAATAAAAGACCCTATATCTATGGAAATAAAAAAATTACCTTTGTAGCTAGTGTATCCATCTAAAAATGGTCACATTAAATCAAGCCTGATAATTAATTAAATATAAATTATTTAATTATTTATATAATTCATCTATATATAAATAAATTTAATTATTTATTTATATTGTGCACTCTCACTTTCTAATTCTTCTAATTTAATTAAATATGTTTATTTAATTGTTACCATTTTTTATCTTCCTCTTAATTAATTAAATGAATTTTATAATTTATTTAAATTAATTATCATATTACTTTAAGTTTGAATTTTTAAATTCAAATAGGAATATTCTTCTAAATTAATTATTTCTAACTCTTCACTCCATATTTAATTAAATATTCTAAATATTTAATTAAATACCTTCTTCACTTCACATTTAATTAAATATTCTAAATATTTAATTAATCATCTTTTTCACTTCTCACACATAATTAAATATTAATTATTTAATTATGGATTTATCCTCAACTACCAACTAAATCCTCATAACTAAAAATACCAAATGGATAATTTCCTTCATTTTTGAATGGAAGAGGTTGTGTAGGAGAAAACATTCCCCATATTTCTCTCCAACTTCCCAATCTTTCACCGTTCATCTTACCAAGCTTGTTTCAACCATCGATCTTTGCCAACTAGGATTTTTCCTCCAAAATTCTATAAATACAACTTTTTTCTTTGAAAAGGATCTAGCCATCACAATCTAATTTAGTGTGAGCATTATAGTTGCATTTATCCAACATTTAGCAATCTTATTTACTAGATTTCTTAAGCATACCATAGCATTTTAGTTCATCATTTTACAATCATGGTAGATTATCTTTCATAATCCATTTTAGTTTCATATCTTAGCTTCATCATCTCATATCATTTAGCATAGAAATAAATGTTGCATAATCTCATTCTCTAGGTTATTATTCTACCAAGCTACTTCTTATACAATTTTAGAGCCATCAACTTACAATGAATCCTTGGAGATAGAGGACAATGAGGCGTCTTTAAAGAATATGTTGGGTTTAGAGTTTGCTTATCTTTAAATTATATTTCTTTGATATAATGTCGCATTGGTGTGTTTGTTTAGCTTTTTAGTTTATTCCACATATTCACACACATAGCTAGCTTTTGATAACTTTTTTAATTTTCCATTTTAGGTAAATTTTCATACATATCCATTTAACCATGAAAATTAATAATTACCTTCCTACCACTATAGTGACAATCATTGTCAACTTAAATATCAAATTTGAAATATGAGTTCAAAAATATTAAGATTTTTGTTTTTACAAAAACCTAAAAATTAACTAAAAGCTAATTTTTCAGGCTCCTTCATCTTGAAAAGGCCTTCAAATAAGCTCCAAATAAACTATATTCCAATCAACTCTTCAAGATACACCTCCACATAAAATTTCAGCCCAAACAAATTTTTGATTCAAAGATTATGACCTTTGTATGTACCTACATCAATTATATTTTTTGTATTCCATCCAAATGAGAGAGAAGAAATGATGGAAGGATAAATCAACCAAAAAAGAGTTGAATTGGTTACTAAGACCTTGGATTATGCTAGAAGTAAAACCTAGTAGTTGGTGAGGGGAATATATGTATGTCAACATATTTCCCAAATTATTAAATCACACGAGGAATATGACCATATGTTGTCAAATATACAATGTTATTTTTGTAAATGGAGAATTATGGTGAACATCAGGGATCAAATATAGAATCCAATTTATGAAAATATTTTTTATAGGTTGTAGGGAAAATTTGTTTCCTTGACTAATGGTTTTTGATTCAAAAGTAATGTTAATTGAATCCTTTAATGTGTATTGGAAAACAAGGTGCTAATAAAATTAATTTTTAATTTCATCAAGGGACAATGGATAAAAAATTATTGGCCCAAACCATAACACTAAAATATCTACAAATGCATGAAATAGTACCAATGATGTCAATTTTATACCAAGAAAAAGGAAGAAAATTTCCAATCCCTTAATCCTTATTATAGTGGAGGATCCATTTGTATAGTGGGGAATTAATTTAATAAGGAATGATAAACTCAATTTAAAGTGTGATTTTATCCTCCATGAAGATATAATCACTAGATTTAGCACTCTAAACATTGTTATATTAATAATGTTCAATAGCATTTTTTGATATGAGGATCTCAAAATTTTCTTTAAAAATGGATTTTTTTTTTTATAAATTCAAATAATTATCCTTAGGGAAATGGCTTGGATAAATTAAAAAAGATATTATTTAGTTAGTCAAGAAAATTGGCTCAAAAAACCAAAGAGAATGGAAAAAATAATTTAATTTGGCATTATGGGTAGATTGGGATACTTTGAATTAGATTATTGGTGCATTCTCTTATGCTCCGGTGCATGGGAAAAAATGTGATTCCAATTTTAATCAAGTCTCACACACTTCAATTATTTAAGTAGATTCAAATTAAGGAGAGTGGTCTCGTGAAATTCCTGACTATATCATTAATAGAACTTCATGAGAAAATAAAACTTTTTTTGAACTATATGGTCAAAATATGGTTTGATAAGTGGTCATCTGAGAAAAAATATAAAGTATTTTTATTATTACTAAAATGGGATGAGAGAGTAGAAAAATAAAATTATCACACAAAATATTATCCCCTCTAAATAATTTCACATAAGATTATGTCTTACATGATAAGTAATAATTTTGACTTGACCAATAGTGCTAGAGAATTGTTTGTATAAATCATCATAATTATATCACTAGTATCTTTATTTATAGGTATACTATTTTTAGTTTTCTTTCATTATTCAAGGTTTTTTTTTTTTCTTTTAGTTGGTTCCTTGTTCATGTGTTTGGTATGTTAGCGTACCTTCCCTACTCTTCTAGTTTAAATTAACTAGAATAAGAGAATAGCATGGTTCATGGTTAGCATTCAAGAAGTTTACTTTTAGTATGTTATGCACTTGTATACTAGTATGGTCATCTTATAATAACTTTATTTATCTTGAGGTTTGATGGTGTGATTTGAAATATAAGTTAGCTATCCATTAATAGATATTAAATATAATGAACTACTAAAAATTTAGAAATGATGAATAAAATCAAGATTTAAAATTAATAATATTACCAAAATGTGTCACTTCAAGTAAAAATCTATTTATTATTCTTAATAAACATTTTTAGAAGATAGCTTCCCAAATATAAATTATTACTATAAATTGATCATCAAGTATACATGAGAAGCATTATTGAGAAGCATTATTGTACACTTGTAAAAGAGCCTTATTTTTTTATTTACCAAAATATAGGTGATTCAATAAGGTCTTATGTAAAATAAGGTGAATTTTAAGGAAGCAGTTTAATATATCAAGATGTCAAAGTAGAAGATTCTTTCATCTTAAAAAACACTTATGGAGCTTCCTCTAGAATTTTAAGATAGTAAATCCTATGCTATAAAACTTTCTCAACTTGTAATATCCCTTCGTTTTGCCTTCTGGTTGGATAGTGTGTCTTTGTGTGGGTATGTTGCTTTGATGTATTTTGATGTGATGATACTGTATTCTGATGTTATCTTTATTCCATGCTTTGGATTAGCATAGTGGTTATTCGAATTAAAGATGATTATGCTTTGAATTATATCAACATGTGAGAATTGTCAGTTGGTTGCATTGTATTGGTGAAGGGGATGATATCGTATCACTCGCTTGTGAGTGCCCTATGATCCCGTGATTTCCTCTGCACGGTTTGTATTTTATGTTGTTCATATTATATGTTATTGTTTACTTGATTTGCAGGTTGACAGGTACAGGACATCGACTCCACCTGGCTTCACAGGTTGGAGTGTGTTCAATACCCAACGGTATTTGATTGGGAGATAGTAGCTAGGTTTCCATGCCAAGTCATCACCCTAGTCCTTGTATGTCATCAGTTGTTTGTCGGGATGTGTTGTTTGGATTATTGTTCCCTCTCTTCATTATTTAATTGCAAGTTAAATTGGGTGATTTAAATAGCTTAATGTATTTAAGTTGTTGAGTAATGTAATCTGGAATTAATTTAATTTAATTAATAAATAATTTAATTGTTGATTAAATCTATTTATTAATTAATTAAATTTTTGATGTTGAAAGAAGTGAATTTATTTATATTGGAATTATTGTTATATTGTTGAATTTGAAATTAAAGAAAATTCATAAAAGTCAATTTGAGAAATTTGAAATTCAAAATTAGAAAAATGAATTAAAAGTCAAATTGGAAGTTTGAATTCAAAATTTAAAAAAAAAATAGATATTTTTGCATTTTTTGTTTTGAAGAATTTATGAGGGGGTTGTTGGATTTTTTTAGGGTTTTATCCTTATCTTTGGATTTTGGATCAAAGTTTGGATTATGAAGTTTTTGGAAAATTAAAATGGAGGAGAGGAAGAATGGTTTGATTTTGTGGGTTTTGACTTGGAGTTGTGAAATTTGTTGATTTGAGGAGGGAATCAGAGAAAGGAGTTGAGCATCATCTGGATCATCTCAAACACCAGTTTACCAGGTTCATGTCTTTTGAATTTTTATTGAATTTGAAATGGTTCATGCTTTTGGAGTTGTTGCTTGCAAAATCATGGTTGGAAATCTTCAAAAAACCTAGGTTTGGCTTGAAAATAAAACCCATGTGAAATCTTGTCTTTAAAATTTGAAGGAAAAACTTTTGGCTTAAAATATAATCTTTTCAAAATATTATTGTTCTTGGTTGAAAATAATTATTTCTTGGATAGGTTTTCCTTTTTGTTCTAAAAATCTTCATTTGAAGTTATATTTACTATATATTTATATACAAAATATATATATATATATATATATATACATGATTATATACATATATGTTTTGCATATGGGTTATTGGGTCCTACCAAATTTATTTTCTTTCAATTTTAAAACCATGGTTTTAATATTTTAAAATTCAGATTTAAAAATCCGCAGGAAACGGTGGTTGTGTAAATAAAATTTTTAAAAAAATATAAAATAAAAATTTTGGGGGGTTGGGGGCTCAACCCCCACCACACCTCCCATGGAGGCAGGTGGAGGGAGCTGCACCCAATGCTCCCCACCTCCTCCCATCCGCTGCACTTCCCCGCCACCACCGCCGCTACCCTCTCCCTTCCACCGCGGTGTTGTGGGAACAACCACCGTACTGTTGGCGGCATTCACACAGCTGCCACTAACAGTGGGGCAGCTATTCACACAACCACTAGTCACCTTAGCCACGACCGCCCACCAACTTCAGCCACCTCTCCAAACTGTGGGCCGCCCTCTTCAAACCTCGCATGTGCCCCAAGGCAAAATTCTGTCGGCCCTAAAAGCGGCGCGTGGACTGAGGCACGGGTGGGTTTTAGTTTAAAAGAAAAAGAAAAAGAAAAAAAATAAATATAGATTTTTGAATAAAACATATTTTCATATTTAAATAGTATATTTTCATAGTACTTAAATATTAAAATATTTGAGATTAAAATAAAAAGAATATATAAATATAATAATATTAATATTATATTTGTAATATTAAATTTTTTTAAATAATATTTTATATTATAATTCATAATATTAAAACATTATTATATGTATTTTAATAAATTATATAATTATCTCTCGCATATTTAATATATATGGGGAGTTTGGATTTCTTGTGGCATGAATTAAGTTAAATTGAAGAAATGAAAACGTGGTAATATTAATTAAATCATTGGTTTTAATTTAAAATATTATTCTTTTTGGAAAAGAAGTAGCTTATTTTAAATTAATATGCTTTAAGACAAGATTAATTATATTTAAATGGTTATAGGGAAAAGACGAAGTTATATTTACTTTCAATGTATTTTGATTAGTAGAAATAACCGAATATCTTATTATTATTTAATTACATGTAGGGAATGATATATTGAGTTTTAATTTCTCCCTTGTTTGGAAAAGATGTAGTTTAATTCAGTGTATTTAATGCAATAAATTATGGAATGATTATGTGGAAAATGGATTTAAAATATCCAAAGGTAGTTCTTTTCTATTGCCTTCAGTGAATATGTCTTTCGTGTTTACGTCTTGGGAAGTGGGTTAAATGTGTTGTAAATTTGTAAGTCTTCCAGATGGTCTGTTGATTATGTGGGTTGTCATTTGTGATGTCAACTTGTTGTGAATTCTCTTGGTAGTGCATGAGGTTGTGTCTATGTTAGTACCCGGTTTTCATGAATGGGGATGTTTGTACCTCCTTGGTTTAAGAGCAGATTATGGGATTCGTGTCTCCTTGTATGGAGTGACCTTGTTATGTGGTTTGTTACCTCCAGTGTTTGGAGATGGTTTTATCTTTGTCGCCTCCTGAGAAAGGAGTGGATGTGTTATCTTGTTTGTTGCACCTTGGTTCCATTGATGTTTGGATGGTGTGTGTGTGTTGTCCAGTAGAAGAGTGGCTTGTAACGGGGGTCGGCACATGAAGTGGTGCCAGGATAACTCATTGTAAGTTATTTAATCAAGTGATAACTAAAACAATACTTAGTAGATTAGGACTAACTTCTCACTAATCAAGATATTAATGCCTCACTCATGGACCCAAGTGCTCGGTTAGGCTTGGGATGGGTGGGAAGGCTTGGAATGGCAAGGTCATCTATCTTGTCTGTACTAAAGGTATTTGGCTCCGCATGAGTGAGTATGGGGGCTGAGATTCACTAAAGGTCACCAGGATAACCTTTTCTTATGGGGGCCGAAGCCTAGGAAGAATCCCAAGGATAACCCATGACGAATTGTGTGATGACACTCTATCTAGGACAACAATTGGTTCTTGTTTTCTGGTAGGAATGGTTTGCTTAACATACCTGATGTGACCATAGTTGGTATTCAATTATTATGTGTATGGTTATCTTAACGTACTTGTTCTTCTTTATTTCTAGAAGCATTATGACCATGTGGAGTTGTGCTTGTGTTGTACTTGCATGGTATTTGAGTTGTACCTTGTGGTGTTGTACTTGTGAGGTTCATGTGTTTGGTTGTTTTAGTTTGGTTCAGTTTATGTTAACCTGTGTCTAGAGGTAGATGGTCTTGACTAGGATTCCTGGTTACTATCTCCTAGCACGGGGGGTGAGCCTTTGGGTTCCACTTGGTTGGGTGGCATGTACCTAAATCCGTTGGGTTCCTTCTTCATGTTCTTGTGATGAGACTTCCAATTGGAGAGCTCGTTGGTTTCAGTATCAGTTCTTGCTTAATTTTGTTTCAAATGATCTTGTATTATTTTACCCCTTAGTTGTTAGTGAGGTGGAAGTTGTAATTGTAATTATATTTATTGGACTTGCCTCATTCGGGGAATGAGTGTTGTAATCTTATTATTTAATTTAGATTAATGAAATTGAAAGTTATCTATTATGCTTGTTGTAATTCATCTTAATTGGAATGTATGTGTTTAATTTATTTAGTAATTAAATGACATGGTTTAAATCATGTTTTGTGTTGAGGTTCTATATAACCTCTGTCTCATAACCTTAGAGGTTGTTGGCATTAGTTAGCGAACTTTCTTATTAATTATACTTAAAAAAAATAAAATTATTTTGTTTAAGTAGTTAAATGCAACTTCCTCTAGGGTTGCATGGCGGGGCGTTACACAACTAAGAGAACGTCTCTCAAATGTAAAAATAGTCAAGAAAGGAATTTATTACCTGATTATTGTATATGACATTGTTGATTATATTTTTTATAAAGTGCTATCAAAACTTCCAAAGAATTTGATAGAGGGGGAACATGTAAAAATTTAAAATAAGGATAAGAGTTTTTTTTTTTAATTTTGTAATGGGCATCTATGTTATTATAGTATATAGTTACAAATGTACACTCATGCTAAAAAAATATTGAAGTCTGTTGTAATTTTTTTTCTGCTAGAACAAGGATTAATATTAAAGTCTTAATAAAACTCTAAGCTCTTATAGATATGTTGTAATTGAAATGAAGGATCTTCAATTTTAAGTTACTAGAGTGTTAAATGAACATTCAACACATGGAATTGATAGTGATCTTCACTTGAAAAAGTACAACACTAAGCTTCTTGCTCTACCCTTTCCTTTATTACTATTTAAATTAAATTTCCAAGAAAATTGTTCTATGGTGGCCTCCATATTTTTCTTGGATGATGATATAATTGTATACATGAGTCCCAATTAGGTGCTCTTTTCAAGCTTAATACCATTACCCATGAGGATTCCTTCAAATTCGACTTCAAGGAAATAATATCATGTAGGATGCAATATCAACTAATCAATTTTGGTATAAAACATTATTTAGGTATTATAATTTCTTTCTTAATCAAATATTATCTATTGTTAGTGGATCAATATATATTCCAAATTTTATCATAGTGTTTGCATGGAAACCATTTATTTCTAAAGAATTCAATTACTATATTTTTTCAAACATTTACTTACTCTAGTGATTAATAACCTTAGTTTTGAAGAGAGTGTCTCTAGACTTAAAGAAATAACTAGAAATGGGTTTATGATGAACAACCAAATTCATTTTGATTAGATTTTTGGTGCATAATTTATAATGATTCATCTGCATTATTTGAAAGAGAACCCTTTTAAGCTCTTTTTGTCTCTCAAAAATAAAATCTTAGCCATAAAATATTATTAATATATTGATTTAATTTATGCTAAGCTTAAGGCTAATATAAAAAAGATGTATTTTTCTTATATTATTTTCACTTTTGCAGGTGATATAGTTAATAAGAGAGGGATGAAACATCTTTTTATGATGAAGCTAAAAAATTTAGGTCTAGAAATTATAGAGGAATTTTTTTCATATGATTCAAATGGATTTATTGAAAATTGAATTAGAAAGATAAATTCAAAGGAGGTATTTTTCTATCAAAGGTTAATGGCCATAGAATCTCCATGGGCATTGATAAACATCTTTATATGTTTCTTTCACCTTTGGAGAACTTTCACAAAATCATGTGTCTATGATCCATCTAAAATCGTGACCTATGGTCTTATAAATTCACTTATGAATGTAACACCCCCACCAAGGAACCCTTGAGGACAACACTAATTAGGTCAAATTAATGGAACATTTTAAAAAAAAACAAATAACTAACTATAGAATGCATAACATAACATAATAATCTAGTCCTAGGTCCTCTAAGGTTCCTCAACTATGCTACTCACAAAACTAACAATCAAGATTACTAGAAACATTTCATCAATGTAAAAACAAAATAACCTGATCAATCTAACAAGTAAGGTTCATTTTAAAGCACCAAATTAAATGATCAAATATTACTTACTTCTATAATGTGACAACTGATAATCAAACATTAAAAATTATTATCAAATTTTAAATTATATAGGCTTGATTGATGGTATGCTACAAAGCAACAACAAAAATAGTATGGAGGATGGCACAAGACTTTACCAGCCATGGATGGGTTGTGTGTTGTGCATGCCTCATGCATAGGGAAACCCAGTGTGGCCCATGTCTGGCGCACAGGCCATGCCAGGCATGGTGGTCAACACCTAGGGAAAGATAAAAGGGTTACTCCAATACAAAGGCCCATAAAACCCAAGCAAAATTCTTAAAACAAAAAATGTATCAACCATAATAATTTGAACATTGTGTCCAAGATTCAGGGGTTTCAGCCATTATCGCTATTGTATGATATATATATAAGGTATTCAAATGCATTTATTAATTTTTTTATTTTGGACTAAATAAATTGATGTCTCATTTCTAGGCAGAATAAAATAATCAAACATTTTCTTTCAGAAAGCAGAGAGAAATAGAAATCAATTACATTGATCACAAACATGAAAAATTAATGTAAACAAAATATCGAAATCCAGCACTTTGTAGGGGTGGAGATTTGATGTCAAGCTCAAACTTTCACTCAAAATTCCAACTTCTCCCAATCCAAAATCCAAAATTATATAATCACCCCTCCCAGCATAATCAACAATAGAGGAAAAATTTATAAAAAATTCTCTTCGCCCTCTTTTCCACAAAACCGAAAACATTTACAAGAGGAAAAAAATGTATGTTGTACCAAAAATCCAAAATGATCCCAAACAACTATAGAATAGATTATAGTTAACATTTAATTTATTAAATCAATAGTTAAGAAAATTAAAAGAATTTCATTTAAAAGTCATAATTTGGGTAAATATGGAATATTTACTTCATGTAGCTTTAGCCAACCAATGTAATATAATAGATACCCAATTTCACACAAACAAGTAAAACCATTTACCAAAATTTAGTTACGCATTATAATTAATTATCTCCTACTCTATTTTATTTATTTACCATGTTATTATTTATTAATCATAACATTACATTATAAATTTATTTTATTATTAACTATGATTATATATATATATGTATATATTTATTTATCAAAGGTACACCCCTTTTATTTTAATGCATAAGAAAAACAATGGTATTTTTTTAGAAAATTTAAATTAAATAACCCCAAATGCCAAATAATTACCTAGCCACTATTTGGGGTCAAAATGCAAAACCTCAAGCAACACTGACTAACCATATTGACAATACTAACAGGGTGGCAAACTAGATACTCATCCTCTTCAAGGATGATGGCTAGGGTATGGAGCCAAGTGTTATCTTTGATCAATGGATCCATTGGGTTGAAGGCACGCTTAGACCTACCAATTCAGGTGGAGTGAATGCCTAGTTCCTACAACTTGTAGCACATAAAATAGTTGTGCATATATAGATAAATATAAATAGACACACTATAAAAGGGAATGACAATGTCGCAGGGTGCTCACAAGTGATTGATGTGACACTATCCCTTTCACTCAAACACATCAATAACAACAACACCTAGTGGTGGAAGTCACCGTAGGAGGGTCCTCAAAGAGAACAATCTAGGCCATGCAGCTAGAGTAACACAACAGAAGAAACACAAAATTTGGAGGAAAATGCAGATAAAGACATTCTTATTATCATGAAATTCAATTAAAGATAGTCAACCACATTTAGGTGTTCACATTCAGCTCACAAGCATGCTTACAACATGTTCAAAACATAGTGCTCATACATGCAAGAAAAAATCCTATAGATCAAACTCTATGTACATCTTAATCTACTTCCTATTGATTCGTTGATATTCTAATGATTCATTACAAGCTTCATATCATATACGTGGGTCATGAAACATCCGCATCGAACAAAGATCATTACAATCTCTGATGAAGAAAATGTAATGTGTGCAAGAACAGGTCAGCCTCAAATTTGAATTTCCTCCATGGTAGATGTGCATGATGAATTGTGCACCTAAAATCAAGGTTGGGGACACTCCACACAATAATACTGAGAAAACATGAAGAAATACTGAATCTACCAACTTGAACAAGAGCAAGAACAAAACTGAATGAAAATATTTTTTTTGGTTGATGTAAGATTGCCAAGAACCAAGGATGCTCCTACATCAGACATTCGAGGTTAATGAAAAGTGAGTCCCTCACTTTGGTAGTGCCAAAGGAAAACCAATATGGTCTACCTCAACTTGAGAAATCCAAGAATATTCCTCCACTAGTTTACCTTTCCACTTCACTAGATATTCTTTGTATTGTCTCCCTTGAGTCTTTCTCCTATCTCTAACATTCAAAATATATTTTATCCCATCTGATTGTTGTTTAGGAAGTTGTTCTTCCAATTTTTCTTTATTGGCTACACTAAGTTCTACTTCATGGTACTGATGTAGATCTACAATGTTGAATATAGGTGATATACCTATGTCATTTGGTAAGTCTACTTCATGTGCATTTCTTGAATCAAACTTCTTCAAAATCCTACAGGTTCCAAAATTCCTCATCTAGAGCTTATTGTATTTGCCAACTAGGAATATTTCCTTCCTTGAATATACAATTACTTCATCTCCAACTTCGAACTCCTTATACTTCAGGTTCATATGTTCCAACTGTTGCTTCACTTGAGTATGCATTTTCTTCATATGTTCTATGAATTCCTCTACTTCTACACTTATTTTGTCTTCTTTACTGATGTCTCTCAATTCTGATATACCTATAGGATGAGCTCTAGTAACAATATCAAAAGGTGTCTTTCCTATACTCATGTTCACTAAATTAGAGTAGGTAGACTCTTCTTGTACAAGGACTAAATCAAAAATTTTGGTCTTCTCTCCAACCAAACATCTCAACAAATTTCCTAATCTCATGTTCACTAACTTTGTCTGTCCATTAGTCTGTGGGTGAAAATAAGAATTGAAACTCAAGTTGGTCTTCAACTTCTTCCAAAGTGTCCTCAAAAATTAACCAACAAAATTTGTATCTCTGTCTGAAACAATACTCCTAGGTAATCCATGCAATCTGACCACTTCTTTGGAAAACAAGTTTGCTACATGAACTGCATATGTTGTCTTCTTAGAAGGCATAAAATTTTCCATCTTAGAAAATCTATCTACCACCACAAATACAAAATCATTATCTCTTTGTGTCTTTGGAAAACCAAGTATGAAATCCATACTGATATCCTCCCAAGGTCTTTTTGGAATTGTCAAAGGTTTATACAATCCAACAATCTAACTATTCCCTTTTGCAACTTGACAAATTATGCAAATCCACAAATTTCTTGACATATTTATGAATATGGGGCCAAAAGTAATTCTCACTTTACCAATACAATTATTTTATCCATTCCAAAATTTCCTACCAATTCTCCACCATGATTTTATTTTACCAAGTTATCCCTCATTGAACTTCGGGGTATACACAACCGATTTCCTCTGAACAACATATCCTCTTGAATCAAATAATATGACCACTAACTTTTATCCTCCAAAACTAGTTCTTTGCATGTTCTCCAAGGTTCTGTAAAATCAGGGTCTCCCTCATACAAATTTTTCAACTCATCAAAGACTAATACCTCCACTTTCATCTAGGTCAATAAATTCCTTCTTCTACTCAAAGCATCAACAACTCTATTTGACTTTCCACTCCTATGCTTTAGAACAAAGGTATATATCTACAAGAATTCCACCCATCTCATGTGAATCTGATTTAACTTACCTTGATTGTTCAAATATTAAAAAGCCTAATGATCTGTATACAACACAAACTCCTTATTCAACAATTAATGTCTCCACTTCTTCAAGGCTTGAACTATGGCATAAAACTCCTGATCATCAATTGAATATATTTTCCTTGCATCATTCAACTTCTCATTGAAATAAGCTATTGATATTCCTTCTTGACTTAACACTACTCCAATTGGATTTCCACTTGCATCATAGTCTACCTGAAACACCTTACTAAAGTCTGGTAAAGCCAACACAGACTGCTCAGTCACCTTTTTTTCAACAACTCAAAACTTATGTCTGCTCTAGATTTCCATCTAAAATATTTCCTATTTCCTCTCATTATTTTTGTCATAGGGCTGCAAATAGAACTAAAATTCCTAATGAGCTTTCGGTAGAAACTAGCCAATCCACGAAATGATCTTACCTCTCCAATGCTTTCAAGTGTAGGATATTCAACAATTTCTCTTACCTTCTCAGGATCTATCTTCAATCCATTCACATATATCACAAACCCAAGACATACCAATTCCTCCTTCATAAAACTACATTTCTTGATATTTATCAGCAACTGCTTTGTTGGTTGTTTTTACTGTAACCAGGTTGATCTTATAATCTACCTATGGAATTTCCAATTCCAATCAAGGGAATCTTGAAGGACCTAGACCAACTGATGGGGATTTCAACAAACCTCCTACACTTTGGGCTCTGCAAGACCCAGGAGGGTGATCCCTACTTGTGTTCATTTAATAGCTTCAGTCTTCAAGAACACTTCAACATAGATTTACTCCTACTCAATGCAAATAGATATTATTTGTTGATGGCTTGGCAGACCCTCAAACGAATAACCACCTAATGCTAGGAAATGAAAAATTCTTTATAGCACATACATCATAATTGAAACATTTAATGATTTATAATTGTATTCTCATTTGAATCTCAAATTTGAGATATGATCAACTCAATTGTTTCATTATTGTTAAAAAATGGGCTAGTACTTCATCAATTGGGTAAATGGATTCAAGTGTGCAACAACCAGTAATATATTAGATGTTGAATTCAAAAATGTGCTGACCATTATCATAAAGCTTTGCAATATGAGAACTCATTGTGCCCACAACAATACTTCTTATCAAATCCTTAGTAACTCCTTACAAATCTATGATTCCCCTTAAGAATTTAACTAACTCTTTGAGTTAAAGATAAAACAGAGCCACACATTCAACTGAACTATTGAAGATGAACAAAGAGATCATTGATATTTTCATTCATAATTTGTAAAAGAGAAAAAAAGGAGAGCATTTTCCCAGAACTAAAAATTGCTTGAACATGAGTAACTTTATAAAACAAATTTAAGATTGTCACACTTAACCCCTAACCAAGAAAAAATATTGTCCATTCATTTACATCATTTTAGTATGCTTCCAATTGGAGCCAATTTTTACCTAGAACTCTAGAATTCTCAAAATTTGAATCCCCAATGAGAGGAAAAATGAGAAGATAAATAAAACAAAAAACACCCGAGCAACCCTAAAATGCATCCACAAAGGACAACTGGCAACCTACTCTCCGTTAATTTGCAAATGAGAAAAAACCCAAAATCCTCCATGAAGAATCAACATCATTTTACCTGCAATGTGAAAATATCTCTCCCCTTTTGTTGCACCAGCATATAAAATATTTTTCCTTCAAAATACTGCACACAACTTTACCCGTGCAGTTGAAATATTTCACCCAGGCAAAAATTAAAATTGCCTTACCCATGCTTTACACTACAACCCATCTTTCATCTTTACCATTGAAAAATGGGGCTTTTAAAATCCCCTATGGGTAAAATATTTTATCCATATCCCCTTTAAAATATCCACGGGCCCACACTTTTATTGCTTTATTCACCGAAAATAAGTGATTTTATTTTATTTTGGCACTTGAAAAGAAAAATGAAAACCTTTAGAAAAAAGAAAAACCCAAACGATCGGGCTCATTAAAATAGACCTATACCCTTCATTTTGTTGGGGACCCACCTATGCCACATGCCCTCATCTCACCATCTCGCAATAGTTAACCCATGGGCATCTTGTTTGAGCGTGATTGTGGGGAAGGGTTGTGATTCTATCACATATTCATCAGTTTCCTCCGCCATTGGTTTTCATTCCTTTCATTTGTATTGCCCTAATTTCTTTTGTTCACACTCTATTTGACGATGGCTGCCAAACATTCTTCATTTTGTTCGAGCCTTTTTAGAATCTATAGCCAGGTTCCTTAAATCCTCCCTCTTTGGAATGGGTGTTTGTTGAGTCCTAAAGTTGTTTAATCAATGAATTGATTTCTTGGTGCAACTTCAAGTATTTTCACATGCTTCAAACCAGTCACCCATATCTCCTGCTTGAAACTTCAAAACCCCTCTCAAATCACAAACCATACCATTCACCTCAATCTTCTACACCACCATGCCCATGCGCCTAGTTTCTTTGCATTTTCCTGACACTTCACCTGCTCTTCATTCATGGTGGTGCCTCATTCCACATCCTTTGTGCGTTGATGGATGTTCATATCCCATTCCATGGGGCAGGCCTCTTTACTATGCCCTTCTTCAATCATTCTCATCAGCCTCTCTTTTCTTTTAAAGCCTTTTCAAACTATTTGTTTTGTGTATCATTCTACAATCATTGGCGAGCCATGAGACCACATTATTTGGGGTATTGTCAAATGTTTCATACACCTCTTCTCGAGGCCACACCCTCTCATTGGCCCTTTGCATTTGCTATAAATTTTATGATGCCATTTCAACAACTCCATTATGTGCATAGCCTGCAATGCGCTGGTTTTACTTACCCAACATCCATCTCCTTGTTCATAATGTATGTGGCTCATCCTCTGCAACAACAAATAGAGTTTCCTCAAATAATTTTGATACATTGTTCATTGTGAGTGCATAATGTTCTTGGGTATTGCGCCATATAGGCCACCCGCCCATATACCAATTAGAATACATAGTGGCTGAAAATTATTTGAGTTTCCAATATCATGTATCTGTGTGAACCACCTTTAGCTGGAGAAATTTGCATTGAAATTTTTTTTACCTATCATCCTTGTGTTGGTGTCCCACTTAGCTAATAATGATGTAGCGTTAAAAAATTGTTCAATGGCACCTTCTCCACTTGATCAATTTTCCGTCATTCACCCATTCTTGTCTCATATTTCCCACCACTTCACTGTAACCGCAATTTCTCCATGCACCCATTCATGTTTTTTCTCTGGTGGCACTAGCTTAGAGACTAACATCTTTTCAACACATCCATTTTTTGTATATGCATCTTGCATGATGCTCCCATTTATGAGACCTTGATATAGGAAATGACATCCTTGGTGAGAAATCAACACACTTTTCTTTCTTGAAATCATGCCTACCAGAATTGTAGTGTTCCTCTTCTCTTTCATTAGCATTACTTATTGAAAATTACTTTCAGCTATTCAACATCATCCTTGAGAGAGTTTATGTTCAACATAATAGAGAAATTTATTTCGACTGGAACTAACTCTTATTTCATTGTTCAGAGAGGAAGATTACTTGTTTCCTCTACCATCTCAAAGTTGCATATTATGGTGAAGTTTGACCTATAAGCAAGCTTATCTAGGGGAGATTCATATTCTTTCATTTGTTCAATAAGCACGAGATCTGCTATTCTTGTGCTTTCAAGACTTTTACAAACAATTCTTGTAATATGTTTGTGCAAATTCTCCTTACAAAAATTCTCTTGAAGGAGCTATTGTTGCATTTATCAGGTTAGTAATCTCTTTAGCTATTACCATTTTATCCCATGGTGACTAAAATGTAACACTACCCCTATTCACCAATTTGTATCACATGTCAGGTACCCATGTGGGCCCGACTAAAAAAAATTCATTTTCAAACAAGTTTCATGCTCAAATTGATTTAACACAACCTCTGAAAGCAATTTGAAGTGAAAAAACGAACTGTGTTTTCATCAAAATATGTTTCTGACACTTTTGGAAAATGTGCAAAACTGGCCAAGTTGACTCTGGAATCGCCTCTAAAAATCAGTCAAACAACCTCATGAAGCAATGAAAACTCGTAGACATTGATACATTTGATTCGAAAGTATAGTGCAAAAATAGGCTTAGTAAAATATGTCATGAGGTGAAAGATATTAATCAACAAAGTTGCCTATTTGAACTTTCTGCAACAATAGCCTGTTCTGAACCAATTAAAACTCACGAAATCACCTCGTTGAAAAAAATCAAATCAACTCCTAGTGAGCTGACACTGGACATAGTAGAACATTTAGTTACCTTGAGTATGTGTGCAAATGGGATCTACTTGAAACATCACTGACCAAAATATATTAGGTTTCGAAGTTGACCACCGAGAAAGGTTTCTGGAAATGCAGGTGCAAAATAGGAGAAATTTCATTTGATTTTGATTTGTTAAAAATAGCAAATCAGATCATGAAGCCCTGAAAACTAACATTTGAGCTCATCTTGGTATGGAGAATGCAGAATAATATTTGTTTTAACTTGATAGTCATCTAGTTGCAAAATACAAGCTCAAAGGAGGCTACTTTGCAAAACAGATAGTTTGCAAACAACATAAAAGTGTCAAAACCCCTCAACTTCATTTTTCAAAACCTTGAAAAAACTCATAGTGGGAGGCTTAAAATTGACACCACACACAAATATGTCAATTGAATATGTTTGCAAATGGGTTTTGCACCAAAATCAACAAGCCTCAAATTATGACCTTCCAAATAGGTCACTCAGACTGATCCATCAGGTGCACTTTTGAAAGTGCAGAGGCAAAATATTCAAAATAGGCATCTCAAATTTGCAAAATTTGAGAGTGAAAACATGCTCTTCCCTCAACCTCTACAAAACTTTTCTTATATGCAACAAATTTTCTTATCTAATCTGACTGAAAATCAAGATGTCATCTAAATAGACAATCACAAACTTACCCAATAATTTCTTCAATACCTCATTTATCAACCTCATGAAAGTACTTGCTACATTTTTCAAGCCAAAAGGCATCACCAACCACTCATACAATCCTTCATTTGTCTTGAATTTTGTTTTCCATTCATCCCCTTCTCTGATTCTGATCTGATGATATCCACTCTTCAAATCTATCTTTGTAAAGTACTTAGCTCCACTCAAACAATCCATAATGTCAACCATCCAGGGAAAAGGAAATATATACTTCACTGTAATCTTTTTTATGGCTCTAGAGTCTATACACATCCTCCATTCTCCATCCTTCTTAGGTGTTATCACTGCAGGTATCACACAAGGGCTTAGGCTTTCTCTAATCAAAGCTTTTATTAACAATTCTTGCACTTGTCTATTCAATTTTTCATTCTCTTCTGGTGTTATCTGGTGTGCTACTTTATTAGGTAAACTAGCTCCAAGAATCATATCCATGCAATGACTAATACTCCTTATAGGTGGCAATCCATTAGGTACCTTATCTGAAATGATAGCTTCATATTCTACCAACAATTTCTTGATCTCTTTTGGTTGTTCTTCCATAGGCTTCAATTCTTCCACCTTCTTAGGAACAAAGGAATAACACATGTTCGCATGTTTCAGTCCATCTAGATATCTCCTTCCATCAACCAAACAAATTCTAGGAGTTATGCAAACCTCAACTTTTGGAACATCCTCTAGGTGTAACAAATTCTGCTTCATCCCATTAGAAACAATAGTGTATATGTTCTTCTTTCCATCATGAATAGCCTATCTATCATACCACCAAGGTCTTCCCAACAAAATATGGCATACATCCATCAGCATAATATCACACCAAACTTCATTATGATAATTTCCTATCTTCAATTTCACTAGGGATTGTTCACTTACCAATATCTTATGGTCAACTTGAATCCAAGCTACCTGATAGGGCTTCGGGTATTTTAGTCTTTCCAACTTCAATTTGGTCACCATTTCTATAGAAGCTAGGTTCTCTAAGCTTCCACTATCAAGGATTACCTTATAGCATTTATCAGCTACCTTGCATCTGGTCTGAAACAAATTCTTTCTCTATAATGGTTATTTCTCCAATTCACTTTGACACAATACTCTCTTATTCACCAACACTTCTCCCTCTTCCAGTTGATTAGGTGATCCAACATGATTATCCTCAATAAAAAATTTTCTTCTATTGTTCTCAATCTTTCTTCTTGTCTCTCCCTATTTGCATTCAAAGGATCTATGTCCTTCTCCAAGACATTTGAAACAAGCTCCCTTGAATACTCTTTTCTCCAATCCTCTATCAACTTTTATATATCCTTCATTTTGTTAACCACCATATCCTCCTCTTTGGTAAGACATTCCATCATCTCTTCAGTATGAATTCTCATTCTTACTGATCGCCTTATCCTTTTTTTGATCTAGAAAATATCCTCTTCCTCCTCTAGTAAAAATTCTCCCTCTCTGAAATCTTACACCTCTTCCTCTCTGTCTTTGTTCATGTCTTTTATTTAGCTTCTCTTCTGATTTTAGGGCATATTGATATGCTTCTTCCACACTCAACAACTTAATCAAACTAATATCATCTTGTATAGATGACCTCAAACCATTTACATATCTGGCTACTTGCTCAATCTTATCCTCTGAATGTCCAGATTTGATGTTCAACTTATAAAACTCCTCACTATACTCTATCAGACTTGATTCCTTCTATTTCAATTTTTTCAAATTATTGAACAAAATGATCTAATAGTTAGTAGGCATGAACTTTTTATTTTGTTTATTCACCATTCGATCCCATTATCTTATCTTCTCCTTTCCTTTTCTTTTCCTATCTGTCTGTAAATGTTCCCACCAAAGGGATGCATGTCATCTTAAACTTGTAGAAGAAAATTTCACCTTCTTGTCTTTTGAGGTACCTTCAAAATCAAAAGACTTTTCCATCTCTGCCATCCAATCTAACAATTCATCTAAGTCCAACTTACCATTATAATCTAGTGGATTGAAATGGGGCTTACTATTTACTCTAGTTAGGGATCTTATGAACCTTTCTTCTCCCTAATCCAGGCCAAGTTTCTCTTCTCTTGCAACTCCTTCTTGTTCTTCTATTTCTTCATCACTCACATCATCAACTGGTCGACCTCTCCTCTAGGTAATTTCAACTGCTTCTAATCTAGCAGCAATTCCTCTCAACATCTAGATTACAATTGGGTCTGCATTTCCACGTGCTCTATTTCCTCTACCATTCCTTATTATTGTCATCTTTACACAAGTCTTTTGTAGTTGTAGGTCGGATCATAAGTCCACCACCCCACAAAAAATATTCAACAAGGTTGGACAAACCTTGACGATCTCAGAAGGAACAAATCTTTCTCTAATACCAATCTGGTGGTAGTCATGGTAGGAGGGTCCTCAAAGAGAATAATATGGGTTGTGTAGCTAGAGTAACACAATAGAATCAACACAAAATCTAGAGGAAAATTTAGATAAAGACATTCTTATTATCATGAAATTCAATAGCAGATAGTCAGCCAAATCCGGGCGTACATATTCGGCTCACAGGCCTTCTTACAACATGTTCAAAATATAGTGCTCATACATGTGAGAAAAAATCCTATAGATCAAACTCTATGTACATCGTAATCTACTTCCTCTTGATTCATTGTTACTCTAATGATTCATTACAAGCTTTATATCATATTCACGAGTTATGAAACATCCACGTCGGCCAAAGATCATTACAATCTTCGATGAAGAAAATGTAACATGTGCAAGAATAGGTCACCCTCAAATTTGAATTTCCTACATGGTAGATGCACATGATGAAGTGTGGACCTAAAATTAAGGTCATGGACACTCCATGAAATAATGAGAAACACACAATGAGGATCTGCAAGTCACGAGAAGGATCCATGATCGATCACACTAGCCATTATGTTTTAAAATTATTCTGGGCCAATTCCAAAAACTATAACTCAATTCAAAAGTAATAACTTGCCTGAAATAGTTCCAAATGAGCTAAAAACTTGGAATAAGGTAATTGAACATGTCCACGATGAAACCATAGATCTACGAGGTTTGGTGAGGAAACACAAAGAAATAATCGATCTACTGACTTGAACAAGAACAAGAATAGAACAAGAACAAAACTAAATGAAATAGTTTTTTTAGTTGATGCAAGATTGCTAAGAACCAAGGATGCTCCTGTATCACCTAGTAATTGAATTTGCTCATATAATAATTGGTTATATAGTAATTAGGATAAGATTAATCACATGACAATCACATAACATTCATGACAAGATAATCATATAGAGCTCACAATAGGGTTAGTCCTCATAATCAAATTAGATCTCCATAGTCACCTGAATAAAACCATATTAGAACACATAAATCATCAGTGTCTTAATAATTTTCATCCAAACATATACTAATCATAAAATTTCCATAAAACCTCAAGTATCAAAAGTGTCAACAATGACCTCATCATATCAATGAATCTAATATAAAATATTGTATCATAATGTCTCATCATTTAGAAGATCAACTATTAGTTTATGAGGGAAATAATATGAGAGGCACTACATCCTCCCCCTCTAGGATCATGCTTACTCTTGGAAGCCTACAAAGAAAAAAGGTGTAATGCCAGCATTTGAGTTCCATCCTCCCAAGTGGCTAAAGACTCATCATTAGGATCCCACTAGATCCTCACCTACTCAATGTCTCAACCCTTGAGGATGGGTATCCTATGCTACAAAATGACCACAAGATGCAAAGATAGCTACCCATCCTCTACCTGCAAGGCATTCCAGTCAAGTACATGTGAGGTATCTTGATAGTATAGCTTGAGAACATAAACATGAAAATTATCATGGATACATGATAGACTGGATGATAGAGATAGATGATACACAACATAGATGATCCTCTCAAAAACCTCGAATGGCCCTACAAAACATAGTGCAATCTTAGATCCTTTTCCATAACAGATCAAACTCTTTCATGGACACACCCGGAGGAACACCTAGTCACCAATAGAAAATTGATGATCGACTCTATGAGCATCTACATACTTCTTATGTCTATCCTACACTGCCCCAAATGCTCTCTAATACGAATAACTTTTTGTTCCATATCTTGGAGCATCTCTAGTCCTAGGAGGACTTTGTCCTTAAGATGATCACAACTCACTAGGGTCCAACAAGGATGATGATACAAGGCATAAAAAGGGGACATACAAATAGAACTATGGTACCCATTGTTATATGAAAACTCCATCAAGTATAGATAATCCTACCAACAAGTTTGTTGATCCATGACATACATTCATAGCATATCCTCAAGGACTTGATTGACCCTCTTGGTTTGCCCATCTGTCTCTGAGTGATAGGCTGAACTAAAGTTCAACTGAGTCCCCAACGTATGTTGCAAGGATGTCCAGAGTGTTGAAATGAATACCATATCTCTTTTAGAGATGTTCCTACATAGATCCCATGTAATCTTACCATATCCTCCATAAAAATCCTAGCCAATAAAGAAGCATTATATGAAGACCAAATAAAATAGAAGTGTGCCATCATGGCATCATGACGACTAGAAGATATTGGTCGACCTACTTAAAATAAACTAAAATAATATCTCATCTCCATTCTAGGACAAGATGCGGTTGAAGAAGACTTCTGGGGTGTTGATCTTCTACCTTAACCCTCTGGAATTCTGTAAGAGAGGGGGACCAACCATTGCAAAGCCCCAGGTCACAAAAGGCCAAGAGCGAAAAGGCTGCGCTAACTTACCTCAATTTAAAGGATGGTTAGGATAAAAGGGATGAGAATGATGAGGACTATGTGTCCTTCAATCACTCTACAATCCCAAGAGCTAAACAGAGACTAGACAAGTCACTTTATAGAGTCAACTCAATGTCTCAGATAGCTCTTTATCTGAGGAAAGAAGCATAGTTTTGGGATGATAGTGTGGCACACTAGCATCTCATAGGTGCATTGTCATCTGTATGGATAAAAAACTAGAAGGATGAGGTTAAACTCTAAAAGGTATACTAATGACATAGTTTAGAAGCTTCTAGAATGACAAAATAAGATCAAGAAATATGAAATGCATATATTAATGTGATAAAGGAAATATATTATCACAAGGGTGATGAAGACAATTTCACACAATAGTCTTCTCACCAGCTTGCTCTGAGATCTCTCCACCTGCACACAAAAAAGGGGGAAATGTTGGGGTTGTTTAGGGGCCTGCCTTAGTCAGACCCCCATTTTGGTGTTTCCACCTCCACAAACAACCAAGTTTGCAATGATAGGAGTAAAGATAAAGAAATAATACAAGCTACATATACAAGAAACACTACAAAATAGTACGTGCTTACTCAACTGAATACCATAGAGGAGATGAGAGGAGCTTACCACCTCTGTCCAAAGTGCTTAAGGATTGTGGAGGAGTGAATGAGAGGAACTCAAGCCTCTATTGTAATGGAGTTTGTCTTGCACTCGCACTATCGGAGTGGAGTGGTAGATTGCTGCAATGGAGTGAAAGGTGTTGCTACAAAGCTTGAATGGGTGTTTGAAAGAGTCGAGAAAATGTGAAGTGATGACCTCAAGATCTCTCAAAACTCTAGAATGGATGGAATGGTCAGGAATATGAAGGAAAGGATGAAAAATGGCCATATTCGGGTCGACCAGCTGAAGAGGAATCCCTAACAAAAATGCCTCCATTGACACACAAACAAGGTGCCAAGTGTGATGTGGATAGTGAGCTTAAGTGGAATTAAGCCTCCACCTTAGGTTTTCTAAAGTGTAAGGGGGTAAAATTTAATTTATATTAGGGTTGGAAATTCACGCTCATACATTTTTCCCCCACTTTAGCGAGCATGACTATTGATGCGTGCTTTGGTAAAGTAGAGTAGTAAGAAAGTAACATAGTAAGAGATGTATACCTAAACTGATGAGGAAGCAGAGCATGGTTTGGTGAACTCGGAAGTGTAGGAAAGGACTTCATAGTTCTGTGGAACTACAAAGCTAAAGTATGAAAGAACCTCATAGGCTCACGATCCTGCAAGGGAGGTATCCTTCAAGAACTCTCACATGAAGGAAACTAAGAAGAGTACCTTATAGACCCACAAACCTACAAGGAAGGTATCCCCCAAGAACTCTCACATGTGGGAGACTAAGTAGAGGGGACTCCACAAAGTTGAAGATGGCAACATGTTTACTTGTAGATAGAACACATCAGGAAGCGGCCATGAAGGCTAGTGAATGGACAGTCATGCAAACCATCGCTAAGTTGTAAGACTTTGAAAGGGCTCCCTCGGGAACCCTTCAAAAGGAATGAGGGTCCACTCAAGGAATGTGGTTTTTAAAAATTGAAGTTCAGTCGGGATACCCCCAAGCTAGACATAAGGATGTGAAGTATGTCTAGCTGGGTTGCCCCCAGACTAGACATGAAGAAGTAAAACTAGTCTTGTAAGGCTACCCCCCAGCTAGATGCAAGGATGTGAAACTGGTCTAGTCGGGCTGCCCCTAAACTAGACACCATAGAATTTGTTGACAACAATTGAAGGGGTCCCTCGTAAACCCAACATGAAAGGGAGGGGTCCACTCAAGGGACACGCTATTCAACAACTAATGTCTTCCATCTAAAATTGATTCATCACCGAGGAATGCTTTTGAAAGATGTTCATTTCATCAAGGAATTTGAAAGGAAGGAGATGCACTCATGCAAGGGGAAGACTAAGACCATTCTCGCTTTAGAAGAGGGTTTCCAAGTCCTTCCTTTACAAACCCATGATGAAGGAAACATGTTCCACTAGGATTCCAAGCTGAGAATGTAATTCTGACAAATGAGTGTTCAAAGGATCTTCAAGAAAATATTCATTCATAAAAAAATGGATTTTCTAAAGAACAAGTGATGTAGCAAAGGCATTGTCACACATGAAAGGGAAAACTCAAGCAAAGACAAGAGAAAGATAAAGAGAAAGGTAAATAAAATAGACCATACACAAAATGGCATAGGGGGGTCTAGTTTCATGGGATTAGATCTACCTTTATTTATATATATATTAGGTAATAGGGGTAAGAGGTGAAAGAACATCAATCCCCAACTATATTAGGAAAAATGAACAAAAGACAAAGTGGAAATAAAGAAATTGGGTCAACATGGAAGGAGGCCTAAATGCTCCTGATGCTTTGCATCATCCCTGTTTTATTGAAAGTCAAACACAAACATGGAAGAATATAGATACATATAGAAGAATTTTTACAATAAAAATACCCCAGCTATACCCAAGCACCAATAGGGGTGACGAGTGTCATCCAGACATATATATCATGATTACAGGGGAAAGCATCACAACACACACACATCTAATCTAAAGATCAAGAAAAGGGTCTCCCCCTAACACTGGTCAACCAAGAGGTTGTCAGCTTCCCACTCTAGACCATTGTAGGTGGAAGGATGATGAGCCTATAGTGGTGTAATGTTAAGGGGAGGAAATTTTCATCTTCTCACAACAAGGACCAAGGTAGAGGGACCTGTGAGGTCTTCATCACTCAACTCTTGTGGGTCTAAGGTCAATGACCTCACAAAGATCGTTGATAAGGTCAAAATTTCATCCATCAAGTTAAACATACATGGAATGTGAGTTCAAAGTTTCACCTCGATAGAGGGTGGGGTTCATACCCAAGGTTCACCACTAAGCTCACCCAGAGACTCAGGAATAGTGATGAAATCAGGGGAGGCCGAGACTGGTTCTATCACTAGGACATAACAAGTCAGAGCAGGGCCATACTTTGGAGAAGGTGGGCTCTTCTTATGTCTTCCCTTGCTAGAGGGACCATGCTCTACCTTCTTCTACATCGGAAGGGGTGAATTCCCCACAAACAAAGAAAGGTGGATAGAAGAGGATAGAACCGCAGTGGATACAACTAAAGTATTAACCATATCCATGGTTTTTGGGAAAGGTGAGACATCTGAGATGAAAGCCAACAAAGGTGGCTCTGTCGAAGGAGTGATGAATACTTGCACCTTTCAAGTGCATGTGTAGTCACAGCGGGAGCCAAAAGAGATTCAGAGGTAGGCAGAGGGAAAGAGGAAGACACAACAGGAGGTGTAGTCTTCTCCTCCTCCTCCTTCTATAAGGAGGCTTGCTCAGCTAGGAGGGACTTTTGCTAACACTTGTGCTCACTCGCAAGGCAGTTCCTACAACTCTTTGAACTAGAAACTAGAGTTTGCGAAGGGATAGAAGGATTCTGCTCAGCCATGGGAGTGTCTTCCACTGCTATTTCCAATGGAAGGACAGACTCATGAATGGGAGCAGAAGGGGTAGGTTCATAAATGGTGGGAGGAATTGAATCTACCACCTTGGAGGTAGATCCTTTTCTATTCAAGGGAACATGAAGAGGTTGAGGGGAAAATTCTCTTTGCATAGAGCCTTTCTTTCTACCATATAAATAATACCAGGGTCCTAGGGACCCATTAGGGAGATCCAATATCCTAATATTTGGCCTTCGCCAAGGAGGCATCATCAGACTCAATGGGTAGAACTTGAGATTTTTCATCTAATACTCTTCCTAAGAGAGGGGAGTAGACGAGTCAGCCTGAGAGGGAGCGAGCTTCTCCTTTCCCTTTTAAGGGGAGGAGGTAGCTGGCTGCTCAACTATAGGAAGGTTCAACTTCGGTTGTCCCTTGCCTCTAGTCTTATAGTTCACGTAGTTCTTGTAAAGTAGGTTCATTGTTTGTGGGAGTGAACCGATGGGAGGGGGCCAAAAGTGGTCCAACGAGTATCCCCCATGAGATACCACATGCTAATATCTAGTATCATGCACCACATGCATGACACCCTCATGGGAAAACTTAAGGCACTTATAGATTATGAAGGAAATCCCATTCAAGGAAGCCAACCAAGATATGCCTAGCTTCACTCTAAATAGGTCTGACTTGGGAAGAATATCAAAGACCATGTCTACATTCCTGGGTCCAACCAGGATGGACAATGTTATCGACCCATAGGGTTTAAGAGAAGTTCCACCATGCGTATGGATGATGGATTTTTTTTTCATACTCCTCCCTTTGTAGGGAATTTAAATGTAACATCTCCTCTGTTATGATGTTCACTCTACTCGTAGGGTTAACTAAGAATCACATCATAATGTTACCATTGAGGCGAGTGGAAATATAAAGTGGAGAAGGCTTACCATTTTTTGGCACATATTTTGAACTAAACGTTACATTTGGTGAGTCAATCGCAAGGCAAGGAGAGGGAGTAATGATAACCATGTTAACATACGCCTGAGGATGAGAAATAGAATCTGAGGGATCGATAATCATGTTGGCAGAGGGTGACAAAAATGGGTCTTTGTATATGTGTAAGTCATTGTTAGCTTTCACCACTGACTTGTTCATGTTTTGTCTACTCCCATCAAGATGAATAGTACCATCCTCAATGCGATCATGTATCTCATGACATAGGCACATGTAGTTTTTGGTATCGTGTCCATTGACTCGATGGTACTGATAGTATGTGTTTTCTTCATACCAGCTAGGGTATGGTTCTCTAACTAGTTTAGGAGGTGGCAAGGTAAGGATCTTATCCTTCACCAACTTCTGCAAGATGGAAGAATAATATTTTGATAGCTTCGTAAACTTTTGGTCACATCTGAGGCCATTGTTATCCACAATGGCTACTACATTCGCAACAGTTTTATCTCTTCTTGAGATTGATATGATAGATCTTCCTTCAAAATGGGAGCATGAGGGAGGACCCCAAAACTATACTACCATCTGCTAGTACTCATGTAAAGTTGCACACAAGTGTGCAAAAGAAGGATACTTCATGAGGGAAAACTTCTCTTGCCAAGGCCTTGGAAAGTTCCCTATGAAGACCTTTTGTACATCAAAATTGGGTAATGAATACAAGATCTGTGAGAAGAGTGCTTAGTACCATGCTGTAAAGTCTGTAATATTTTCATTGTCCCCTTGTTTGCATCTAACAAGGTTTGAGAAGGTCATCTTTAGTTTGATATTTGCTGGGAACTGTCATAGGAACTGGTTCACAAGCTGATCAAATGTAAAGATGGAATTATCAAGAAAAGAACAATACCAATCCAGTGTTGTATCTTTGAGGGATCAAGGAAATAGTTTTTCCATCAATGCATCATGATGGAAAAAGTCTATGGATAAGTTGTTAAAGGCGGACACATGTTTCTGTGGGTCCCCTTTACAACCATATTTCTTGAACTTGGGAATATCCATCCCTTGTAGGAAAGGAGTGTTTAAGATTACAACTAACAATGGAATGTGTCGAAAGAAGGGCTAGAAAATAGGCTGGGCCAAGGCATGGGAAATTTTTGCCAGCTGGTTCTGCATCTTCCCCATATTCAGAAGTAGGGTATTCAGAAAATGGTCATTGGGATTCATAAGACCAAAAGAACCACTACTAGAGCCACTACTATGACCACCATCATGACCATCGCCAAATCCACCATTGATGTTTCCGCCACCAATGTGACCTCCACTGGAGCCACTTTCGTGACCACTACCAGAGCCACCACTGATGTCTCACCACAGTGTGACTTTTATTGGAGCCACCTCCACCAATGCCACCCCCACTTCTGAAGTTTCCACCACAAAATCCTTCACCTATCATTCCACAAAATCCCCCACCATCAAAGGTGGCAAAAGGGGTGAAGTGAAAACCCAAAGGGTTCCTATTTACTTTAACAGTCTCAAAAATTTCAGAAGTAGTAGTTATACTGACCAAAGGGACCGTGTCAACCATATATACGGATGTAGGAGGCATTGACATCTCTAGCTACCTCTCACATTCGTCAAAGAGGCCACCTTGTATCATGTGATCATGGCTCAAGGGGGCACATGCTTCGACCAGACTAGAGAGACTAGCTAAGAGCTCCATGCCTATTTGGTCCTTTTCCACCATGTATCTTATTTCACCAATCACCTTAGCAGCCCTATCCATCTTCGAGTTTCCTTCTAGGTGATTTTCTAATGCACCTAACCCTTTACCAAGGCTAATGACATACTCATAAGGGATATGGCCAACCTCATTCTTTTCTATGGATGAAGAGGTTGGTGACGTAGGATTAGGGATGTGATTAGTTTCATCAATAAACCTAGATTCGCCTCATGATATGTGCTCCTATGCGGATAGACCAACCACAAAACCAGAGAAAAGACCAGTAGTGAAGCTAGATGAGACCTTCATCTTGTCCATTAGAAGGTGTCACAGACTTCTTCTAACAATATTCCTAGAGGTCATAGACTGGGTCATGAAGCTCATAAAATTTTCACCACACCAGGGTACAATGACCAAGAGGTATATACAAAAAAATTTAAGATGCCGACAAATGGATAGATGTTAGTTCGCATTGGGTTTACAAAAAATGTAAGAGAGGGGGACCAACCACTATAAGGCCCCAAGTCATGAAAGGCCAAGAGTAGAAAGGCTACCCTAAATTACCTCAGTTTAAAGGATGGTTAGGATAGAAGAGATGAGAATGATGAGGACTATGTGTGCTTCGATCACTCTGCAATCCTAAGAGCTAAAGCGAGACTAGATGAGTCACTTTTGAAAGTCAACTCTACGTCTCAAATAGCTTTCTATCTGAGGAAAAAAGTGTGGTTCTGGGATGATAGTAGGACACAATGGCGTCTCAGAGGTGCGTTGTTGTCTATTTGGACAAAAAACCAGAGAGATGAGGTTAAAATCTAAAAGGTAGCCTAACAACCTAGTTTAGAAGCTTCTAGAATGACATAATAAGATCAAGAAGTATGAAATTCATAGATTAATGTGATAAAGGAAATATATTACCACAAGGGTGATGAGAACAATTTCACACAATAGTCTTCTTTCCAGTTCGCTCTGAGATCTCTCCACTTGCACACAGAAAATGGGGAAATGTTGGGTCTATTTAGGGGCCTACCTCAGTCAAACCCCTATTTTGGTGTTTCCACCTCCACAGATAGCCAAGTTTGCAATGATAGAAATAAAGATAAAGAAAGAATACAAGCTACGTATACAAGAAACACTACAAAATAGTATGTGCTTATTCAACCAAATACGATAGAGGAGATGAGAGGAGCTTACCACCTTCATCCAAAGTGGTCAAGGCTTGTGGAAGAGTGAATGAGCGAATCGCAAGCAACTACCACAATGGTATTTTTCCTACACTCGCACTATGTAAAGTGTAAAAATCTAAGATTCAAACTTCAACAAAACTTTAAATAATTTCATTTATATTCAAAATAAAGTTGACAGTTCATTCATTTAGACATCATAAAAAACAATCGATTCCAAAACATGACTTAAAGTTGATAAGATAGATTAAATATATAATTCTAGTTTAAATAGATACACATGTCATAATGCAATTCAATGATAATCATACATAAGAAGTTGTAATATAAGTTACAATTCAAGACTTAGGCTTTCAGTCGCCTTAAGATCTTCAATACATAATTACAAAATACAATATAACATAAAAGAAGATGACATCCTTTGATCTTCAATTCAATAGCATATCCTCCTAAAGAAGATGAGAACAAGGATCAAGCACATTTTCTACCCAACCTCAAAGCTTGCGCTTCCCCAGAATTTGTTAGTCCTTCGAAAAATACTCAATCCTACATGAATCACTTAGCAAAAAGCAGTCGACAAGAAAGATGGAATCTAGTGTGTGCCTAGTATAACTAGTAAAACCACAAGCATTTTCATTTTCCTAATTCATTTAAGAAATAAGCAAGTTCGATACTAGGATATGGTAGAGAGTTCATTAATTCCATCTATTTCAATGGTCCTTAAGTTACTTGGCCAAGTAAAATGTCATGCATGACAAATAAAGCAGTTTTGGAAAAGCAAAACTACACTCTCTAATAACCCATATTCGACACCTATCCCGGAAGGTAACTTTCCCAAAACATGACATGCACATTCATTTATCAAACATGCATGGTTCCAAATAGTCAAATACAATATTACAAAAAAATAATAAAACTGAACCTTGTTTGAAGCGTAAATAGTTGAAAAGTTGTTCTTTTCATCATTTAAAACCATAAATGACATTAAATTAATATTTAAATCGAGTATATTAGATAATCAAAAATAAATAAAGAAGGTGTATCTCCAGTATGTAGGTTAAATACATATAGTGAAATAGTCATAAAAGAGCACACGTTCTTTTGCTCTTTTTACTCATCTATTTTGTTTCCTCTATGAACTAATCTTAATTTGTTTTGTTTCAAGTAAATCATATCTGCAAATTTAATTGCTTTAATTTCTATTTTCTATACTTGCAGAAAATAAATTAATTAATTAATACTACTTCAAAAATAGTTTTAGGATAAATTGCTTCAGTTTCTATTTCTAAATGTTTTGAGTTTCATTGGCTAATTTCACTCATTCTTACCTCTACTTCGAAATTACATTTAAAAATTTATAAGATATTTAGATAAAATCTTTCTATTTTTAATTCTTTCAATCTATAAATAACATTTTTTGTTAAAAAAAAAAATACAATTCTTTTCAAATCAATTTTGAGTTTCTCCTATGTTTGTAAAACAACTGATTCTCATTATTTTCTCATTCAATTCTTCCTACAATATTTTCTGTTTTGAACTTGTTCAATGGAGTTTTGTTTTCCCAGTAATTCACGGTTTGATGTTCAAGAATTTACACAAAAAGCTGAAGTAACAAAATTACTTTTAAATAGTTTTAAAAATCTATACAATATATTAGCTATCTCATTCAAATTTACTCTATTCATGTTTTGCTTAAAAATCTCAAGATCATCCCTGATAAATTCTTAGATCTAGAAATTGTTGATTGTGTGCTTTTTCTGTATTTTTCTATTTGCTATTCCTCGGTTGCTTGTATGTATTAATGTTAGGCAGTTTTCTGTTTACCTGTTCTCCTATCTCCTTCTCCTCCTCTCTCTCTTCCCTGCCACCTATGTTGATCTCCCTTGTTAGCTGTGTTTTATTGCCTTGGCATAATTTACTTCTATTTCCTAATTCTTTTGGTGTACCCTACCTTTATCTCTTACTGTCTTGGGTGCACTTCATTTCTCCTAGTACCACACCCTCTCTTACTTTCTGCTTGCGCTTGAAGAATGGAGACTTGGTTCTGTTTTCCCCGAGTCTCCCTGCTGGCTGGTTGTGTGTGGAGAGAAGGGAACCCTGTGGCTATGTGAGGGAGTGGAGAGTCCTTTCCTTGGCCGTGCCCTTCCCTATCTATACCTGTGTGTGGGGAGTAGGGAAGCTTCCCTTCCCTTTTGTTGCTACGTGGTTAATGGAGAGACCTTTGGTGGCCGCATGGAGTATAGGGATTCTTTCTCCCTGCCTTAAGCATCCTCTCCTCCCTTAGTGCAGCCTTACCTTTCCTTAGTGACTGTGCCCTTCCTATTGGCATTACTTGCCTTTATGTAAACTTTATTCCTCCTTATACATGTGTCCTTCCTGTTCTTCAGTCGCGTATGGAGAGTAGGAAAGATGTTAACTAGTATACACAAAAAAATATATAAAGAACAAGGAAATAACTCCCTTCACTACTAGTTGCTTCTCTAGAAACTGATCAATTTCTAGTCAATCCTCCAAAATATCAACAACACTTATTTTATTTTTCTCTGTTCAATCCTAAAAATGAATTTTCTGCCTCTTTTCCCATTCAAAAATCCTCACTCCCCCATCTTTATTTCATACAAATGGTAGATATTAACAAGAAATAAGATACGCAATTTGAGGTTGATCTCTAGTTCCATTCTCTAACTCCAAGTTTTGAAAATTTGATTGCTTTTCCAAATAATTGAAGATATTTCTTCAATCTATTCAACTGAAGTTTTAAATGCCATTTCAATTTGCACATGAATTGTTTTTCTAAATGGTTTTCAGTAACTCTATTTTATCTATTTATTTAATTTCAACTATAATTTCCCTTTTCATAATTTTCAAATGAGAAATTAAAAACTATTAATTTTATAACACTTTATTTATTACATTTTATTAAATTTCAAAATAAAAAGTCAATTTCATTAAATTTCGAAATACAAGCATCTTATTTTCAAACAATGATAAAATATTGACTTAAATAATTTGATTATTTAAATAAGATCAATTTTCTCATAGTCAATAAAATCGTCATTTAAAACAAAACATATTTTTTTATTTTTTTTCCACATTTTGGAAAAATCAATTTAACTCAGTTTTAAATTTGCAAACACAATAATCACAAAAATGCATTAAAATATCAACTAAGTGAGTGTGTGTGATTCCATCATACTCATAAATGTCTATTGGCTAATATGACTCTACCTAATCATTGTTCTCGCCTTCAATCACATTCAACTATTCTTGCATTCACTTGCACTTGAGTTTTCATCAGCAATGACAAACCCCAAATTAAATATAAATTCATTTCAAATCATTGCAATCGTATTTCAATTTCTATTTCAATTTCATTTCAATTTAAATTTAATTTCAATTTAAATAATCATTTAACATAATATAATTAATCAATATCATGATTAATAATTTTCATTTAAAATAATCAATAAAATCTATATGCAACATCCTTCCCCTCTTGGAAGAGACATCATCTTGATGTCTTACTAGTCATTCAATAAGCATAACATCACCATCAATAAAACATATTATCTCAATCAGTAAAAGCATAGTATCTCAATAGGTAAAACATAGTGTCTCAATCATAATGAAATAGTAACTAACAACGTAGTTCTCAAACATAATCATAAGCAAATCATAATAGCATCCATGCTATCAAAATTCACAACATGTGAATCAAAAACTGGAGTATCAAGTATCCTCACATAAAACAAATACTAATCTATGAAAGCAAATGAGGAAAATGACGGTCTATCGTCTCAGAATCCTCCCATGTAGCACTATCCTCAATATACTGGTCCCACTAGACCCTATAATGAGTACTATTCTAGTTAATGCTAGTCTATAATCAACTAGATTCATGACTTCTAGTACATCAAAGGGTCCCACAAATCTCGTATCCAAATTTGATGATTTCCCAAAATACATAAGATTTATAAAACATTCATTCTATACAGTAATCTTGTCCTTTCTAGACCTTGCTTCAAGTGTCCTTACTATCACATAGGGAAATTTCATATGGTTCACACATAATCTCCCAAGAGCTTTATTCTATAAATACATCCTATATATAATAATAACTATACTTAGTGATTGGAATTCATTGTTTCGTGAATTTATCTTTAGTATAACCCAAAGGGAAGAGGAATGTCAATGTATTGTACACTACATCGTGGGTCCAATCCTTTTCCTTTGTATTTAAACTTTTAGACAACTCATAATCCAATTCCATCCACCACTTACACATTCATTATTCTTACTATAAAGTACTTTCCCCAGATTACTTATCTATCTCGAGCATAACCTTGCTCCTAGACACTTATCAATTTTTATACTACTCCATAGTTAAGCTTTGTTATCAATTAATTTTAATCAATCACTTCTATATATTATTTACTTTTTAATATTTTATCAAGTCTATGATTATATCCAAGCCTTTTTCAGCTTTAATAGAGTTTCCTTTCTTTTCATATAATTGTACAAACGTCAATTTTAGAGTTTACCATTCATTCAGCATTTAGTTCACCATTTACTTATTTGACTAAGATAATATATTGCACATTTATTCAAATGAATGCCTCATGGTATGATTTTGGTTTACACAACCCTATCATTGTTTGCTAAACTACAATAACCTTCCAAGTTTACTAATCAATGTTTACCCACAATATATTATTTAGGATCAAAATCCTATAAGTCGAGTTCCCAAAACTTGTTGGTTTCTTTGATGAGTATAACCACTAGAATATTATGTTAATTCTATTAACATTGAAAGATCAACTCATCTTGTGTTCTACCATTTTCCTTCTAGAATCTCAAGAGAGTTACATGTCCTACTAGTGAAGAATTATGGTCTTCATTTCCTAGCATACTAGATATTCCTTGCTACATTCCGTGCAACTTCTTACTCTATCTTCTTCCAAATAATAGTGGATCCTTATCCAAAAATTCCCTTTGTCAATATGATGTTCTAACTCTGACATTATTTTCCTCATTCCATTCTCGAATCTTCCAAATTTTAGACACAGAGGTTCTTTTATATCCAACAATAGTCTATCCTTTGACTAAGTGATAACCTATTTTGATCTTTCACCATTATTATTCTTCTTGTAAATGGTTATAGGTTTTGCAGAGGTAATTCCCATTTATCTCAGGACATCCATACCTTGGCTTTTCTTTTGTCCTTGAATTATTTTCAAAAAATGCAATTCATCCTTTAACTCAATCTAATTTCCTAATTTAATTTAGTACTACTTTATGATTATTAATCCTTGTTCAATCACGTTGATCTCTAGATAATAACCAATTTTAATTGCATACCTAGTCATCAAGCACAAGCATTCAACTCCATGAATTTCTTAATCATAGGAGAGTCTCAACTTCAATATATCTATTTGAGCACAAGTAAAAATTCTAATGTTCTTTTCCATAAGATTTTCAACATTTCTTGCTAAGTGAAAATTCTATTATGTTATGTCATGACAATAGGTGCTTCCTTTTGAAAGTGTTTCTCTTTTAATATAAGCGCTACTTAAAGTAAAGTCTTGTCAATAATACAAATTCCTTTAACTTACTAGGAATCCCTCCTATGCTTCTATCCTTGTAAGGTTTCATCGAATCCAATGATATTCAATCACACAACAAATCTTAACCCAATATTCCCTTCCAATTCTCAGGATGAAATCCTTAATTGTTGATTAGTCTGATTTTTTATAGATTTCTCTTCTTTATGTGGCTATAGTCAAGACCCATTGGACAACTCATTCAAGTCTAATTCCTACTTATAGGTATTTGAAGAATAATCCAAAACATAATCCAACTTAATAGGTTTTAGTCTCATCACTAGATATTTCTATTTATTGAATAAAATTCTTGCCCCACATAGGTTATCTTTAACCCAAGGTTCCATTAAAAATAAAGGTAGTGATTAAGTTATTCAATCATTCTCATTAAGATATTTTGGTGTGGTTCACCTAACGTAACATCTTACTTTATTTTTCACTTCATCTCAATGGCTTAAATAGCCAACCTTTTTCTCATCCATAAGTTTCTTAGCATAGTGAGCTTCAAATTCAAGTTGTTTCACAACATGGATATATTTCATATCAAAATAACATCATTATTTAAATTATCTATATAAGGTATAGTAACGAGACACTTCCTTCCAATCATGAGTCTCTTAGATCTTTTCTTGTCAATCCCATAGACAATGATCTTCCTTATCATGATCAAGCTATCTACCTATCCTTTTCTAAGGCATTGATGATAATACTCTTTTGATCTCTAGATCAGATAATCATAAGGTATAAAGGTCATAGTTCTTAATCTTTTCTTTTGTCCTTTTCCCTTTGTGGTCATAAAATGTATGACTTAGTTGTCCTTGTGACTTGCAAGGAATTCATAACCAAGTTTCGTTGGGTGGGGTACTTAGCTTGAGTCAATTCACTCTTTTCCTTCCCCCTCCCCTTAATGGTTCCACAACTTTCATTCTTCTTACGTTGAACTTTTTAGTAATGTACTTGCTTCCTTGGAAAAGGTTTGTCATTCCTTATTGTTGACCTTTCATTGCCATCTTCTTTCTAATATCTTTTTTAATGAACGAATATCCATACTTACTAACCTATTTTGTTTATGTACTTCTTAACTCATAGTGTTTCTTTCCTTGCAACTTATAGGGTCCTGACAAATAAAGCTATGTTGCATTCCTTTTTCCCTTTTGGAACCATTATTCATAAGTTTTTTGATTCCAAATACTTCAATAACCTCATTGATTTCAGTTGGAGGAACCTTTCTCATGTCATTGACTGTTTCTTCTGACTATTCTAGTGTTTTCTCAATTCCTCGGTTCTAACTCTTTTCTAACAAGATCTTTATCTTAACACAAAATTTTAAGTGATGAGCTCCGGAACCCTTGAGGATACTTCCTTCGTTCATATCCTACTTTTTAACAATCTAAAATTATGTTGACTTTGCATAAGTAGATTCGTAGTGTTTACACTAATCCAAGAGTTCCTGAATCTTTTACAATTGTAGGTTGCTACAATTCAATTTATCTCATTCCTACTCATTCTCTTTTCCTTAGAGTCATGTATGTACAGGTTCTTCTTCCTAACCTTCCTACATACCCTGATTGCATAATCTTTTGTAATCCTAGGTTTTATCATAAGTTGATGGTTTAGGAAATCTGATTCGAGGGACGAATCTTTAATTAGCCCCAATTTACCCAAGTTACTAAGAATTACATATTCCTTTTTTTTTCACTTCCTTAAGTTCTTTTTTCTTATCGATCTGGCACAAGAACTTTTCAACCTTTATCTTCTGATAAGGTTTACACATTATTGCGTAATGAGCTCATAGGTTGCAATCCAGAACCTAGTCACTCTGATACCAATTGTAACATGCAAAAATCTAAGATTAAAACTTTGAAAGAACTTTAAATAATTTTATTTATATTCAAAATAAAGCTGACAATTCATTCATTTAGACAACATAAAAGACAATCGATTCCAAAACATGACTTAAAGTTGATAAGATAGATTCAATATATAATTCCAGTTTAAATAGATACATGTGTCATAATACAATTCAATGATAATCATACATAAGAAGTTGTAATATAAGTTACAATTCGAGACTTAGGCTTTGAGTCACCTTAAGCTCTTCAATACATAATTACATAATACAATATAACATAAAAGAAGATGGCATCCTTTGATTTTCAATTCAATAGCATATCTTCCTAAAGAAGATGAGAACAAGGATCAATTAATTTTTCCACCCAACCTCAAAGTTTATGCTTCCCCGAAATTCCTTAGTCATTCAACAAATACCCGACCCTACACGAATCACCTAGGAAAAAGTAGTGGACAAGCAAGATGGAATCTAGTGCATGCCTAGTATAACTAGTAAAACTACAAGCATTTTCATTTTTCTAATTCATTTAAGAAACAAGAAAGTTCAATACTAGGATATGGTAGAGAATTCATTGATTCCATCTATTTCAATGGTCCTTAAGTTACTTGGCCAAGTAAATTTTCATGCACAACAAATAAAGCAGTTTTGGAAAAGAAAAACTACACTCTCTAATAACCCATATTCAACACCCATCCCAGAAGGTAAATTTCCTAAAACATGACATGCACATTCATTTATCAAGCATGCATGGTTCCAAATAATCAAATACAATATTTCAAAAAAACAATAAAACTAAATCTTGTTTGAAGCGTAAATAGTTAAAAAAGTGTTATTTTCATCGTTTAAATCCATAAATGACATTACATTAATATTTAAATTGAGTATATTAGATAATCAAAAATAAATAAAGAAGGTGTATCTCCAGTATGTAGATTAAATACATATAGTAAAATAGTCATAAAAGAGCACACATTCTTTCGCTCTTTTTACTCATCTATTTTGTTTCCTCTATGAACTAATCTTAATTTGTTTTGTTTCAAGTAAATCATATCTTTAAATTTAATTGCTTTACTTTCTGTTTTCCATACTTGCAAAAAATAAATTAATTAATTAATACTACTTCAAAAACAGTTTTAAGATAAACTGCTTCAGTTTATGTTTTTGAATGTTTTGAGTTTCATTGGCTAATTTAATTGATTCTTACCTCTACTTCGAAATTACGTTTAAAAATTTATTTGATATTTAGAAAAAATCTTTCTATTTTTAATTCTTTCAATCTATAAATAACATTTTCTGTAAAAAAAAGAATACAATTCTTTTCAAATCAATTCTGAGTTTCTCCTATGTTTGTAAAACAACTGATTCTCATTATTTTCTCATTCAATTCTTCCTACAATCTTTTCTATTTTGAACTTGTTCAATGGAATTTTATTTTCCTAGTAATTCCAAGTTTGATGTTCAAGAATTTACAAAGAAAACTAAAGTAACATAATTACTTTTAAATAGTTTTAAAAATCTATACAATATATTAGCTATCTCATTCAAATTTACTCTATTCATGTTTTGTTTAAAAATCTAAAGATCCTACCTGATAAATTCTCAGATCTGGAAATTGATGATTGTGTGCTTCTTCTGTATTTTTCTATTTGTTATTCCTCTGTTGCTTGTATGTATTAATGTCAGGCAGTTTTATGTTTACGTGTTCTCCTATCTCCCTATCTCCTCCTCCTCTCTCTCTCTTCCCTGCCACTTGTGTTGATTTCCCTTGTTAGCTATGTTTTATTGCCTTGTTGCCTTAGCACACTTTAATTCTATTTCCTAATTCTTTTGGCATACCCTACCTTTATCTCTTACTTTCTTGGGTGCACTTCATTTCTCCTAGTACCACACCATCTCTTACTTTCTTCTTGCACTCGAAGAATGCAGACTTGGTTCTATTTTCCCCAAGTCTCCCTCCTAGTTGGCCGCGTGTGGAGAGAAGGGAACCCTGTGGCTACGTGAGGGAGTGGAGAGTCCTTTCCTTGGCCGTGCCCTTCCCTATTTGTACCTATGCGTGGGGAGTGGGGAGACTTCCCTTCCATTTTGTTGTTGTGTGGTGAATGGAGAGACCTTTGGTGGTCGTGTGGAGTATAGGGATTCTTTCTCTCTGCCTTAAGCATCCTCTCCTCCCTTAGTGTTCCCTTACCTTTCCTTGGTGATTGTGCCCTTCCTACTGGCATTACCTGCCTTTATGCAAACTTTATTCCTCCTTATACATGCGTTCTTCCCATTCTTCAGCCGTGCATGGAGAGTAGGAAAGATGTTAACTGGTATACACAAAAAAATACATAAAGAACAAGGAAATAACTCCATTCACTACTGGTTGCTTCTCCAGAAATCTATCAATTTCCAGTCAATCCTCCAAAATATCAACAACACTTATTTTATTGTTTTGTGGTCAATCCTAAAAATGAATTTTCTGCCTCTTTTCCCATTTGAAAATCCTCACTCCCCCCTCTTTCTTTCATGCAAATGGTAGATATTAAAAAGAAATGAGATCCCCAATTTGAGGTTGATCTCCAGTTCCATTCTCTAACTCCAATTTTTGAAAATCCGATTGCTTTCCCAATTAATTGAAGATATTTCTTCAATCTATTCAATTGAAGTTTTAAATGCCATTTCAATTTGCACGTGAATTGTTTTTCTAAATTGTTTTGAATAACTCCATTTTATCTATTTGTTTAATTTCAACTATAATTTCCTTTTTCATAATTTTTAAATGAGATATTAAAAACTATTAATTTTATAACACTTTATTTATTACATTTTATTAAATTCCGAAATAAAAAGTCAATTTCATTAAATTTCAAAACACAAGCATCTTATTTTCAAACAATGATAAAATATTGACTTAAATAATTTGATTATTTAAATAAGATCTATTTTCTCATAGTCAATAAAATTGTCATTTAAAACAACACATATTTTTTATTTTTTATTTTTTATTTTTTTTCCACATTTTGGAAAAATCAATTTAACTCGGTTTTAAATTTGCAAACACAATAATCACAAACATGCATTAAAATATCAACTAAGTGAGTGTGTGTGATTCCATCATACTCATAAATGTCTAATGGCTAAAATGACTCTACCTAATCGTTGTTCTCGCCTTCAATCATGTTCACTTGTTCCTGCATTCACTTGCACTCAAGTTTTCATCAACAATGACAAACCCCAAATTAAATATAAATGCATTTCAAATCATTGCAATTGCATTTCAATTTCAATTTCATTTGAATTTACATTTAACTTCGATTTAAATAATCATTTAACATAATATAATTAATCAATATCATGATTAATAATTTGCATTTTAAATAATCAATAAAATCTATACGTGACACACTATCGAAGTGATGGAGTGGAAGATTGCTGCAATGGAGTGAAAAGTGCTGCTACAAAGCTTGAATGGGTGTTTGAAAGATTGGAGAACATGTGAAGCAATGAACTCAAGATCTCGCAAAACTCGAGAATGGATGGAATGGTCAAGAATATGAAGCAAAGGATGAAAAATGGCCATATTCGAGTCGACCAACTGAAGAGAAGTGTTACACTTTGAATCCCAATTGAGAGTGTAATGTCTCTGCAGTCTCCAACTATAGGAATCTATTAGGGATGTAAGTGTGCCATGTGGACATCTGCATTCCATGTAGGCATCCTTGACAAAAACACCTCCACCAACACACAAACAGGGTGCCAAGTGTGATGTGGATAGCGGGCTTAAGTTGAATTAAGCCTCCACCTTAGGTTTGCTAAAGTGTAAGGGGTTAAAAGGGAATTTGCATTAGGGGTGAAAATTCATGCTCATACACATTCCAAAAACCTTGAGAAAAAATATACAATGTACCTCTTCATCCCAGACCAGAAATACAATTGACAAAAGTTTTTTTGTGCATCTTCTTGACACCCAGATGAGCTAAGTACGGTGCTTGATGTTCCTCTGACACAATAAGGGTACAAAGACCCTCCGATGGAGGAACATATATGTGACCTAAGTTCGGCAAGAGACCATTTTATTCAAGATAATAACCTACATATCTACCTTCCAAGGCTCTACCTAACTCAACCTCTGACTTCGCCTCCTAATATCAACTATTTGTAGGAAGCACTGTAAGAATCTGACCCCTCTAATCTACTCCAAGACTAACTGTTGAAAGCTCATGCCTCTACCAACTAAGAGAATCTTCCAAAACATTATCCTTACCTTGGATATACTTTACATAAAATTCCTACTCTAAGAGAAACTCCATCCACCGCCTTTTCGTAGCATTTAGGTTTGGTTGCCTGAGTATGTACTATAAACTATGGTGGTCATTATGCAACTCAAACTGATAGCCTAACATAAAAAATCTCCATCTCACAAGGGCATGAATGGTAGTGGCTAACTCCAATTCATGCGTAGTAGAGTTCAATTCCTGATCCTTGAGTTTGTGAGACTCATAGGCTATCATGCAACCATCCTACATCAATACTTCTCCGAGAACCTCCAAAGATGCATCAACACACACCAAAAAATATCATGTAGGATTAGGAACTACTAAAATGGGTGCACTAGTTAACCTCTCCTTGAGAGTCTAAAAGGTTTCCTGAAATTTTTCTGACTAGATGAACTTCTTCCCTTTCCTTTGAACGAAAGTGATAGGGTGATCTATCCTTGAAAATCCCTACACAAACTACTAATAATAACCTACTAAGCCCATAAAGATGTGAGCCTCTAAAAAATTAGTGGGATTGGGCCAATCCATGATGGCTTGGATCTTTGAAGGATCCATGGAAATACCTTCTCTTGAAAAGAAATGCCCCAAATATCTCACCTTTTTATGAAATAATTCACACTTCTCCAAATTTGCATATAACTTATTCTCCCTTAGACAGTGTAATACCTATCGCAAGTGCTCCTTGTGCTCCTCCATAGTCCTAGCATAAATCAGAATGTCATTCAGGAATACAATGAAAAATCTATCAAGATAGGTTCAAAATACTCCATTCATCAAACTCATAAATACAAATGGTGTATTTTTTAACCTAAACAACACAATAGTAAACTCTTAATGCCCATAGCAAGTAAAAAATGCAATCTTATGAATATTTTCCTCAAAATTATGTAGTTGATGATACTCTAAATTTAGGTCAATCTTTGAGAACACTTTATCTCGCTTAATCTGATCAAAGATGTCATCAATCCTCGACAAAGGATTTATGTTCTTCATAGTCACCTTATTCAGCTACCTATAGTCAATACACAACCGAAGGGATCCATCCTTTTTCTTCACAAAAATAATTTGCACTCCCTAAGAGGAGACACTAGGATGAATGAACCCCTTAGCCAACAACTCCTCTACGTGCAAAAAAGTCTCCTTAAGCTCCTAAGTAGTCATCCAATATGGAGCTCAAGAAATAGGTTCTACCTCAAGAACATGATCTATCTTGAAATTCATGTCATGATAAGGTGGCATCCCAAGAATATCACTAGGGAAGGCATCTGAATATTCCCTAAGAATAGGATGATCATCGAGGGACACCTCTTAAATCTCCCCTAACTCAAAATCATTAATCGTCTTAGAAATTGACTAGCAACCTTGACACATACATCTCTTTCACTGCATAGTAGAAATCATACACAAAGAGGTAGGTCTCTAAATGCCAACTAACTCTACCTCCTTGCCTGAATCATCCAAACACTACATTGATTTGTGCCTAGAATATATAATGGCTTCATGAGTATGCAAACATTCCATACCCAACACTACACCATAAGATCCTAAGGGTATGATGCAAAGATCCATAGTGGTAAGGAGAGTACCAATCTTCAATCCAAATCCATACACAAAGGATTTTACTACTACTTGCTCTTGAGGCCAATTCAACTTGCAACCTAACATCCTAATTTTCTATCACTAGGCCACATCACTCCACTAAAGAAGGGGTAATGAATGAATCAAAAACACTAGAGTAAAAAAGGATAGAAGTACCAATATTATGCAACACACATGTGGTCTCCACAACTATTCCTTGATTCTTTGCCTAGTGGCTATCAACCACTACAAAGACACTATGAGATCAGCCTACATCACCCATTATTAGCTCCAAGGTTGTCGGCCTCTGACAAAATCCTAATGCACTCTTTTGTGGACACTACCTAGCTATATTACCCTATTGCTTGTTTCTTTAGTTTTGATTGGGAATATTGTTGCTACTACTACTATTGTTGACCCTTAGCAGGTGCATGATGGCTCCTAGAGGAACCTCCTACCTTAGAATGACCACCATTGGATTTGAAGCATACTTAAGGCACACTACCAATCTATACACCTATCTTCCCTCCTAGTTCCATGGCTAAGTTTTCCTCTACCAATCAAGCCTTCTCTACTACCACCTCCATGGTCTTTGGCTCAAAGACATGGACTCCCCCACTGATGTGGGAATTCAAGCCCTAAAGAAGTGCTAGACTAGAATGGACTCATCATCACCTATACCAGCATACAACTTGAGTTCAAAGAACATATTCTCATATTGCTCCATAGTCATAGTCATCTATCTCAACTCGTGAAACTCATCAGTGTAACGTTGCCTCCAACAGTCTAACAAAAAGAAAGATCTGAAGCTCTCTAGAAATATCTCCCAAGAAATTGAACCAATATCCAAATGTAATTTATATTCCTCTAATTTCCACCATGTAGAAGAAAAAAACCTAAGGTGCATGATGGTGCATCTTTCCTTGGTGTTACTACCATATGGGTGCATGGAAAAACACCTATCAAAATATATCAACCAATTCTCTACCTCCAAGCTACAACTAGAACTGTTGAAGGTAGAAGAGCGTGACCTTAAGAGATCCCTCATATGACCTTCTATAATGGTATATTTTTTTGTTGTGACATATCTCCCCTAGGATGCCTCTCTCTTTATCAACATGCATAGAGTGCTAGGGTTCCCCCTACTGATTACAATTCTATCTAGGGCCTAGGCAAGCAAGGATCTCATTGAGTAAAAGAAATAACTAAGCTCCCTCTAACTCTAGCTGACTAGGATTTCGACCCACACTCCTATGATCATTTTGATAATCTCATTATTTCTCACAATCACACTCATGGGAATCTTGCGAAGGGATGTTCTGGTGGTTAGCCCTATGGCCACCCCCTCGACCTTTACCACAACCCTGACCTAAGGCTCTAGGAATATTCCTACACAAACACCACCAAGGCACAAGGCTAAGGTTGTTAGGTAAAGATTGAAAAAAAGGGGAAAACATAATTTTAAGAGTCCAAGCAACTAGGACAAGATAATGGGCTCATATGAAACTAGAGTACTAATGCAAGATAATCCTTGGTTCTTAGAAACATTGCATCAACCAAAAACATTTTCATTTATTTTTGTTCTTGTTCAGTCTTTGTTCTTGTTCAAGTTGGAAAATTTTGTATTTCATCATGTTTGCTCACCAGACCCTACAAATCTATGTTCTCATTGAGGACATGTTCATTTTCCTTATTCAAAGATTTCAGCTCAATTGGATTTTTTTTTCGGCAAGTTATCGCTTTTAGATTAAGTGATATTTTTGGGAACTAGCCCAAGAATAATTTCAAACTGAATGGCTAGTTTGAACACTCGTGGATCTTTCCCATAGCTTGCGAATCCTTGTGAGCTATTTCAAATTGTTTTGTGGAGTGTTCCCGACCTTGATTTTAGGTCCACACTTCATCATATGCACCTACACTAGATAAATTCAAATTTGAGGCCGACCTATTCATGTACACATTATGTTTCCTTCATCAAAGATTGTAATGATCTTTGGCAACATAGATGCTTCTAGATCTGCATATATGATATAAAGCCTGGAATAGATCATTAGGATAGCAATCAATCAAGATCAAGATAATGAAGATGAATATAGAATTTTATCTATAGGATTTTTTCTCCCATATAGGAATACTATATTTTGGAGAATGTTGAATTAGGCCCATGAGCCAAATATGTAAGCCCGAATGTGGTCAACTATATGTAATTGAATTTTATGATAATGAGAATGTTTGAATTTGTGTTTTCCTCTATATTCTATGTTGCTTTTGTGAATGCCCAATCCTATACCTTCACAAACATAAGAAACAAACACATAATTAGATCAAATGCAAGTAAGAAAAAGGATTCCCCATGAAATCCATTTAAATTGCAAAGAACAAGAAATGAGATGAAGAACACAAGAAAACATAAACAAAAGCTATCAAATATTATTCAATGTAAATCAAGCTCTTGATCCCATGGGGGAGTTGGTGCCAATTATGTGTAGAAATTGGCCTTTTCCCAACTCCTATGCAAGGTTTGTAATGATTTGATGAGGATTTGATCCACTTTGGTTGAATTCCTGCATAACCTAGCTAAGAACTTGATAAAAATAGATTAAAATGGATATGCTTGAAGATGAAATTGAGTATAGTGAGTTTACTCAAATTGTGGATGATCAATTCAATAGAGGAGGCCTCTATTTATAGATTTGAATAATGGAAGATTCAAGAATTTTGATGAATGTGGGACAAAAGACCAACCAATGAGAGAAAACCGCTTGTCCACATGTGATTGGAGGAGGAATGAGGACATATTGATGAATGTGCCCATAAATGCCATTAGATTAAAATTTGAAATTTGAAAGTTGGCAAGTTGGAGGGAGAGAATAATGGAGTTAATGTCACTTGGCTCAAGGATAAGGACATGTAAGAGGCATTAAATTCCTTTTCGGAAGTACTCATCCCTTTTGGAGGGATTTTTGAATTTGAGGAATATCCCCTTTTGATGTTAAGTTGAGGGAAAATAGATGAATCAATAAATCAATTAAATTGATGTATTGGTGCAAGTTGCAAAATCCAGAGGATTGAGGTGATTAGAATTAGATTTAATCATGATTTGATCAAATTATGTAGAAATTAGGTGATTTGACAATTTTGGCTTAGATTTTAGGATTTAAATAAATCAAAATGAGATGAATAATGGATTTAGACTTAATTAAATAAAGATTGATTTATTTAATTAAAGAAGGTGATGTTATATTAAATCAAATAAAGATTATTTTATTTTATTTAAAGAGATGAATTTAGAGATTATACCTAGTGTGATGGACTTTGACTTGACAATTGGATAGGAGTATTCTTGTTCACACCTAACATACAAAAACCTTGCTAGGATGCACCTAACAAAGAAAGTATTCACCAAGTTATATTACAAGAATATCCAGTAAGAATAACAGCCAAGAGATAATGATCATTGCAGCATTCCTTTCTCTCTAAATATTTATGTTTAGACATCATTGAGAGATCATTGGAATGAGAACAATAAGATAAATCCAAAGAAATGGTAAAGTAATCAAACAAGCTAATGTTCTTCATACCGCTAGCCAAGACTAAACTATGGTGATGCCTGATGTTGATGTCCATCACAGGAAGGATGCATCCTAGGACATTTTTTGGTCAGGTTATGATGAGATTTGATTGGATGATAAGCTATTGATACCAAGAGTTGACCAACTTGTTGACTTACTGACTTAGACTTGAGACTTTGACGATTAGGTGTTCACTTTAGAATCTGCTAGACTTGCTTTTGATTGACTTACCAAAGGATGAAGATGATGATTTATTTATTATGAATGATGATTATTGTGGGTGAAAGTGAGATGAGATGGATGCACCATTTTGGGTTCTTTTCAAATACTTGGATGTTTCTGGTATTTTGAAATGTTTTGAGGCTATTTTTGGGATTTTGAGATTTTTCAATTTTTTTTTGATTTTTTTGAGATTTTTTTGAATGTTTTTGGATTTTGTGTCTCAAGGGTTGATCAAGGATTAGACTTGCCTACGTTTAATCTTAGAGACAATTTAGTTTAGTTGATGACAAACTTGATTACTGATGAGATAGATGGGCAAATGGATTGCCATTTCTAGCGTCAAAATGTGAACCCCCAATCCTATACCTGCACAAACATAAGAGAAAAATACATAATTAGATCAAATGAAAGTAATAAAAAGGATTCCCCATGACATCTATTTAAATTTCAAAGAACAAGAAATGATATGAAGAACACAAGAAAACATAAACAAAAGCTATCAAATCTTATTCAATGTAAATCAAACTCTTGATCCCATGGGGGAGTTGTTGCCAATTATGTGTAGAATTTTTTTTTTCCCAACTCCTATGCAAGATTTGTGATGATTTGATGAGGATTTGATCCACTTTAGTTGAATTCCTGCATAATCTAGCTAAGAACTTGATAAAAATAGATTAAAATGGATATGCTTGAAGATGAAATTGAGTATAGTGAGTTTACTCAAATTGTGGATGATCAATTCAATAGAGGAGGCCTCTATTTATAGATTTGAATAATGGAAGATTGAAGGATTTGGATGAATGTGGGACAAAAGATCAACGAATGAGAGAAGGCCACTTGTCCACGTGTGATTGGAGGAGGAATGAGAATATTTTGATGAATGTGCCCATAAATGCCATTAGATTCAAATTTGAAATTTGAAAGTTGGTAAGTTGGAGGGAGAGAAGAATGGAGTTAATGTCACTTGGCCCAAGGTCAAGGACATGTAAGAGGCATTAAATTCCTTTTTGGAAGTACTCATCCCTTTTGGAGAGATTTTTGAATTTGAGGAATATTCCCTTTTGATGTTAAGTTGAGGGAAAATAGATGAATTAATAAATCAATTAAATTGATTCATTGGTGCAAGTTGAAAAATGTAAAGGATTAAGGTGATTAAGATTAGATTTAATCATGATTTGATGAAATTAAGTAGAAATTAGGTGATTCGACAATTTTGACTTAGATTTTAGGATTTAAATAAATCAAAATGAGATGAATAATGGATTTAGACTTAATTAAATAAAGATTGATTTATTTAATTAAAGAAGGTGATGCTAGATTAAATCAAATAAATATTAATCTATTTAATTTAAAGAGATGACTTTAGAGATTAATTAAATAAATTGGATTATTTAACTAAAAGGGGGATTATAAGATTAATTAAACAAAATGATTTATTTAATTAATAAAAGAGAATGACTTATTCAGATAAATTTGATTTATTTAATTAAGAGAGGAAATATGATGAATTTAATCAAATAAAGATTATTCAATTAAATTGATTAGTAAAGGGGATGATTTAAGAAGAAATGATGTTAGTAAGATCAGGATCAGGTGTGTAGGATCAATCTGTATATTTTTCATGTCTACAACTTCTATTGTGTAACTCTTGTTGCACAGTCCAAATTGTTCTCTTTGAGGACCCTCCTACCATGACTGCATCAAATTGGTATGAGAGCAAGATTCATTATTTGGAAGATCATCAGAGTTTGCAAAGTCTTGTTGAATATTTTTTGCGGGGTGGAAAAATGTGGATCCAACTTGCTATTGCAAAGGACTTGTGTAAACATGGAAAGACAAAGAAATGGTAGAGGAAATGGTGTGCGTGGAAATGCAGACCCAACTATAATGGAGATGTTGAGAGGAATAACTACTAGATTAGAAGTAGTTGAAATGATCTAGAGGATAGGTTGACTAGTTGATGATGTGAGTGATGAAGAGGTAGAAGAATAGGAAGAAAGGGAAAGAGAAGATCAACTTGGCCTTGATCAGGGAGAAGATAGGTTCATAAGAAACCTAACTAGAGTAAATATGAAACCAAATTTCAATCCATTGGATTATAGTGGCAAGTTGGATTTAGATGAATTGCTTGACTAGATAATGGAGATGGAGAAGTAATTTGAATTTGAAGGTACCACAAAAGACAAGAAGGTGAAATTTTCTTGTACAAAATTGAAAGGACATACATCCCTTTGGTGGGAACATTTTCAGACAGATAGGCAAAGAAGATGAAAGGAGAAGATAAAATCATGGGATTAGATGGTGAATAAGTTAAAGAAAAAGTTTATGCCTGCAGACTATTACATCAATTTGTTTCGAAAGTTGCAAAATTTGAAGCAGAAGGAGTCAAGTGTGACAGAGTACACTAAGGAATTCTACAAGTTGAATATCAAATCTAGACATTCAGAAGATGAGACCGAGCAAGCAACTAGATATATGAATGGTTTGAGGTCATCTATATAAGATGAGATCAGTTTGATCAAGTTGCTTAGTATGGAGAAGGCATATCATTGTGCCCTAAAATTAGAAGAGAAGCTGAACAAAAGATATGAGTAGAGACAAAGAGGAAGAGGTGGAAGATTTCAAAGAGGAATAATTTTTACTGGAGGAGGAAGAGGACCTTTTTCAGATCAGAACAAAGATAAGGAAGTCGGTAAGAATGATAATTTGTACTGTAGAAATGAGGGAAACTCTTACCAAGGAGGAGGATATGGTGGTTACCAAAATCAGGGTTATAGAAAAGGTGATAAAGGACAAGAGAAAAGAGTATTTAGAGGAGCTTGTTATAAGTGTGGTGGAGAAGGGCATACAGAATTTTAATATAATTAGGGAGAGACAAATAGAAGGACAAAGAAGAGTAGAAGAACAACCTTTATTGAGGAGGATCATACTAGATCATCTAATAAACTAGAAGAGGGAGAAGTGTTGGTGAACAAAAGAATATTGTGTCAAAGTGAGATGGAGCAAGAACTATTGTAGAGAAAGAATTTGTTTTGAACCAGATGCAAGGTAGGTGGTAAATGTTGCAAGGTGATTATTGATAGTGGAAGCTCAGAGAACCTAGTTTTTGAAGAAATGGTGACCAAATTGAAGTTGGCAAGATTGAAACACCTGAAGCCCTATTTGATAGCATGGATTCAAGATGACCATAAGATATTGGTAAGTGAACAATTTTTGGTGAAATTGAAGATAGGAAATTACCATGATGACGTTTTGTGTGATATCATTCCTATGGATGCATGCCATGTTTTTTTGGGAAGGCCTTGACAGTATGATAGACAGGCTATTCATGATGGAAAGAAGAACATATATACTATTGTTGAAAATGGGATGAAGTAGACTTTGTTGCCATTGTAGGATGTTCCTAAAATTTAGGTTTGCAGAAATGCTAGAAATTGTATGGTTGATGGAAGGATATTTTTGGATGGACTGAGACATGAGAGAATGTGCTATGCCTTGGTTCCTAAGAAGGTTGAAGACTTGAAGCATGTCGAAGAAAAACCATAAGAGATAAAGGAATTGCTAGTAGAATATGAATCTATCATTTCAAATAATGTACCTGATGGATTGACACATGTGAGGAGTATTAATCATTGCCTGGACCTGATTCCCGGAGATAGTTTGCCTAATAAAGAAACACACTAGATGGCGCCAACAGAAAATAAAGAATTGAACAAACAAGTGCAAGATTTTTTGAGAAAATGTTTGATCAGAGAAAGATTAAGCCCTTGTGTAGTACCTGTAGTGATAGCACCTAACAAGGATAGAGAATGAAGGACGTGTATAGACTCTAGAGCCATAAAAAAGATCACAATGAAGTATAGATTTCCTTTGCCTTGAATGGATGATATTATGGATTGCTTGAGTGGAGCTAAGTACTTTACAAAGATAGATTTGAAGAGTGGATATCATCATATGAGAATCAAAAAAGGGGATGAATGGAAGATAGCATTCAAGACAAATGAAGGATTGTATGAGTGGTTGGTGATTCCTTTTGGACTAACAAATGCACCTCGTACTTTCATGAGGTTGATGAATGAGGCATTGAATAAATTCTTGGGTAAGTTTGTGATTGTCTATTTGGCTGACATCTTGATTTTGAGTAAGACTAGAGAAGAAAATTTGTTGCATATAAGACAACATTTGTAGAGGTTGAGAGAAGAGCAGTTGTTGATAAGCATTAAGAAGTGTAGTTTCATGAAGGAAGAATTGGTATATCTAGGATTTGTGATATAATTTTATGGATTGAAGATGGATCCTAAGAAGGTAAGAGAAATTGTTGAGTGGACTACACCAGAAAGCATTGGAGAGGTAAGATCGTTTCATGGATTGGCTAGTTCCTACCAAAATTTCATTAGGAATTTCAGCTCTATTTACAGTCCTATGACATAAACAAAGAGAGGAGATAGGAATGATTTTAGTTGGACATCTGGAGAAGACAAGAGCTTTGATTTATTGAAATATAAGGTGACTGAGCAGCCTATTTTGGCTTTACCAAACTTTAATAAGGCATTTCAGGTAGACTGTGATGCAAGTGGAAATGCAATTAGAGTAGTATGAATTCAAGAAGGAAGACCAATAGCTTATTTTAGTGAATAGTTGAATGATGCAAGGAAAAGGTATTTAGTGTATGATTAGGAGTTCTATGCCATAATTCAAGCTTTGAAGAACTGGAGACATTACTTGTTGTCTAAGGAGTTTGTGTTGTATATAGATCATCAAGCATTACAATATTTGAATAGTCAAGGTAAGTTGAATCAAAAAAATATGAGATGGGTGGAATTCTTGCAGAGTTATACTTTTTTTTTGAAACATAGGAGTGGAAATTAAAATAGAGTTGTTTATGCTTTGAGTAGGAGAAGGAATTTATTGGCAGGGATGAGAGTGGAGGTATTAGAATTTGAGGAATTGAAGAACTTGTATGAGGAAGACCCGGATTTTGCAAAACCTTGGAAATCTTGTAAATAACCAGTATTGGAAGATAGGAGTTAGTGGTTGGATTATTTCATTCAAGAGGATATGTTGTTTAGAGGGAATCAATTGTGTACACGCCGAAGTTCAATGAGGGATAACTTGGTGAAAAAGAAACATGGTGGAGGATTGGGAGAACACTTTGGAGTTTATAAGACAATAGAATTGGTAAGTGAGAATTAATTTTGGCCTCAGATTCATAAGAATGTTTGGAAATTTGTGAAAAGTTGCAAAGTTTGTCAAGTTGCAAAAGGAAGTAGTCAGAATGTTGGATTGTATAAACCTTTGACAGTTCCATAAAGACCTTGGTAGGGTATCAACATGGATTTCATACTTGGTTTGCCGAAGACACAAAGAGGTAATGGTTCTGTATTTGTGGTGGTAAACTGATCGATTTTCTAACATGGCACATTTCATACCTTGTAAGAACACAACAGATACACTACATGTGGTAGACTTGTTTTTTAGGGAAGCGGTTAGATTGCATGGATTACCTAGGGTATTGTTTCAAACATAGATACAAAGTTTGTTGGCTACTTTTGGAGGACACTTTGGAAGAAGTTAAAGACAAATTTAAAGTTAACTTATAATTTTCATCCATAGAATGATGGAAAAACATAGGTAGTAAACATGAGTTTGGAAAATTTTTTGAGATGTTTGGTTGGAGAGAAGACCAAAAGTTGGGATTTAGTCCTTGCTCAAGCAGAGTTTTCCTAAAATAATTTAGTGAACAAGAGTACATGAAAAAATCCTTTTGAGATTGCTACTGGAGTTCATCCTAGAGGTATATCAAAATTCTAAGACATGAATAAGGAGGATAAAATAAGTACTAAAGCAAAGGAATTTTCAGAACATATGAAGAAAGTGCACACTCAAGTAAATCAACAGTTAGAAGATATGAACCGAAAGTATAAGGAACGAGTAGATGAAAAGAGGAGACATAAGGAGTTTGAAGTTGGAGATGAAATGATGGTGTATTTGAGAAAGGAGATATTTCTAGTTGGCACATATAGTAAGCTCAAGATGAGGAAGTTTGGACCTTGTAATATTTTGAAGAAATTTGATTTAGGAAATGCATATGAAGTAGAGATACTAGATGGCATGGGTATATCACCTACATTCAACATTGCAAATATATATCAAAACCATGAAGAAAAATTTAGTGAAGATAGTATAATGAAATTGGAAGACTAGTTTCCTAAGAATCCATCAGATGAGATTGAAGAGATTCTGGATATCAGAGATGGAAAGAAAACTCATGGAAGACAGTACAAAGAATATCTTGTGAAGTGGAAAGGTAGAGCAATGGAGGATTCTTCTTGGATTTCCTAGGCTGAGGTAGACCATATTGGTTTTCCTTTGGCCCCAAAAAAGTGAGGGACTCACTTTTTAATAACCCCGGATGTCTGCTGCAGGAGCATCCTTGGTTCTTGGCAATCTTGCATCAACCAATTTATTTTTCATTCATTTATGTTCCTATTCAGTTCTTGTTTGTGTTCAAGTTGGAAGATTTAGTATTTCTTCATGTTTTCTCACTAGACCATGTGGATCTATGTTATCATTGAGGACATGTTCATTTTTGTTATTCCAAGACTTCAGCTCGATTGGATTTTTGTTGGCAAGTTATCACTTTCAGATTAAGTGAGTTTTTGGAACTAGCCCCGAAATAATTTCAAACCTAATGGCTAGTTTGATCACTCTTGGATCTTTCTCATAGCTTGTGAATCCTTACAAGGTGTTTTGAATTGTTTCATGGAGTGTCCCTGGCCTTAATTTTAGGTCCAAACTTCATCATATGCACCTACCATGGAGAAATTCAAATTTGAGGCCAACATATTCATGTACACATTATGTTTCCTTCATCGGAGATTTTAATGATCTTTAGCCGACGCGGATGCTTCTAGATTTGTGGATATGATATAAAGCTTGTAATATATCATTAGGATATCAATCGATCAAGATCAAGATAATGAAGATGCATATAGAATTTGATCTGTAGGATTTTCACTCGCATATAGGAATATTGTATTTTGGAGCATGTTGTATCATGCCTATGAGCCCAATCTGTAATCCTGGATGTGGCTGACTGTATGTAATTAAATTTTCTGATAATGAGAATTTTTTAATCTACATTTGATTCCATATTATGTGTTGCTTCTATTGTGTAACTCTTGTTGAATGGTACGAATTGTTCACTTTAAGGACCCTTCTACTATGACTGCACCAAGTACCTAGCATTAGAACTTGGGCTCTTATACTAGGTGTAACGCCCCTATCAAGGAACCCTAGAGGTCAACACTAACTAGGTCAAATTAATGGAATATTTATTTTTTTACAAATAACTAGAGATTTCATAACATAACATTATAATATAGTCCTAGGTCCTTTTAGGTTCATCAACTATGCTACTCACCAAACTAACAATCAATATTACTAAAAAAAAATTCATTAATTTTAAAAAAAGGTAACATGATCGATCTAATATGTAAGGTTAATTTTAAAGAACCAACTTGAATGATCCTATATTACTTACTTCCATAATGTGACAACTGATAACTAAACATTAAAAATCATTTTCTAGCTAACTATCATATGACCAATGTAGTACTTACAATACTCTCTACAATAAGAGATCATGAATAATTATCACATCATTACAATAATTTCAAAATTGCTTCCCCTAGTACATGTGGGAAGATTACATTAGATTACATTAAGAGATATAGATGGAAATACAATCCAATATACAAATTCATGATAGGTTATCTTCTCAAACTAGAATAGGAACTAGAGTCCATAATGTAATGATCAATCTCCATGCACATGAATATGTAGCAAGAATACCCAATGGAGGAAAATCACCAATCTCTCAACCATGTGGAGCCTTGAGGTCTACCCCCTGTGCTAAAAGATAACACAAGGTCTCACATCCAAAATACAATGAGGAAAGTAAAACACTAACATAAGCAAGGGATTAGACATGGAACCATAACAACATTGCTAACAACACCTATATTTTCAACACCTACATCACTTCCAGAGGCACACACACAACATAATGAGAAAATAAAACTAGGGAGTGCTAGACTACAAAACTTGGAGGAGTGTCATTGCATGGTCCTATCATGGGTTGTCTTGGAAACCTCTCACTATACCCTATCCCCCATCTATGGTTTTCCTATTAAACATATCACTAGTTCTCAGTCCCGTAGGGTGACAAATGCAAAACCATAATTCCTTTCATAAGGACAAGAAAGTTGATCTTTCCAACCAGGCCTTCTCAACCCATCCTTAGCCTAAACGAGCACTACAAGAAATGGGTGAGGTATCCATTATCTTATTTAATGTGAATTCTACCCATCCCCCTAATAGATTATTAAGTTTGTCACTAGATTAAGAAACTCTTCAACGAGTTGTCCTAGACACCACTTTGGGTTTCGACCCCCATTGAGAGCCACTCCCCCTACTTGAAACTATTAAACCTTGCATAGTGCAAGGTATTTCCCATGTTGTACACCTATCTTAATCTCATAAACATTGGTTAGGAAAATATAAACCCATGTACCAACCCATAGCCACAATGTAACCATCATGAACCGGTAGTACAATGCACATGATCAACAACATAGCCAACCACTTCCAAGGTTAAAAAACCCTAAGGACCATTCATACAAATACATCCCATCCTGGGCCTCTAGAACAACAATGTACTAAGAATATTTCCAAATGTCACAAAACCTTACACATTCTTTATATAGATGAAATCCATCTTTAACAATTATGTAAAAACTTAATGCAATTATTAAGACACATTGTTTAATACAAATAATTAATCACAACATTATAACCATGAAGACATTCCCTTAAACATGGAATTATTTCAACTTTCTTATCATTCATTTTAAAGTATCCACTTAGTTCAATTAAGAGATTATTTACTAAAAATAACAGATAATATATATAATTAAAAACAACTATATCATTACTAAGACAACAATCTTTATTGAACTAGCTAATATGGAACCCTAATATTAAAGTTACAAATATAATACTATAATAACAATATTTTAATTCATTATTCACATAGCAATTTTACTAATCAACTATTAAAATATGATAAAAATAATTAACATTAACAACTTTATCATTTAGCCTTTAAGTAAACATGGCCATTTACATGTAAATTCATTTATCTATTTATTGAACCCTAACTTTCAATTGTATATATGAAATAAATCAATTTACTTTATTAAATACACAATTTATTTTTGTATAGAATATTAAATTCTCAATTTAATAATAACTACCCAATTAAAATCCTTTATTAAATAGCATTCTTCTTTCTTCACTGTCATATAATCTATCACATATAAGAAAACCAATTTTTTACTATTAACCATAATATATATAACTATATGTATCATATTATTATTATTGAAATACAAAAACATGCTTTACTATTGACCATAATAATATATATCATATTTTTATTATTGAAATGTAATGTACATAATATAATTATAAAAAATTTAAACTGCATAGGCTTGACTAACGGTGTTTTGTAAAATAGCAATGAAAACAATATAGAGGAGGGCACACAACCCACCCAGTCATGGTTGGGTTGTGCGTTGTGCATGCTCCACGCACGGGGAAACCCAACATGGCCCATGCTCAGTGGACAAGTCATGCTTTGCATGGTGGTTGACACTCAGGTTAAGGGAAAAGGGTTACTCCAATACAGAGGCCCATAAAACCCAAGTGAAAATCTTAAGACAAAAAATTCATCAACCAGAATGATTTAACATTGTGTCTAGAATGCAAGGTTTTCAACCATTACCATTGTTGTATGATATATATATTAGATTTTAAGGTATTCAAATGCATCTATTAATTATTTTTATTATGGACTAAAATAAATAGATGTATCATTTTCAGGTAGAATAAAATAATCAAACATTTGTTTTTGGAAAGTAGAGAAAAGAGAAATCAATTGTATTGATTGCACACACATAAAAGCAATGTAAACAAAAGATCAAAATAAAACCTAGATCCAATACTTCGCAAGGGTGAAAATTTCATGCCCAATTCAAACTTTCACTCAATATTCTAACTTCTCCTAATCTAAAATCCAAAATTCAGAAAAAACCCCTCCCAACATAATAAAAAATAGAAGAAAAATTTACAGACAATTCTTTTTGCCCTCTTTTCCCCAAAAGAAAAAACATTTACAGGAGAAGAAATTTTTTGGTTGTATCAAGAATCCAAAATGATCCCAACCAACTATAGAATATATTATAGTTAAGACAATTAAATGCATTTCATTTAAAAATCATAATTTGGGTAAACATGGAATATTTACTTCATGTAGCTTTAGCCAACCAATGTAATATAATAGATATCCAATTTCACACAAATAGGTAAAAACATTTACCAACATTTACTTACACATTATAATTAATTATCTTTGATCCTATAACATTTTCTTTATGTACCAAATTACTATTATTTATTAATCATAACATTACATTAGAAATTTATTTTATTATTAGCTATGATTATATATATTTATTTATCAAAGGTATACCCCTTTTATTTTAATGCATAAGACAACCAACAAAATTTTATTAGACAACTTAAATTAAATAACCCCAAATGCCAAATAATTACCTGACCACTATCTAGGATCAAGATGCAAAACCTCAAGCAACACTGATTGACCATACTGACAATACTGATAGGGTGCGAAACCTAATACTCATCCTCTTTGAGGATGATTTCTAGGGTAGGAGACCAATTTTTATCTCCAATCATGAAATCCATTGGGTTCAAGGCATGCTCAGACCTTCTGATTCAGGTGGAGTCAATACCTAATACCTGTAGCCTACAAGACACAAAATGGTTGTACATATACATATACATATAAATAGACACACATTGAAATGGAATGACAATGTTGTAGGGTGCTCACAAGTGAGTGATGTGACACTGTCCATTTCACTCAAACACATCAGTAAGAGAAACATGTAGTAATCAAATCCACTCAAATAACAATCAACTACATAGTAATCAAGATAAGGCCAATCATATGATATTCACATAACAATCATGATAAGATAATCATATAGTGCTCATGATAGGTTTGGTCCTTATAATCAAATTAGATCTCTATAGTCATCTGAATAAAACCATATAAAAACACACAAATCATCAGTGTCTCAATAATTATCATCCAAATATATACTAATCATAACATGTGCATAAAGGATCAAGTATTAGAAGTGTCATGAATGGCATCATCATAACAATGAATCTAATATTATATATTGTATCATAATGTCTAATCATATAGGAGATCAATTGTCAATCTATTATGGAGATAGTATGAGAGGGTGCTACAATGAATTTTGATTAAGGAGAAGATAATATTAAGGCCTAATAGAAATATAGGAAAGATATAGAAGAAGTAAATAAAACATATAGGGGAAACCCTATGGGTTTAGGAACATGGATCCCCCATTTTCTATTATAATATTATAAACATTCAAGCATGCAAGAGATTGATGGTTCAATAATAAGGAGGAGATAAAGAACTAGATAGTGGCAGCATCAAAGGAATCCTAGAGCTAAATACTAGCCACAAGTCATGGCCAACCTCCCATAATCAAATGGAAAATAATGTCTTGCAAGAGCCCACTTATTTTTCTCAAATATATTTGACATTTAAAATCCTTATAGAAAAATAAAACATACCAATTTCTACTCAAGAAGAATTTTGGTTAAAATTATAGAATATCTAGAAAAGAATAAAGTAATTAAAAACTCCAATGCCTCACATAATTTTGTAGGCACTTGAAGTGTAACATGCCACCATGAAACCATAGAGGACAACATGCTAAAAAACTTAAAATAGAATAATTTTTTTTCTTTAAGATGTAAACATATTAAAAATTGTAAATGAAATAATAACTAGAATTCTAACTTAAGTCCTCTAAGGTCTGTGACTATGCTACTATATTCCCATTAGTGAAAATAACAAGAAATATAATTCATTACATTAAATAAGGTCCATCAATAATAGGAATTTCATTTTATTCATCACATTAAAAGGGTTAACCAATAAGGATTATCCATGTCATATCAACAATATATCAACATCTCATCGTAACCCAATTGACTACCATAGGAAATTACATCAATTCCATTATGGATTAGAAGAGAGAGTATAATATTGCATTTCAAGAGATAATAGCAAGATGATAAATGTATCTAACCATACATAAAATTAAACTATGTGATCTAAGTTAGAGTGAGGCAGTGATCCACCATCTCAAACTACATTCAAGTATCTTGAACCACTAAGAAGTTCCTCAAGATATGATATCCTAGAAGTGACTCCTCAAGATACCTAAACCTTCGGAAGTCACTCCTCAACATATAAAATCTTGGGTACTTCTTCGTCCAAATCGAAGCCTTCTAGTGTTCAATAGTTGTAGTACTCATCTGAATCAAGACATGCAACTCTAAATCATAATGTTAGAAGCAACATCATTAACCATAACATGTCACCAATAGATACAATTCAAATCAATTTCATTAAATAATATAAATAATATGCATCATTAACCTTACTAATTACAAGAGAAATCTCAACAATAATTCACAATATTACATCATTAAATTGTGAAAAACAATGTCTCCTTGAACACATAATTAGAGGAGAGTACATCAGAAGTATTACATGATACATTAGATTTACAATACAATTCAAGTACATGAAATGCAATCCACATGAGATCAAACAAGTGTATAAGTCTTCATATCTAGGAATAGTCACCATGAACACAAAAAAAGTGAGGGAACCCAATGGAGTATAAGGCACATTCCAATCGACCATGTGGAACCTAAGGTCCACCCCCCATCCTAGGAGATAACATTAACTTCCCACCATAATAGTCAAGAGATATCAAATGACACAAGGGCTAAAAAGGCTCCAATGTATAAGTATAGTATAGAATCACATGAAAATAACACCACTTCCAGAGGCACACAAAAGTCAAAGGGAGACAAGAGACAAATGAATACTAGGTTTCCATAGGAGGAGTGTCAGCACATAATTTTCTATGGGTTACCTTGGTAGATATTCCTAGGCCCCGACCCCCATCCTAGGTAACCCTGGTAGCCTCTACCGATCTTCAAACCCCATACAAGCCTATGAAAAATCAACATACCTCTCATGAGGATGAGGTAGTTGATCTTGCCATTCCAATCCTTCTCAACTCATCTAAATCCTATATGATCACATGAGCCAAGAATGAGGCATGCACTTATCCTGATTAGTGTGGTACTACCCAACTCCCTATTTTATTTTAGGTTATCACTTATTTACGAAACTCCCACATGGGTTACCCTCGTGCCACTTTATGCGTAGGACCCCATTGAGAGCTACTCCCCTACTGAAAACTAGGAACCCAATAAAATCAAAGACAAAGACAACTTGCAAAATAAAAAAAACCTTATTAACATACACACTAGGTGAGGCACAACACCCATCCTACACACAAGTTTAAACCATAGTGAAGAACATATCATGCAAGGCTAATGACACTCATATTTTCAATCACTAAAAAGTAATTGTTCATACATTAGTTTCTAGTAAAATGAGTTTAAAAGCCATATGGTGCGAGCCTATAAACTACATATAGTCGAGTCTAAGGCTACGGTTTATTCCTCCTAAGCACTCAAATTATATTTGATGGGGTTCAGGGTATATTGTTAACCATAGCTTGGAAATTGCAAGACACATAATATCATTAAAGGTAACTATCCATATAATTGAAAGCATCAAGTTGCAAGCAACAAAGACTAATCATCAACATAAATTGGACCTTTGGATACATATAGGGATATTATCCACACCCACCAAGCCTAATGTGATACACTTAGACTCAAGAGAAAGGAGGAGATAGACGTTGTTGGATGTACACAAAAATAATTTGTCATAAAATGCTCAAGGCAATTTCCCAACAAATGCAATTAGCAAGAAGATAGTTCAAATCACATAGAAGGTAACTGGCACAAGAGAAAAGAGAAATTCATAGTTTAGCACACCCTAACAGATAAAATCTAGAGCCAACTACAACATGTGCACAAATTAAGTCTATTGTAAGGGCTTCACAAGCTTTCAAGAAAATGAGTTTATTGGTGAAATACAAAATAATTTTTTCTACAGATAAGACCATAGAAAAATCTTCAGAAAGAACAATATTTATAGCTGACCCAATTCATGAATAAACAAACAAGAATATTTTATTCAAGATAGCTAAAATAAAAATCCAAGTTTTTCTTTCACACAACACAAAGATTCACAATTCCTTTCTACACAACATTAAATTTGAGGAGAAAGAAACCAAGGGAATCTGGTTTAACTCAACTAAGTAAGATGAAGATTTATATTGAGCTTCTTTCTTCTAGCTTGCAGCTCCAACACCTTTAGAATCCAACAATTTCTATAGAAACCCCAAAACCAAAGCACTCCAAATCTAGAAGAAAACCCCCAAAACAAGAAATTGTTCACGAGAAGAGAGGCAAGATTAGTTTTTTTCAATATCTTTCAAAAAAAGCCCCTTTCATTTAGCAATATAACTAATTTATTATCCACTCTCCTTTGTTAGTTGTTGCATGCAAATTTTCTTAAATTATATTATTTTATTTTATTTCCTCTATTGTTTTCCACCACACCTCAATAAGTTAGATAATTAAAATATCTCTATTTAATTACACACTATAATTCACTTTTAAATATTTATTTATTAGTTTAATCCTTCATTTCAATTTTATTTGCCTAATATCATAATTTAACATATTTATTTTAATATTTCCTTATTAAATCATAAATTTTAATTTATTCAAATCAAATAAAGACTTTAACATTTTATTTAATCAATAATTTTATTATATAAAATATTTTTTTGTAATTATCACAGTCTTTTAATTTCAATAATATTTTATTTGAATATAATAATCAAAGCACAAACCAACTAATTTAATATAAATGTACAAAAATATCGAGCAATAAAAAACCTCATGGTGAAGATGGAAGACAAGACCATGACACAAGACACAAATGAGAAACACTACCAGGGTGACAACAGATACACATCCTCGTCGAGGATGATGGATCACATAGGGGACCTGATGCTATCTCCAAATCAGCAATCTCCATTGGGATTAAGGCACGCTCAAACCAAGAGATTCAGGTGGATTTAACGTTTGATACTTGAAACCTACAACAAACCACACCATCGATCATGTACATAGTCAACCAGTCAAACACCTTGTGAAGGGAAAGTCATAGTGTCGCAGGGCACTCACAAATGAGTGATGCGACATTGTTCCCCTTCACCCAAATACATCAATGTATAATAAGTAGATGCTAAAATCATAATGAGGACATACATCAATTAATCACACAATACTCATAGCAATAATAACCCACTCAATCAATTAAACTTATCTAATAAGCATGGTATAAGCATAAGAATCATAAATAAAAGAATATCAACTATCACCATAATAGTGAGTCCAAAATCAAGCAATGTATCTAGTAGAGCTTTTAAAATCTAGATCAATTTTAAGTTGGTTCCATGCTTAAATTGGTCTTTTTCTTCTGTACTTAATAGGTTTGGTCTAGGGTTTTAAGGTCTCATACCCTCATTCAATTTCCTCAAGCCTTAAACCCTTGTGTTATATTTTTGCATTTGACTTGCTTTACCAAGTTGGTGGTTCTCTTAGTAACAACTTAATTCATCTTACCCATTGCCATTACTAGCCCCTTCACATAGGCCCATCGGTCACTACCTATTCTTCATTATTTTAAACCTTCCTAAGTTTGCGCCAAAATATTTTGATTTAAGTCCTAAGTCTTGGATATATTCACTTAGGGTCATTGTTCATCAACCTAATCATGGCCTCTTTTTATGACTAACTTTAATCGCATGTGCAAGAAACGAGGCCAATCAAATACAAAGATTAAATCATGGTAATTGAGCACACACCACGCATGATCAAAAGGACTCATCCTCAGTGAGTTTCATGGCTCGCACGTTTGTGACATGTTTCCCTTTGCAAGATGTTAGACCCATCTTCCACTATAGCACCTGACACACTTAAACTAGAGAACCAATGGTGGTGATGTAGTGATACGATCAAATCTAAGTTGTTGAGCGCACAGCGTGCAAGCTTTAAAATGTTATTTTAAAGGCTTATCCAAGGTGTGAGCAATTTTGACACATGTATACTTCTTCCAATGAGGGAAAGTAATGTGGGGCCCTCCAACAAATGACTTCATGTTTGATTGAGTGGCAATAGATGGTGATGTAATTTCAAAAGGTTTTGACTCAATTTGATTCATCCAATGTACCACTTTAGGGTCAAATATATGAGCATGATTTAAAATCAAAAGTGAAAAGATGAGAACCATTGCCTTTCACGTGAGCGAATAGTAATTACAACAAAGACACCTGGAGCCATCTAACATTGACATAAGGGCATCAAAGGTTAGTTTTTTCGAACACTTGACGATTGCCAACTATTCAAAAACACCCTAGAGATTGAGAAAACACATTTCAAAGCTCACTGTGATCAGAATTAGGATTTCCTACTAGCATAGATTAATAATTAGAATGAACACTTTCTCTGTGTCATTTTTTCTTAAAAGAGGGGAAAATATTGAGTTAGGGAAAACATCTATTGTTAGAATTTGTTTGTTTGTTTGAATTTCTTTATTAGGGTTTGGGTATGCATTAAAAGATGGAAGGCCTTGTCGAATTATCTAAAATTGTACCCAATAAGTGGGATCCTAGTATAAGAATAAAAGTGCTAGGCTTTACATATTTTTTTGGTAAGACCTTAGCTTTTTTTGGTACCTAATTTTCACCTATGTCACCAAAAACTCAAGCATCTAGCTCAAGAACCCCAAATAGGACTCTCTCCCAAGATATAATCGACCAATTGAAACCTTCTACAAGAAGAAAGGTTGAGAAAGTAGACCTATTCTATGGCTATCTAGTTCAAGAAGGATTAAAAGATGATATGTGTGTTATCAGGGATGCGAATTTTCCACTTCTTAGGTGGCGATTATTTTGTAATTGGTTTGGAAATAGGAATTTGGGTGTCCCTATTTGCAACCCTTGGAGGTTCGACTTGGGAAAACTAGTGGTACCAAATGTGTACATGGATGTCGATCTATTGAAGGAGATTTCCTGGAGGTATGACCCTATTTCAAGAGTAATCAGGTCATATGAAGGTAGACAGATGGTCAATGCAACTAGAGAGGAAATTGTACATATCTTTAATCTGCATGACTAGAGTGAGAGCATGATCCCAATTGACTACAGAGTCTTCAGGGAGGAGTATAGGAAAACAAAGTTTCTTTTCATAACAACAATTCTACCTATTCATACTACCTCTACCGAGAAATAAAAAATAGGAAGAAAATAAATATTGGTGAAGATGAACAAGAGCCTTTCCGCATGAGATACTTTGCTAGTTATTTCAAGAAGATGATTTTCTGTCTCTCCTAAATCTTTGGCATTGATGAACCATACACCATGCCCATAGACCTCATGTATATGGTTGCACACCTCCAACATTCAGCCTATAATATGGTTTATGATAATGCCACATATTTGTTAGATATGATGCACAAAGGTTTGAGTGTACTCAAGGAGGGAAACAAACCAATGAGCTTTTGTTGGTACTCTCTATTGATGCACATGTTCATGTACAAGGGTGAGAAGTTTTTGGCAAAGACATTAAATCAAGAAAGAGGGAGGAGGACATCAACTTGCCTGTCCAATGTTGGAACCAAAGTTTGGATAAGGATGATTCCAAGTTTGACTATGTGGTGATCAACAATGTATTTTCCTCAAGGCTAAGAGGATTTTTGATCCATAACCCACCTAGGATTCTTAAGGAAATTCATGAAGTTTCTAGGCCCATGGAGAAAAGGTGTGATTTGAATTTAAGTCATAACTAGGATGATATAGTACCTTACCATCATACCACTACCTTTAGAGTTTATGGCACCCTTGTGAACCCTTATGTACTCCCAATAGATGTGTCATTAAGAATATGATTTATTGAAATCATGAGGCATTTGGGAGCATCAAAGATGACACATTTGATATAGACACAAAAGAAAGGTTCATTCTTCCCTAAATGGATATAATTTATAGACTTTGTGTGGTAAAGGGATCTTGGAAGGATTTGGGTCAGCTCTTGGCACCTTATCAATTGAAAAAAATATGCCCAATAAATCATGACACTGAGAGTTTTATTGTTGCTTTGAAGGAATCACATAGGAGTGGTGTTTTTGTACATAAATTTTACTATCCTGGGGATATCTATAGAAACATCATTAATTTATCTGAACAAGAAGAGAGAAAGGTAAAGTATTTGGCTTTATAAAAGATGATGGAGCAAACTACAAGGAGAGATCCTAAGTATGATACTATACCCAACATTGTGGGTGTTTTCAATAGAAGTATGTGTGTTCTTCAAAAATTTGAAGACATAGTGGGTACCTTGAGGGTCAAGCGTGTAGTCGCATACAAATGAAAATTAGTGGCAGTAGAGAAGGATCCCATGGTAGTATTTGAGGAGAGACCTTATTATCAGCCAAAACCAAAATTGAGAATTTATTCTAGAAAGAAGGAGAGGGTAAGGAAGTAGAAAACATTGCCAACCCCTATTGCATCATAGGGATCAAGGGCAGCTTCCCCTCATAGCTCAATGCCATCATCTCCTAGAAAATATTCTCTTATTATTATTGATATTGATTCACCTCCTAGGGAGCCTCTTCCATCAGAGCAACCCCCGACCAAGAAGTAGGAAGTTGAGGTATGCAAGATTGTTGATTATTCTAACTCTGATCAGGATGATATTCTAGTGACACCTGAAGATATGCAGCAAGGGATTTCTTCTCCCCCAAGAGAAGTGGCATCAAGCTCTAGAATAAGTGACCTTAGGGTAAATAAAGTGAACTTAAGAGGCCTGAATAATGTTGATGATTTGAGACAAGATACCTGCAAGGAATTCATGGAAGATGATTCATTTATTGAGACCGAGGCATTTAAAATTTTTGTGTGGAGGGCAAGTTTTCAAGAGTACACTAAAAAGGTTACCAAGGAAAGAGTTCTACACCCTAATCTTCTAGAGGAGGTTGTACAAGCCAATGTAAGGAGTGAGATGAAGAGGCAATTTAAGAATATCAAAGCAGATGAGGCCAAGGCACTTGTACAAAAAATCGGTGTTTTTTTACTGTCTGAGTGGGATATAGCTAATGTTGTTGTCCTAGATACGATAAGGAGAGATGATAAACCCTTATTCCAAACTGAAGAGGAGGCTAAAATGGAACTTCAAGGGTCATATTTTAGTGAAGAATGGGATGCTCTAGCTATATGGTCATTATCAATTGGTTCTAAAATGCCCATTGTAGTATAATCAACCAATTTCAAGGGACAACTAATTATACAGAGAGTTGTTGATACTCATGCACTAGAGGAAGCTAAAATAACAGTCAATATTACCAGGTTTACAAAGGAAGAAATAGAGAGCCTTACCAAAGAAAGGGACACATATAGGAGTGAATATAATGAACCGATTGGTGAATACAACATAAGTTAGTAAAGGGTTATTCAGCTTGAAGTAGAAGTAGTCTTGTTAAAAAAAGTGGAGACGCTTAAATTTCAAAGACCACTTGGTCCAGATCATGCAACACCTACATCTCCTATGACTCACTCCCCATCTCCTCCACCTGAGAAAACATTGTCAATTGTTCCTTACAATATGGGCCAAGAACCATTGGTAGTTGAAGAGTTGAGCATATTAGCTACAACCCCATCAACTTAACCTACCAAAGAGGAATTACTACTCCAAATTGAAGAATACAAGGGATTAATTCAACAAGCCCAAAGTGTCATAAATGAAACCAATTTTAAAAAAATTTATACGGTTTTGAAGCATATGAATAAGAAAATCCACAATACATTAAATAGTATTCATTCAAATTATGCTTCAATAATACAAGAAATAAGGTTGTCTAAAAGGGACAAGGAACTGGCTACTCCACTATTGGATAAATGGATTCCTAGGGCTAAGATTTTAAAGCTTATAAAAGTTGGAGCCAAATAGAATGAGGATACATATCCAAGTGTTGTCCCAACTTATAGATTTTTTGGTGAGATTACGAAGATAAATTTTCAAGGCTATGTTGTCCCTATGGATGCAAAGATAAAAGAGATAAAGGCCAAATTTGATGAGGCATATACTATACTGCTACCTGATATCCAAGGTACACATGATGGGGTCAAACCTCTTCAAGCATGGAGGGATCAGATTGAAGAAACTATTTCTTCTCAAGCATCATACATTTGAGAAAAGAACTAATATTGAAATTTGGAAGAATACTCTTGAGAAGTTATCCTTCATCATCAACTTCTTCCAAGATTTTGATAAAGAAGCTACTTTTGTGATGATAAAATATTCCCCATATAGGATAAGGATGGATCAGATTATTGGGTTCAATTGGCCTTCAAACATGGAATACAAGTTGTGGAAGAAGATCTTCATTAGTGATTTGAAGTTATGAATACATTTTAGGAGAATATATATACTTCGTTGAGTATAGTATAGGTCTAGCCTTAGAAGTTACACTGTATAAAGATATATTTCTCCTTAAACTCAAGATGCAACAAATATGTGGTGAATGGTGCTGACCTAGATAAATGTTGGTGTTGATCGAGATGATGACTCACTTTCCCTCCTTTGGATTCTTTGAAAGAAAAAAGAGGTTACAACAATTCCAAGGTTCATTATACTACAACATTCCTTTTGGAAGATGGTTATATTTGTTGCTGCGAATGAATATTTTGCTTCATGTTTTATCTCTCCAATTGAAGATGTAAATGTAACTGGAAAGGGAATATATGCTATAGTGGTTCGATAGAAATGAAACATGTGTACATATTGGCCCAAAGCTTGTTTTTCTCCCTTATTTTTATAAAAGGGAATTCATGGCCATTTGCAAAGGTCTTTTGTTGAATTCTAGATTTGAGTTATGCAAAAAGAAGAATCACATAGATATCATGTTTTGTCTTGAAGTCTTAGGTTATGAGTTAAGATAGTTTACTTTGTTAAATGTATGGTTTCTAGGAATGTCTAAAGAAAGTATGCTAATCTTTTGATTCCATTGTTTCTCCATTGTTGTATTTTACGTGAATTATTGATGAGAATATGATAAAAGATCATTTCATTGATTTTTGTTGTATCCCACACTGAAACATGTTTTGATTATGGCTCTAGTTTAATGAACAAGTTAGAATACCTTAATTAGAGCATGGATTTACATAAATGTTAAGTGGATTTTATAAGAAGTCATGGGTCTTGAAAATTAATACATGAATTTTAATGAAGTTTCAATAAGACCATGGATGTTTGGGATTAAAATCACCTTACAATTCACTTTTCTTTGTTTTGACTTCTCACCCTAAGATAAGACATTAGTCTGAAAGTGTTGAGCACATTTCTTGTGGTTCTGGTCTTTTATTTGAGAACATCTTTTATAAATACATCTCAATTGATCTACATATGTTTTTTTTAGTATTGCTTGGTATTCTCGGATTTTGGTATTTGATTCTTCTAAGGAATTGCCTATTTCTTAAAGGATTTCATCTACTTAGCATCTGATTGGAATACATCTACTTTTTTATGCAATGTATGATACAATTTTATAGATAGGGATGTGAGATATACGTTGTGGGATCACCCTCCTAGGTTTTGCAGAGCTCGAAGTGTAGATGAAAAATCGTTAAATCTTCATCTCATTCATTGGCCAAGTATCTCTCAAATATTCAAGAATTGAGTGTGGCGAGCTCATAGGTATTTGGTGAGATCTGATTGGTTCTTAAAAATAACCAATAGATTGGCGACTCTACTAAAGAATTATATGTTGGTTAAATATTTGTTCGCTAGTATGCCTTGTCAAAGTTCACTGTAATATGTGGTGATATTTTTTATAGAGTTGGTCTAGTTGAGTTCTTGTGAACTTTTTTTCAAAGTCCTTGTCAAGTTTTTTCACTAAAGTTTATGTTGAATATATGATTATTTTCAAGTATTAAAATGCTTTTGTTAAAAGGTTTGATTGAAAGTATATCATATTTGTTAAAGTTAGTGTGAGTCAATAAATATCTTATGCAATTTGCATGAATTGTAACATAATTGATATAAACTTGTCCTAATCAATTTGGGTGGTGAATCTTACATCTCTACACTAGCGTGTGCCAATATTTGAAGACATTAAGGAAGTGAAAAGGATGAACAAGAGAAGATTCAAGAAAGTGAGATAATTACAAAAAACTCACGAATGAATGTGAGTAACTCAAAGCCAAATGAAGAAAAAATCTAAATAGAAGTTGCAGCCCGAGCTTTCAAAATACAAGCAACCACAATGGGTGAAGAAAACTATAGAATCTGGTAAGTTTTTTGAATCCTCGGCTGAAGTATCTCCTACTTTCAATAATGAGATAAAAGTACAAATTCTCAGGGGAATTCACATGAGGCTGTAATGTCTAGGGAGGATCAAGGAAGTTTCCATATTGAACAAATGTCTGATAATGAGTTGGATGTATCAATAGAATAAGCTATGTGGGCATCTTGGAATACGAGTAAGGAATTCTCAGAACCACCAACTCCTAGAGCTGGGTCTATTTTTGATGGAGTAAATTTTAAACCTAAACGAGAACCTACTAATATGGGTGCACTATTTCCTTCTGAGGAAGATCTAGTTGATCAAACCTTTCATACTCCTGCACCAAATGAGTATGACTTCTTATAAAATGAGGAGGATATAAATAAGGATATGCAAGTCTTGAAAGATGAAGAAAACTGGCTTTCCAAGCAAGAAGAAAAGAATAAAATAAAAGCATTAAAGGAAAAGGTTGATATGATTAGAGCTAAGCAGCTTGAGAGAGATGCTAGGAGATAAAATATTAAGAAAATGAGAGAGGATGCAGCTAGGCATAAAACTACTAAATAAAATGCTACCAAGGTAGTGGCCCAAATCACCCATGATACTCCCAAGGCAATGATCCAAATGGTAACCTTTGTTTCTAGTACATTTGTAATGAGTGTTGCAATCACCAAGAATCCTAACCTGCTGGCCACTACTAAGAATATATCCTTTGTAGATCATGGGAAGAATCCCATTGATCATAACAAGAAAAATACTTATAAAAATTTCACTCCTATTACCAATACAAATACCCACACTTCATCTTCCAAGACTCCTATCAATAACCCTAAAATTAAACCCACTCCATCTTCTGCACCCCCAAATCTCGAGCTATTAAAATTATAGTTAGTTAATGAGAAGTTGTAGGAAGACCTAAAGAGAGCCAAAATGGAGTCTTCTAATGAAAAAACGACCATGAAGATTTTTTTTTTTAAATTTCAATCCCTACTCCCAAACCTTCAAGTTTTGGACAAAACAATAGTGAGTCTCATAAGAACAAGTTTGAAGGACATACACCTAGTAGAGGTGATGGAAAAGATCAAGGTGGAGGAGTTGGAGGAGGAAATAAGGATTACAACTCTTACTCTAAAGATGATGAGGAAATCAAGAAGAAGGGTAATAATAATGGTGAGAATGGAGAGGTAAGATAGAGGGTAAACTTGACAACAATAGAGATAATGAACACATAGATCCCCATAGAGATAGAAATGCTAGAAGGCCACCCTAGATGGATAGGTATAGGAATTTTTTCTTTTCCAATATCTCAGGGTATCCAAACCTTGTCCTTGACAATGCTAGGAAGCATCTTCCTAAGTTTACTAGTAACAATGACTTTAGGGGTGAAGATCATTTAAAGGCTTTCCATAGTTTTATAGAAGACTTTGAGTTGTGGGATGATGATTTTGATGCAAGTATTGATTTTAAAGAGGCCTTCTACAGAATTTTCAGAGGGTAGAGAGATGATAATCTGGGCCAAAAGAGGCACTAAGGTTAAAATTGATGGTGAAGCTATTCCTCAAGTTGGAAAAGCCCAAGATGACAAACTTGGTGTTGAAAATGTCCTAGGGCAAGGTGAAAAGGTAATTCATAAAGAACTTGTACTCTCTTAATTACCAAGTTATTCCCCTGTAGATATGTTCCAAGTGTTGTCTCAAGTCAAGGTCACAGTTCATCTACTAGAAATGATGATAATAAATAAGCATAAAGATAAGACTGTTGTTCTTATCAATAGTATTGCTACAAGTGGGAGGGATAAAATGATTATAGATCAACATAGATCAAGTAGAATTCAAGAGAAGGATGTTAGGATTGAAAGGGAGCCAAGGATCCATCACATCATTGAGCATGTGGAAGAACTAGAAGAACCAACAAAGATTCATTTTGTAGATACTAGTGTGGATACCTTTCAAGTTGAGGAAGAAGTGCTAGAGGGGAATGTAGAGCTTACCCCAATTTTCTATGAGATTGATGATGACCTCCAAGGACATTCTCCTTAGACGATGTACTTTGATGGGGCCTACTCCGAGGAAGGCTCTAGTGAAAGAGTTATTCTTATCTCTCCATAAGGTAAAACCTTAAAATACTCTTTCTTATTACAGTTTGCTTGTACAAATAATATTTTTGAATATGAGGCTTTCTTGCTCGAGTTAAAATTAGCTTCCAAACATGGAATCAAGTTGTTAAGAATATTGGGGGATTCTAAGATGGTAGTATCCCAAGTTAGGTCTAGATTTTTTGCTAAAGATAAAAGGCTTAGGCAATACAAAAATGCAATTTGGGATACCATTGAGGCCTTTGATGCCTTTGACATAGATTGGGTAGAAAAAGGGAAAAAAGGAAGGGAAGAATTGTTAGCTAACATAATAGTCAGATTAGATGATGTCACCTTTGATGATGTCTCATGGATATAAGTACAAACCTAACCTATGATGCTTGACAATAGTTGCAATTGACACGTGTTCGATGATGACAATGAAATTTTAAGATTTTTGCACTACGTTGACAAATATGAAAACCAAGAGATTGAATTTGGCTCATTTGTGGTTGAGGTTGATGGGAAAGAGACTTTTTTTGGGAATGAGATAATTCAATTAAAGGCAAATAAAATTCCTAGAGGACCGGTTGCACTATAAAGGGTATTTCATGGCCCTAACAAGTCAAGTATTAAGCAGTCCCCTTCTCATAAGGAGGACTTGGAGGAGATAAACCTAGGGACATATAACTCTCCTAGAAAGGTGTACATATGAAAAAAGATGAAGCCCCATGTAAGAAATATTTTAATTACCTTATTAAGGGAGTATAAGCATGTGTTTTCTTGGTCATATGATGACCTCAAGGCATACAAGGGAGACTTGTTCCAACATGAAATCCCTTTGAAGCCTAATGTGAAGCAATTCAAAAAAAAAAAGGCCAATTAATCCTATGTTGCAACCAAAGATGCAAGAAGAGCTTAGCAAGTTAAGAGATGCTAGGATCATCAAACCTATAAATCATTCATCATGGGTCTCAATTTTGGTTCATATCAGAAAGAAGAATGGTGATATTAGGTTATGTGTAAATTTTAGGAATCTTAATGTGGCTTATCTAAAGGATAATTATCCTTTGCCCAATATGGAGGCCATGTTGCAAAAGGTCACATGGTGTGAACTACTTTCAATGATGAATGGGTTCTCAAGGTACAATTAGGTTATGGTGAGAGAATCTAAACAACACAAAACTACATTTACTACACCTCGGGGAATATACGTGTCTATAAGGATTATGTTTGATTTGATGAATGTTGGTGCCACATTCCAAAGAGCTATGGATGTAGCTTTTTCTAATTTCATAGACATTTTACTTGCCATATACCAAGATGACCATATTGCTCATAGTAAAAAAGAAGAAGATCACTACTCACACGTGGAAAATATCTTTATCAGATCTTTGGAATATGAGATTTCTGTAAACCTCAAGAAGTGTCAGTTTGGGGTGAAAGAAGGGAAATTTCTAGGCCACATTGTCTCAAAGGATGGGGTCAGGATTTATCCCAAATAGGTGGCAGCAATTGATAAGATTCAACAACCTAAGAATGTGAAAGGAATTCAATCCTTCTTTAGGAAAATTAATTTTGTACAAATATTTTTCACCAATTTTTCTAAAACTATAAGGCCCATTTCCAAAATGTTGAAGAAAGGAGAGAAAGTAGCATGGATAGAAGAACCTGCGAAATATTTCTAGACTATTAAGTATTCTATCAAGGAATAACCTATCATTAAATCCATTTATTACTCAAATCCCTTTCAATTATCCACATTTTCTTCATTTCATACGATAGCAGGTGTCTTACTTCAAAATAATGATGAAGTTTTTGAAAAACCTATTGATTTCTTTAGAAAATCATTGCAGTTGGATGAATTAAAGTATGATGCTATAGAAAAGTAGGAATATACCTTGGTTAAGGCTGTTAAAAATTTCAGACCATATTTGAATGGAGCTACTATTGTAGCATATCTTCCTACAACATCAGTCAAGGATATATTTACTCAACAAGAGATCATAGCTTGTCGGTGTAGGTGGATAAATAGAATTCAGGATTTCGACATTGACATTTAGATCATAAAGTTGGTAAGAGGTTAGGGTCTAGCTAGATTGATGCTAAGACAAACATGGAAGCTAACTAGATAAACTAGCTTGAGAATGAAAATTTTGCACCTATATGTGATATCTAGACCTATGGGTGGTATAGAAGGATTGTTGAATATTTAAAAACCAAGCAATGTCATGATGGTTTTCCTAACAATGAGAGATGGACTTTGAAGTTGCATGCAATTAAATATGCTATCATTGATGGTAAAATTTGGTGGAGAAGCCTTGAAGGTGTGTTGCTCAGGTGTGTGGATGGGGACCAATCAAAAGATCTCTTGATTGAGATGCATAAAGGGGCATGTGGAGGTCATTACATGGCCAAGACCACTACCCATAAGATATTGAGAGCAGACTTTCGGTGGCCCATGGTGTTCAAGGATGCACATAGGTTTGTAAAGAAATGTGATGCTTGTCAGAGGTTCACTAGAAAGTTAAAATTCTCAAGAAGTCTACTACTTAGGTCGATATTAGTGCAAGCCCCTTTTCAATAATAGGGCATTGATTTTATTGGAGAAATGTCTGATAAGTCTAGTGGAGGACATGCCTAGATACTGGTTGCAACTGATTATTTCATAAAGTGGGTTGAATCTATTCCTACTAGGAAGGCTACTATTAAAGTTGTCACTAATTTTTTAATGAAAAATATCTTGAGTAGGTTTGGCATTCCTATAAGAATTTCCTCTGAAAATGCCATGTGCTTCAGGTCATAAGAGTTTATTGATTTTTGTAATTAGCATGGCATAAGTGTTTCCTATTCATCCCCATATCACCCCTAGGGAAAAGGACAAGTTGAATCAAGCAATAATATCTTGATGAAGATTATCAAGTGGGTGATTGAAAAGAACAAGAAGGCCTAGGTTTCAAAATTGTAGATTTCATTATGGGTTGACACAACTACTATGAAGTAGGTCATTGTGAAGTCTCCTTTTAATATAATATATGGGGTTGAGGCTAAAATACCGCATAATAATATGATAAAAATGTACAAATTTTTCCAAGAATATGATAGTGATATTTGTGATGAAATAAAACACAGGATGGATGAACTGATTAAGCTTGATGAAATCGTGTGATAAGCTCATAAAAGGAATCAAAACTTGTAGTTGCAAGTGAAGCACCTGTATGAAAAGAAGTCCATTGAGAGGAATTTTTAATTAGGAAGCATGGTCTTAAATTGGAATGCAAGGATGGAAGATAAGGGTAAACATGCGAAGTTTGATCCATTATGGATAGGTCCTTATCTAATTCCTGATACATGTGGAGAGAACTCATATTTCAAGTGTAGTCCCTAATAGCTGAAATTCTTGAACTGGAAGTACATGGATAGTTCTTGAAATCCTATTTCTCTTGAAATGGGCTATCTTTCCATGTACATTGTATAGTCCTATAAATTCTTATATATATGTTTGGTGTGTTTCCTTTCTGATGTGTATGCTTGTCTTATCCAGACAGGTTCCTAGTTTTTGTATCTCTGTACTGGTCTGCTTCAACCTGAGATCTATATTATTTCTATGCCCATAAGGGGCATACATCCCCAGTCAGAGCCACTGGTAGAGCTTTTAAAATATAGGTAAATTTTAAGCTGGCTCAAAGCTTAAAATGGTCTTTTGCTTCTATACTTAATAGGTTTTGTCTAGGGTTCTAAGGTCTCATACCCTCATTCAATTTCCTCAAGTCTTAAACCTTGTGTTATATTTTTGAGTTTGACCTTCTTTACTAGGTTATCAGTTTTCTTAGTAACAACTTAAGTCATCTTGCTCGTTGTCATTACTGACCACTTCACATAGGCCTATCGATCACTATCTATTCTACATTATTTTAAACCTTCCTAAGTTCAGGCCAAAATATTTTGATTGAAGTCTTAAGTCTCAGATATATTCACTTAGGTTCATTGTTTGTCAACCTAGTCATGGACCCCTTTTTATGACTAAATTTAATCGCATGTGCAAGAAACTAGGCTCGTTGGATTCAAATATTAAATCCTAGTTGTGAGTACACACTGTGCATGATCAAAAGGACTCATCCTGGATGAGTTGCATGGCTCACACGCTTGTGACATGTGTCCCTTTGTAGGATGTGGGACCCATTTCCCACTATAACACCTGACACACTTAAACTAGAGAATCAACGGTGGTGATGTAGTGATATGATCAAATCTAAGCCATTGAGTGCACACCATGCAAGCCTTAAAATTTTATTTTAAATCCTCTTGCATAGTGTGCACGATTGTGGCATGTGTATACTTCTTCCAATGAGGGAAAGGAATGTGGGGCCCTCTAACAAATGACTTGGCATCTAAGTGGAAAAATTTTCATTGGTTGATTGAGTGGTGATTAATGGTGACATAATATCAAAAGTTGTTGACTCAATTTGAGTTGTCTGATGTTCCACTTCAAGATCAAATATACAAGCATGATTCAAAATTAGAAGTTAAAATATGAGAATCGTTGCCTTTCATGTGAACAAATAGTAATTGTAGTAAAGATACCTAAAGCCATCTAACATCGACATAAGTGCATTAAAGGTTGTTTTTCCACACACCTAAAGATTGCCAATGATTCAAAACCACCCTAGTAATTAAGAAAGTGCATTTCAAAGCTCGTTGTGATCAGAATTAGGATTTCCTACAAGTAGAAAGCCATAAGTAGAAAAAACACTCTCTATGTTGTTTTTTCTTAAAAAGGGGAAAACCTTGAGTTAGGGAAAAAATCTATTGTTCGAATTTGTCTGTTTGTTTAGTTGCTTTATTATGGTTTGGGTATTCACTAAAAGGTGGAAGGACTTGTTGAATTCTCTAAAAATTTACCCCATAGGTGGTGCCCTAGTATATGAATAAAAGTGCTAGGTTTTACATATTTTTTCGTAAACCCTTAGATTTTTTTGGTACCTACTTTTCACCTATAGCACCTAAAACTCAAGCGTCCGGCTTAGGAACTCAAAATAGGACTCTCTCCCAAGATATAATTAACCAATGGAAACCTTCCACAAGGAAATAAGTTGAGGGAGCAACCCTATTCTATGGATATCGAGTTTAGAAAGGATTAAAAGGTAAGATGTGTGGTATTGGGGATGCAAATTTGTTGCTTCCTGGGTGGCGATTATCTCAAAATTGGTTTGGAAATAGGAATTTGGGTGTCCTTGTTTGTAACCCTTGGAGGTTAGACTTGGGGAAACTGGTGGTACCGAATGTGTACATGGATGTTGATCTATTGAAGGAAATTTCCTCAAGGTACGATTGTGTTTCAAGAGTAATTAGGTCATATGAAGGTAGAGAGATGGCTAGAGTAACTAGAGAGGAAATTATCGATATCCCTAATCTACATGAGTGGACTAAGGGAATAATCCCGATTAACCATAAAGTCTTCAAGGAGGAGTATAGGAAAACAAAGGTTCTTTTAGGAATAACAATGCTACCTATTCATATTTCCTCTATTGGGAAAGGAAAAATAGGAAGCAAATCAATATTGGTGAAGAAGAACACAAACCTTTCCCCATGAGATAATTTGCTAGCTATTTGAAGAAGACAATTTTCTCTCTCTGTCATATCCTTGGCATTGATGAACCATCCACAATGCCCATAGACCTCATGTATATGGTTACACACCTCCAAAATTTAACCTATAATGTGTTTTATGATTATGCCACATATTTGTCTGGTAGGATGCACAAAGTTTTGAGTATACTCAAGGAGGGCAAAGAACCAGTTAGATTTTGGTGGTACTCTCTATTGATGCACATGTTCCTCTATAGGGGTGAGAAGGTTTTTTGAAAATATTTGAAATTAAGAAAGAGGGTGGATGACAATGATGTGCCTATCCAAAGTTGGACCCAAATTTTGGATAAGGATGATTCCAAGTTTGACTATGTGGTGATCAACAATGTTTTTTCCTGAAGGCTAAGAAGATTTTTGATCCATAACCCATGTAGGATTCCTAAGGAGATCTATGAATTTTTGAGGCCCATGGAGAAAATGCTTGATTTGAATTTGAGTCATAATTGGGGTTATATAATACCTTACCCTCATACCACTATCTTCATAGTTTATGGCACCCCTATGAACCCTTATGTACTCCCAAGAGATGTGCCATTAACAATAGGATTGATTAAAATCATGAGGCATTTGGGAGCATCACAAAAAAGAGGTTCAGTTTTCCCGGAATGGAAAAAATTTGTAGACATTGTGATGGTAAATAGAGGTTGGAAGGATTTGGGTCATCTCCTAGCACCTTATTGGTTGAAAATAGTACGCCCAATAAATCATGAACTTGAGGGTTTTATTGATGCTTTGAAGGCATCACACAGGAGTAGTGTTTTTGTACATAATTTTTACTATCCCAAGGATATCAATAGAAACATAATTGATTTCTCTTAACAAGAAGAGAGAAAGGAAAAGTATTTGGCTTTCTATAAGATGATGGAGCAAGCTACAAGGAGAGATACTAAGTATGTTTCGATTCCCAACATTGTGGGAAATTTCAATAGAAGTATGAATGTTCTTCAAAATTTTGAGGACATGGTGGGTATCTTGAGGGTCAAATTTTTAGTAGAAGACAAAGGAAAATCAGTGGAAATAGAGAAAGATCCAGCGGTATTATTTGAGGAGAGACCTTCTTGTCAACCAGAACCAAAACTAAGAATTTATTCTAGAAAAAAGGAGAGGGTGAGGAAGTAAAATACATTTCCAATCCCTACTACAATAAAGGGATCAAGGGTGGCTTCCCCTCATAACTCAATACCATCACATCCTATATGGTCTTCTCCTATTATTATTGATATTGATTCATCTTCTAGGGAACCTCTTCCAATAGAGCAACCATGTACCAAGAAGTAGAAAGTTGAGGTATGTAAGGTTGTTGATTATTTCGACTCTGATGAGGATGATATTCTGGTGACACTTGAAGATATGTAGCAAAGGATGCCTTCTCCCCCAAGAGAAGTGGCATCAGGCTTTGGAATAAGTGACCTTAGGCTAAATAAGTTAGACTTAAATGGCTTGAATAATATTGATGATTTGTGACAAGATGCCTCGAAGGAATTCATGGAAGATGATTCATTTATTGAGACTGGGGAATTTAAAAGTTTTTTGTGGAGGGAAAGTGTTCAAGAGTACACTAAAAGGGTGGCCAAGGAAAGAATTCTACACCCTAATCTTCTAGAGGAGGTTGTACAAGCCAATGTAAGGAGTGAGATGACGAGGCTATTTTAGAATATCAAATTGGATGAGGCTAGGGAACTTCTACAAAAGAGTGGTGTTTTGTTACTACCTAAGTGGGATATAGGTAATGCTATTGTCCTAGATACAATAAGGAGAGATGAGAAACCCTTATTCCAAACTGAAGAGGAGGCTAAAATGTCTCTTCAAGGGTCATATTTTAGTGAAGAATGGGATGCTCTAGCTATATGGTTATTATCTCTTGGTTCTAAGAATCCCATTGTAGTAGAACTGGCCAATTTTAGGGGACAAATGATTATAGAAAGAGTTGTTGATAATCCTATGCTAGAGGTAGCTGACATGATAGTGAATATTGCCAAATTTACAAAGGAAACAATGGAGAGCCTTAACAAATAGAGGGACATATATAGGAGTAAACATAATGAACTAATTGGTGAGTACAGCATAAGTTAGCAAAGGGTTGCTAAGTTTGAAGCAAAAGTAGTATTGTTAAAACAAGTGGAGAATCTTAAGTCTCAAAGGATAGTTGGTCTAGATCATGCAACCCCTACATCTCCTATGACTCATTCCCCATCTCCTCCACTTGACAATTTTTTTTCAATTGTGCCTTATAATGTGGGGCAAGAACGATTGGCAGTTGAAGAGCTGAGCATATAGGGTACAACCTCATCAACTAAACCTACCGAGTAGGAATTACTACTCCAAATTGAAGAATACAAGGATTGCTTCAACAAGCCCAAAGTGTCGTTTATGAAACTAATTCAAAAATTGTTTATATGGTTTTGAAGCATATGAATAATTAAATCCAAAATAAATTAAATAGTATTCATTCAAATTATGCTTTGATGATACAAGAAATAAGGTTGTCTGAAAGGGACAAGGAATTGGATACTCTATTGTTGAATAAATGGATTCCTAGAGCTAAGAATTTAAAGCTGATGGTAGTTGGAGGCAAATAGAAAGAGGATAAATATCCATGTGTTGTCCCAACATATAGATTTGTTGATGAGATTAAGGAGCGGAATTTTCAAGGCTATGTTGCCCCTATGGATGCAAAGATAAAATAGATAAAGGAGAAGTTTGATGAGGCGGATACTATACTGCTAGCTGATATCTAGGATACACATGATGGGGTCAAACCTCTGCAAGCATGGGGCAATAAAATTAAAGAAACCATTGCTTATCAACATCATACATTTACAAAATAACTGATATTGACTTGCTAAAGAATACTCTTGAAAAGTTATCCTTCATCATCAGCTTCTTCCAGTATTTTGATAAATAGGCTACTTCCATGATGATAAAATATGTCCCATATAGGAAAAGGATGGATCTGATTATTGGGTTTAGTTGGCCTTCAAACAAAGAATATGAGTTGTGGAAGATGATATTCATTGGTTGTTTGGATCTATGAATACATGTTAGGATAATATATATACTTGGTCGAGTATAGTATAGTTCTGGCCTTAGGAGTTACACTATATAAAAATATGTTTCTTCTCAAACTTAGGATGTAACAAACAAGTGTTGATTGGTGCTAACCTTGATAAATGTTAGTGCTCATCGATATGATGACTCACTTTCCCTCTAGATTCTTTGAAAGAAAAAAGAGGTTACAATAGTATGAAGTTTATCATTATACTACAAGGTTCCTTTTGGAAGGCGGTTATATTTTATATTTCAAATGAATAGTTTTGTTCACGTTTTTTCCCTCTGGTAGAAGATGTAAATGTAACTAGAAAGGGAATATATGCTATAGTGGTCCAATAGAAATGAGACATGTGTACATATTGGATGAAATTTTGTTTTGTTCCCTTTTTTTATAAAAGGGAATTGATGGCCATATGCAAAGGTCTTTTGTTGAATTCTAGATCTAAGTTGTGCAAAAATGAGAAGCACATAGATATAATGTTTTATGTTGAAGTCTTAGATTATGAGTGAAGATAGTTTACTTTGTTAAATTTATGGTTTCCAAGAATGTTTGAAGAAAATATGCTAATATTTCGATTCCATTGTTTCTCCATTGTTCTATTTTACATGAATTATTGATGATAATACGATCAAAGATCATTTCATTGATTTTTCGTTGTCTCTTAGAGTGAACCATGTTTTGATTATGGCTCTAGTTTAATGAACCAATTAGAATACCTTAATTAGAGCATGGATTTATATAAATATGAAGTGGATTTTATAAGAAGCCATGGGTCTTGATTATTAATATATGAATTGTAATGTAGTTTCACTAAGATCATTGATGTCTGGGATTAAACTCACCTTACAGTTCAAATTTCTTTGTTTTGACTCCTCACCCTAATATAAGATGCTAGTCTAGAAATATTTAGTGCATTTCTTGTGGTAATAGTCTTTGATTTGAGAACATATTTTATAAATACATCTCAATTTATTTACTTGTGTTTTGTTTTAGTATTGCTTGGTATTCTTGGCTTTTGGTATTTGATTCTTCTAAGGAATTGCCTATTTGTTGAAGGATTTCTTCTATTTAACCTTTGATGGGAATACATCTTCTTTGATATGCAACGTATGATATAATTTGATAGATGGGGACATGCGATATACATTGTGGGATCACCCTCCCAGGTTTTCTAGAGCCCAAAGTGTAGGAGATGAAGAGTTAAAGCTTCATCTCATTCATTGGCCAACTATCTCTCAAATACTGAAGAATTGAGTGTGGTGAGCTCATAGGTATTTGGTGAGATCTAATTGGTTATTAAAAAACAACCAATAGTATCATAATGTACAAATATATCAAGTAACTATTAGAAATAGAAGTAAAACTGAGGGGCACTACATCCTCCCCCCTAGAACTAGGCTTACTCTTGGAAGCTTGCAAATAGATATGGGTATAACTCCCTCTTGGATGAATCCTCCCATGTAGCAAAAGAATCATCATTAGCGTCCCACTGGACCGTCACCTGCTCAATGTCTCAACCCCTAAGGGTGCATCACCTATGTTGAATGACACCCATGGGCTCCAAATCCAGCTTCCTATCCTATACTTGTAAGACATTCCAATCAAGAATGTGAGTTATATTTGGATAATAGGGTTTGAGAACTAAAACATGAATGTGTGATAGACTGGGTAGCAAAGAAATATGATATGAAACATAACCAATCCTCTCTAACATCTCAAACGGTGCAACAAAGCACAGTGCAAGCTTAGAGCCTTTTCCATAATGGATCAGATTCTTTCACAGACGAACCCGTAGGAACACCCGATCTCCAACTGAGAACTAGTGGTAAACCTTATGAGAATCTACATATTTCTTTTATTTATCCTAGGCTACCACCAAATGCTCTCTAATGTGAACTACTTGCTACTCCATCTCTTGAAGCATCTCTAGACCAAGAATTACTCTATCCTCAAGACAATCACAAATCAATGGGGTCTGACAAGGATGAACATAAAATGTCTGGAAAGGATGCATGCCAATAGAGCTATGCTAAATATTATTGTATGAAAAATCCACCAAATATAAGTAATCCTCCCAATGTTACTATTGATTCATAACATAGATTTAAATCATATCCTTGAGGATCTATTTGACCATCTCTGTCTACCCATCAGTCTCTGGATGATAAGTTGAATTGAAGTTCAACTGAGTCCCCAATACATGTTGTAGGGATTTCCAAAGAGTTGAACTAAACACCAGATCTCTATCTGAGATAATCCTATGAGGAATACTATACAACCTAGCTATATCCTCCATAAAAAATCTAGCAACTAATGAAGCATTTTATGAAGATCAGATAGGAGAGAAGTGTGCCACCTTTCTCAACCTTTCCATAGTGACCATAATGGCATCATGCCAACAAGAGAAACCAAGAAAACCAATAATAAAATCCAGCGATATGATGCCCCATTTCCACTCGGGGAGTGAATGGGGATGAAAAAGACCTGTAGGATGCTGATTTTATGCCTTTACTCTCTGACACTCCAAACATATAGACACAAAATCAGCAATATCCCTCTTCATTCTGACCAAAAAGTACAAATTTTGAAGGTCTACGTGCATATTTTTGACACTTAGATGAGTTGAATAGGGTGCCCAATGTGCCTCTGACATGATCAAAGTAGGAAGGTATCCTGAGGAAGTAACATAGATATGACCCAAGTTCCTCAAAAGGCCATCTAAATCAAGGTAATATCCCACAAATTTTCCCTATAAAAATTTTCCTGACTCCACCTCAAACCTCACCTCTTGATACCAACTATCTGTAGGAAGTGCTAAAAGGATCTAACTCCTCAAGTCCACTACCAAATTCACTACCAAAAGTTTGTGTCTCCACCGAATAAGAGCATCCTCAACCAAATTTTCCTTTCCTTGAATATACTTCACCTCAGACTCATACTCACACAAGAACTCCGTCCATCATCTCTGCTTCATAATCAAATTAGGCTGGGTAAAAATATACTGCAAACTATGGTGATCACTATGCAACTCAAACCAATGCCCCAACAAAAATTTCTTCCATCTCGTCAAAGCATGAACCATAGTGGCTAACTCCAGATCATGTGTATGATGGTTCAACTCATGATTCTTGAGTTTGTGAGACTCAGGCAATCATGCGACCATCTTGCATCAACATGGCTCCTAAACCCTCCAAGGATGCAACTATACAAACTAAAAAATCCCTAGTAGGATCGGGAACAACCAAGATAGGTGTATTGGTCAATCTCTCCTTCAGAGTCTAGAAAGTTGTCTATCATAGATTTGACCAAATAAAATTCTTCCCTTTCCTCTGAAGAGAAGTGATGGGGTGGGCTATCCTCAATAAACCTTCTACAAACTGTTGGCAGTAACTTGCCAAACCCATGAAACTATGAACCTTTGCAAAATTGATGGGTGCAAGCCATTCAATGATAGCTTGGATATTTGAAGGATCCATGACAATGCCATCACAAGAGATAACATGACCCAAATAATTCACCTGTATCTAGAAGAACTCACATTTTTCCATATTTGCATACAACTAGTTCTCCCTTAGATACTATATCACCTGATGCAAATTCCCCTAGTGCTCTACCATGGTTCTCAAATACATCAATATGTCATACAAAAATACAAAAACAAATCTATCAAGGTAAGTATGGAACACACCATTCATCAAAATCATGAATACAGATGACACATTTGTCAACATGAACGACATAATAGTGAATTCATAGTGCCTGTAATGAGTGCATAGTACAATCTTATGGATGTCCTCCTCAAAGATGCACAACTGAGGATATCATGACTTAAGATCAATTTTTAAAAATACCCTAGCACCCTTGATCTAATCAAATAGATCATCGATCATCGGCAATGGATACCTATTCCTCACAATCACCTTATTCAACTATTGGTAATCAATGCACAATTGAAGGGATCTATCTTTCTTCTTCACAAAAATAACTAGTGCTCCCCAAGGAGAGACACTAGGATGAATAAATCCCTTCACCAACAACTCCTCAAGCTACAACCAGAGCTCCTTAAGCTTTTGAGTGGTCATCCGATATGGAGCTTGTGAAATAGGTTTTTCTTCAAGAATAAGGTCAATATTTAAATCGATGTCACACTTAGGTGGCATCCCTGCAATCTTGCTAGGAAAGACATCAAAATACTACCTAAGGAGTGTGATTCCACAATTATAGTATACCATTTCTAGGAGATTATGATTTTTGCTGAAATCACATATTTTTAGAAAATATAACGATTTAATCCTTTAAAAGTTCCATTTTAATGATTCCAATTGAAGAGGGTTTGATAAATAAAACCACCTTCAACCAAACCCCCTTGGATAGAACCCTGCTAGTTTTAAACCATACCTATAATGGAGTCTCCTTTACACCTATCAAAATGTTGATAAAAAACCACTTTTGATTTACCTTTTGGGGTATCAAATAAATTCATTTAAATTTTATTTTTTTAGAATGTAGTCCTTATTACAAGATTCCAAAAGAGCATAATTTAAATAGATTAATTTAATTATTATATTTATTTTTTATTTCTTTTGAATATAGGTTTTCACTAAAAGTCAAGCTCTTTGTTCTGCATATGTGGAAAAATAGCAGATTATCAATTTATTTATTTTTAAATATCAATGCACTACATATTTAAATCCTTGATCCAACAAAAAAAATTGAATTTTGATACATATAAAAAATTTATGTTGTATACAGTTTGCCTATGTCTAAATTATAATTGGTTTGACTTCGAAACTTGATTAAGGAATAAATGTTCAGTAAAACACTATGAAACCAAATCAAAGCACTAAATATCATAGTTACAAATCTAAAATTTAAAAAATAGAATTTTATCCTTCATGGAAAAAAAATTACGTTGTATACGGTGAGCATCACTCCTTAAAAATGGTGTTTATTGAGAAAAACTAGTTTTCAAAGGAGATGGAAAAAGAAGTGCAATTTAATTCCAATTTTTTTAAAAAAAATAGTTTTAGAATCTATAGACAAAATTTCACAAATCACTGGTTTGCATAATCTTCAAATTCCTCACGGTTTAGCCACTATAGGTGCCCGAAAGTGATGTTTTAGTTAGGAATAATTAGTTCAGTGTCTAGTTTGGCAAAAAATTATAAGCTAGTAATTATAGGATCACCCAAGATAGGATGACTATTAAGAGATACCTCTCAGCTCTCTCCTAACTCAAAAACATTAACTATCACTACAAACAATTAACATCCTTGACACATACACCTCCTCAACTAAATATCAGAGATCATATGTAAGGAAATAGGCATCTGAACTCCAACTACGCCAACCTCAATACTAGAATCATCTACACACTACACAGACTTATGACAACAATCTATCACTTCCCTATGATTCACTAACTAATACATGCCCAAAATAGCATCATAGTACCCAAGGGGTATAATATGAAGGTATACTATTGTGCAAAGAGAACCAATCCTCAAACCACAACCACGAACAAGACACTCAGTTTCTACCTTAGTTCTAGAGGCCAATTTGACCTGCTATCTATCATCCTAATTTACTACCACCAATCCACATCACACCACAATGAAAGGAGAAATAAAAGAATCTAAAGTACCAAAGTCAAAGAGAATAGAGACTCTACTACCTTACATAAAACACATGTATTCTCAACCAGTGTACGCTGATGCTCAGCTTGGAAGTTATCAATTGCTGCAAAGTCTCTGTGTGATCTACTTGCATCTCCTACTATCGACTCTGAAGCCACCAACCTATGACTAAATCTAGATGTTCCCTTCTAAGGACACTTCCTAGCAATATGGCCATGTTCACCACAAGAGAAACACCTTGTTCCTTTGTCGAATCCTCTACCACCTAGAGGTGCACTAGACTACTGAACATTGCCCCTACCAGCTACAAATTGCAAACTCTAGGTTGGCTGAACAAAATGATAATGCTTATTTCACCTCTAATTCCTATCTTTTTTTAACTGAAACCTATCACCTTGTTGAGATTCAGAGTTCTTACGTTTTGATATAAAGTGTTTTTTTTTACCACCCTTAATGGGTGCATGGTGGCTCCTAGAGAGGTCTGCTATCTTAGTCTAGCCACCTCGAGAACTGAAACCTGCTAGAGGTGCACTACTAATCTACACTCCTATATGACCACCTAGATCCATGGCCAAATTATCCTCTACTATCCAATCCTTCTCTACAACTACCTCCATGGTTTTTAGCTCAAACACACGAACACCCCCACTGATATGGGCATTCAAGCCCCTTATAAAATATTATACTAACATAACCTCATCATCACCTATACCAGCATACTACTTAAGCTCATAAAATCTGCACTCATACTATTCAACTGACATTGCCATCTACCTTAGCTCATGGAACTCATCCATAAGATGTTTTCTCCAATGATCAGACAAGAATTGAGCTCTGAATCTATATCCAAATGGATCTTTTGCTCCTCTAAACGTCACCACAGGGAAGAAAAAACTTAGAGATGCATGATATCACAACTAGCCATGGTGTTTCTATGATATGGATGCATAGAAAAACACCTATTCAGATCAATAAACCATGTCTTAGCCTCCAAACCACTAATAGTCCCATCAAAAGTAGGATGAAGAGCTCTCAAAAGATCTCTCATATGTCTAGCTAAAATTTCCTCCTTCTCTATAGTGGCCTCTTTTCTTGTGGGGGACCTCTCCCTCTCTCTAATCACCAAATCTTCACCCTCCTATCTTGAACCAAGATGGGAAAATATCTCCTCAAGTAACTGATGCAACTATGCGCCCTCAAACCCTAACTGACAGAGATTCTGATCTCCACCTCTTTGATTATTTTGGGAATTTTGTTGTTCCTCATAGTCATACTCATGGTTTCTCTAAGGAGGGGAATGCTAGAGATTATCCCCATGGACACCACCACAACCTCTACCTCATCTTTGAACTCAACTGTAACCCCTAGGCATGATCCTACACAGACACCACGAAGGACAAGTTCAGGGTGTTAAATGAGGTCAATGAGGGAAAACATAATCTTTAGAATTCTACACAACTAAGACAACCCAATGGGAAATTATATACCTAGAGTACACAATGTTAGAACTTGGGCTCTAATACCATGTGTAACACCCAACCATGAAACCCTAGAGGGCAACATGCTAAAGCACCTAAAATGGAATAAATATTTTTTAAGGTGTAAATATATTAAAAATTGTAAATGAAACAATAACTAGAATTCTAACCTAAGTCCTCTAAGGTCCATGACTATGCTACTAGATTCCCATTAGTGAAAGTATAAATAAATGCAATAAATTACATTAAATAAGGTCCATCAATGATAGGAATTTCATTTTATTCATCACATTAAAAGGATTAAGCAATAAGGATTATCCATGTCAAATCAACAATATATCAACATCTCATAGCAACCCAATTAACTACCATAGGAAATTACATCAATTCAATTATCCATTACAGGAGAGATTATAATAATGCATTTCAAAAGATAATAACAAGATGATAAATGTATCTAAGCATATATAAAGTTAAGCTATGTCATATAAGTCAGAGTGAGGTAGCGATCTTCTATCTCGAATTGCATTCAGGTATCTTGATGCACTAAGAAGTTCCTCAATATGATATCCTAGAATTTACTCCTCAAGATATCAAATCTTGGGTACCTATCGGTCCAGATTGAAGCATTCTAATGTTCAATGGTTGCAGTACTCATCAGAATCAAGACATACAACTCTAAATCATAATGTCAAAAGCAACATCATTAACCATAGTATTTCACCAATAGATACCATTCAAATAAATTTCATTAACTAATATAAATAAGGTACATCATTAACCTTACTAATTACAAGAGAAAGTTAAACAATAATTCACAATATTACATTATTACATCATGAACAACAATGTCTCTTCAAACACATAAGAGGAGAGTACATAAGAAGTATAATACATGATACATTAGATTTATGGTACAATTCAAGTACATGAAATGTAATCCACATGAACTAGAACAAGTGTAGAAGTCTTCATATCTAGGAGTAGTCACCATGAACATGGACAAAGTGAGGGGACCCAATGGAGTACAAGGCACATTCCATCTGACCATATGGAACCCTAAGGTCCACCCCTATGATAGGAGATAGTATTAAGGTCCCACCACAATAGTCAGGAGATAGTAGATGACACAAGGAATAACAAGGCTCTAATGTATAAGTATAGTGTAACATCACATGATATTAAAACCACTTCCATAGGCACACAAAATTCAAAGGGAGATAAGAGACAAAGGAACACTAGGTTGTCGTAGGAGGAGTGTCATCACATAGTTTTCTATGGGTTACCCTGGTAGATCTTCCTAGGCCTCGATCTCCATCCTGGGTTTCCCTAGTAGCCTCTACCGATATCTAAACCCAATATAACTCTATGCGGAATCAACATACCTTTTGGAGTTTGAGGTAGTTTATCTTTCCATTCCAAGCCTTCTCAAGACATCTCAAGCCTAAACAAGCACTTGAGCCATGAGTGAGGAATGCACTTATCTTGATTAGTGTGGTACTACCCAACCCTCTATTTCATTTTAGGTTATCACTTATTTAAAAAACTCCCACATGGGTTACCCTGGTGCCACTTTGTGTGATGGCCCCCATTGAGAGCCACTCCCCTACTAACAACTAAGAACCCAATAAAATCAAAGGCAAAGCCAACTTGCACAATAAAAAAAACCTCATTAACATACACAACTAGGTGAGGCACAACATCCATCCTGCACATAAGTTCAAACCACAGTGAAGAACAAATCATGCAAGCCTAATGACCATCATATTTTTAATCAATATAAAAAACCTATCTCAAGGATTATCAATGAATCCTATCAAGAAGAGAATTGTATCCTAGCCTTTGGAAAACTCCTAATACCCATTTCACACAAATAATTTAAACATCAAACAAGAACTTACAAATATCTCATTTCCATTGCTTACTAGCTTAATCCATACAATAACTCCATTCCACAACTTAAACAAAGAATGAAAGATAAATTAATAATGCAACCATTGCATTTTTCTAAACTTTCATCCTAGACCAAGAGTAAACTATTTCTATATAATCCAACCTTCCTTCTATTTAATTTACAAATACATCAATCTTTTTATATCTAAAATTTCTTATGTTACATTCATTTTTCTATCATAAAGAAAATCAATAGTGTAGAAAACAATATTGAATATAAAACATATACATGTTTCTATTCATACACACAATATCTACAGTTACACATATACAAGAGTATATATATACCCATTTTCCTATACATGTATAAATATATATATACAACACATACTCATAAACCAGTATATTCTTATATATATATGTATATATTCATATATTCAACTACATAGCTAACTGTTATTTAACAATTACCATGTTTCCTATTTAAATAAATGAGATTTCTCCACTCATACAAATGTGTTGACATAAACATATATACATATATGCATGCATATATATATTGTAGACACAAAAATATACAGATTGATCGTATACACTTGATCCTGATCCTACTAACACCAATTCATCCTGAATCATCTCCTTTAATAATCAATTTAATTGAATCATCTTTTTTTGATTAAATTCATCATATTTCCTCTCTTAATTAAATAAATCAAATTTATCTGCTTAAGTAAACTACTTCTATTAATTAAATAAATCATTTTCTTTTGTTAATCCTATAGTCCTTCTTTTAATTAAATAATTAACTTTATTTAATTAATTTATAAAGTCACCTCCTTTAAATTAAATAAATTAATCTTTATTTAATTTAATCTAATACCACCCTCTTTAATTAAATAAATCAAACTTTATTTAAATAAATCTAAATCTATTATTCATCTCATTTTGATTTATTTAAATCCTAAAATCTAAGTCAAATTGTCAAATCAACTAATTTTCATCTAAATTAATCAAATCTTGATTAGTCCTAATCTCAATCCATCGAATCCTCTAGATTTTGCATCTTGCACAAGTAAATCAATTTAATTGATTTATAAATTCTTCTATTTTCTCTCAAACTTGGCATTAATAGGGGAATATTCCTAAAATTCAAAAATCCCTCCAAAAGGGATGAGTACATCCAACAAGGCATTAATAGGGGAATATTCCTAAAATTCCCTCCAAAAGGGATGAGTACATCCAACAAGGCCTCTTAAATGTCCTTTTCCTTGAGCCAAGTGGCATTTACTCCATTCCTCTCTCCCTCCAACTTGTAATTTCAAAAATTTCAAATTCCACCTAGCCATGTTTATTTGCACATTCATCAAAATGTGCCCATTCCTCCTCCAATAACATGTGGACAAGTGGCCTTCTCTCATTGGTTGATCTTTTGTCCCACATTTATCCATTTTTCCTCTTCCTCCATAATTCTCTTATATTTATAGAGGCTCTCATTTGAATCTAAGATCCATCATCTAAGAGCATAATCACTATAGGCATTTAGCATTTGAGTTCATAGTATTTCATATTTTCCAATCAATTTAGCTAGGTTATTGGAAAATTTTATCAAGGAAGCACAATCATCACCAAAGATCATCACTTTACATCAAGGAATTGGGAAAGGGCCATTTTCCACATCAAAATGGCACCAATTCCCCCATGGTATTGAGATTCCGTTCATTAGAAAAGGATTTGATAGCTTTGTTATTGTGTTCTTCATTTCATTTCTTATTTTCATGGGGAATGTTTGATCTAACTTGCATAATGAGTTAATTATATGTTTGTTCTTTTGTGTTTGTGTAGGTATAGATTCATCATTCACATTGATCTAATGAGATTGTAGACGCATTCAACATCGGCATGGATGTTAGTCTAGAGGAACTATCTGCGCTCGAACAAGGTAAGGGGAAATAATTTGCTTCCTTCCTACAATGATGGTGATCCAAGGCCAATAGGAGCAAGTGGGCCATGCTGAAAGAGCAAAAAATTTGCACCATCATTTCCAACCTTGAGAAAATGACTACAATAGAATAGGCAATTAGCGCCTAAAATAGCATCAAATTTTAGTGCATTTCAATTCATGAATTGGACACTTCTGTTGGCGCAAAACTCGATGCAAACTGGCATGCTCACTTCGGCACTAGATTTAGCATCGGATTTAGCACTGGATTTAGAACCAGATTTGGCGTCAGATTTAGCGTTGGATTTTCTTGCTTCTACTTTGGGTTTCGATTTTTATTTTTGTGTTGCTTCCAAGTTTGCTTCTAGTTTTTCTTTTGATTTTGCTTCGAGGTTTGCTTCCAGTTTTTCTTCCATTTTTTCTTCCATTGTTGCTTCCACTTTTTCTTCTAGTTAATTACTTCTATTTTTACTTCCTAGATAATTCCAATTTTTTCTTCCAAGATTGCTTATGGTTTGCTTCTAGTTTGGCTTCCATTGTTGCTTCATTTTTTGCTTCTAAAAATTCTTCCCTTTTGGCTTCCATTTATTAATTTAATATGTCTTTTTTTCAATTTAATTAGTTAAATATATCATGCCTTTTAAATAGCTCATATGATTATAGAGTAAGTAAATTAAATTATATGTTTTATTTCAATTTAATTAGTTAAATATATCACACCTCTTAAATAACTCATATGATTATAGTGTAAGTAATTTAATTATTTAACTCATATGATTAAATAACAAGATAATTATTGTTACCTAATTTTTCTTCCAACTAAATTAGGTAGACTTATGATTGTGTTTTCATTTAAACAATAAAAGGTACATATCATTTCTTGCTAAGTTTCATCCATGTGTAGAAAAGAGAGTATCAAAAAACTGCATTATTTGATTAAAGGAATTACATACAATAGAAAAGAGAGTCAACATTTATTGTAAAGGTAGTCTTTATTGATAACCATAAGTGTATAGTGTCCCTCACAAGCTGAGGGACTGACTATATTTATGCATATAAAGAAAAAAACTATACATTTATAGATAAAAGGAAATGCATATGTAAATAAGGGGGACCTGTCATTCTGAATGATGAATCCTAGATGAGTTGCCTTGCATTATCTTTAGTCCTCCTACCCATCCAGCCTCCAATTTTCACTTGCCCCTACTACTCTGATTTTCCCCACATTTGTGAGAAGAAGTTGGTTAGAGAAATGAAGGATCACCAATCAGTACATAGGAAAACATCTGCAAACATAGAATCTGATCCTTATAAACATTAAAATAGCTAGCATATCAGAGATTTCCAAGAAAACAAGAGTTATCAAACACATCTATCATATGCCTTGTTTATCTAACATGTTTTCTCTTTATGCAGATATAGTACAAATCTTTGTTACTATTTTGTTTCAACTAATTACAACACATGGAGTAAAATCTAGCTCCCATCAGGGTTGAGCCCAACATGTTGCCCTCTTGTTTTAGGAGGGATAGGAAATTTAGAAACTTGATCAAATAAATGATAAGCCTATTCTTGATGCATTAAATCAATATGGAATCATACCAACTGATCAAATTTCATTATCATATTCAAAAGATGCAAAAAAATGATGTGAATTATCAAGAAAGTTACTTTGCATCTTTCACAATGAATCAAACAATAGGTTTCTTGGAAATATTCTTTGTTGGATGTCTTTCAATCTTCTTAAGTTGGATCCAAAGTCCATTTTAATAATGATATTAGTTGTATTTCATTGTCAAAATTTTCAAGGAGCTAGTAAAGAGGGGAACAAGAACAAGGATAACAATCATTCAAAAATGAAATAGTTTGTCTCTTCCCAAGAAATAGATGATTTATATGATAATATGAATATTGAAGCATAGATGGATCATGTTCAATTATGGATAATCATTATGGTCAAGTTACTCAATGAGGTCTTATAGGTTATCAAGAGATATCATGATCTCTCATGAGTTACATGGAGAAGCACAAGGTGAACAATTGAATGCAAGGCCAAAGCCGTCATGTTAGTATGTTTTCCTGAAGAGAAATGCATGAGAAGGAGAGCACATTGATGCAAATGAGTAAATAATATGCATTGGTAATCATCTTGCTATGGATACAATGAGTATTCACAAACAAATACAGTGCACACTCTGATAAATAACCAATGCATGATGGTTTGAGGAGATACCAATGATTCTACAAATGAATGTAGGACAGTCATGAAGGGAAAACTTTGAGAAGGATTTCTTTGTAATCATGTCAAGGGAAGACTTGGTAAAGCAACTCATCATGCTAGTAACAACGTGAAAAGATACATGTGAAGTATTGAAAAGTGATAGAACTACATGAAGCATAAAGTGATGCAAAATTTGACAATAATGATGTTGGCAAGAGATTATGGACATGGAAAGAAGTCTATTAATTCAAAGACAAACTATCATTAATATAAGGTATTGCAGTGCCATTTCCACTTTTAAAGGATACATAAGATTAAAGTATGCAGCAAGTGTATGTAACTCAAAAGGTTCATGAAAGCCTATATCAGTCATGCATAATGATGCTATGATTTAAATCAACATATGACAAAGAAGATGAACATTTAAGTATTCATTTTCTCCAAGAAAGGAAATATAGAGCCTCGGCCTATGTGAAACAAACCCTCAAAAATAGAAAAATACCTAGAAATGAAGGAGTGCTGTCATATTTCTTTTTAAGAAAATGCTTATGGAAATGAAAATTGAATGCAAGCATGGCTACAGCCATGATAAAAGGTATTTCTTCCATTGTTGTACATAAAATACTATCTTTTGAATAAAATACAAGTTCCATAGAGGGTTTCTCATTTTTCTTATAGAAAGACCAGAGACCGACCATACAAGAACAAAGCATGAAAACATAGAAAAATAGTGCATTTTCGCCATTATAATGAATGGAGAGAGCTCAAAATGAGCTTTGATTCATAGAAAACAAAAGAGAAAATCAAGGTATACATCAACATAGAGCTTATTTGAGCTCAAGTTTGTTTGTTTTCATTGAATATGCAAGTTATTTTTCACAATGGGAAGCTTTAGAAAACTCAATCATGGCAACCTAGAGCAAGCAAAGCTTCCACAAAAGACATGAAGAGAAGAATGCATCAGAAAAATTAGAGAGGCCATGGCCAAGAGGCCTTGAAACCCTTCAAAAATGGAGTGAAAATGCTACAAAATGCTCAAGAAGCATCTTACCATCTAGTTGTAGGAGGATTTCGACCCAAAGCATGGAGGAATCAACTAAAAAATGCATGGAGAATTCTCAAACCCTAGTTCATAATGGCGGGCAAATACATAACTCTTTTCTTCCAAAGTTTCCAAGTAAAATGATTCACGGGTTTTCAAAAAACCCCAGATCAAAGACAAACCCAGAATGTCATTGAATAGAGCCTACATCGATATTCATGGAGCCATAAAGGAGGTTCAAAAATATAATAAAGAAAATTTTACATTCTATTCTTTTTGGAAATAGAAAAAATATTCTAGAGAGGCCACAACCAAACTATCACTAGGAAAGAGAAAAAATATAGAAATAAAAAAATATTTCATCGTTTGATCAAACCAAATATGGAGAGTATGATTTGTTTCATTTCTTTTGCTAGTGAAATAAGTATAGAGAAGATAGGCCAAGATAGAAGGGTTTCAAAATAAGGATGCATGGTTGAAACAAAACACCCATTCATTTTTATCTATTGAGTCCAAATCGAGTTTGTTTTGACAGAAAACAAAGGTAAGATACAAAGAAATGGTGCATAGAAACTTACTCAACTTCTTATTGTTAGAAGAAATGCAAGCTCCATAAGTGCTTTGATGTCATCCTCAAGACAAGAAGGGCATTGATAGAGTAAAGAAAGATAAAAATGCATGATCATATGAGAAGGAATGTCTTTGAAAAAAAGTTCAGATAAGTGGAAACAAATGATGAACCATAAAAGCTTTACTTGATTCAACCTCAACAAAAAATTTTGTGAAGAAAACTCTCAAAAGCAGTGAGAAAATTGACAGAGACTCCTTCAAAAAGCTTGAGGTTTCAAACCTTAATGATGGCGGCATGTGCAGGGCAAGGGAGCTCGAAAAAAACAAGTGAAAATGAGAGTTGAAAATTAGGGCTTGGGTATTTTGTTCTAACTCATCATGGTGGCAAAAATATTGATGTGAAAAAACTCAAATATGTTTAATCAAATATTCAAAAAAAAATTGAAAACAAAATACATATATTTTATAATAAAAAATTACTATTATCTATTAAATTTATTAATTTGTATGTTCAATTATTAATTAAAAACTATTGATGTTTTTTTATATCAAATAAAAATATGAAAAATATCTTTAACAATTATTAATTTTAATTTTAAAATATATGTAGAAAAATTATTTAAATAAAACTAAAATGAATATGAATTAAATATATAATTTAATCATTAAATTATTATAATTAAAAAAATTGTTTGATTGTGATTGTGATTGTGATATTACATTATATTCCTTGCACCCTAAGACTTTTTTTAATTATAATATATTTGCCTCTTACATTTATTCCAAACCATTCATATATTATTGTGAAAAATGAATTCTAAATAATGATTAGTATTTAACATAAATAAATAATGTGTTTTGTTCATGCTTTTACCTCTATACCATTGGATGATTGTGAGAGAGGTGTGGTAGCATGGTATACTATCATACCATGAGAGATTTTTTAATGCCTGGCGGTAGTGCAGTGTATACCACCATAATACAAGAGGCTTTTGACTATCTAATAATAGTGGAATATACTACCACTCCATTGAAGCCTTCTAGTAGTTGAGCGATAATGTGGTTACTGCCATACCACGAGAGTCTTCAACCTATCGAGCGATAGTGTGGGGTATACACAGACTTGGTTGATAGCTGAGGTGTACATCGAATAGTGCAAGATGTTGCTGACTTGGCTCTAAACCCGATGCTAAATCGGGTGCTAAATCTAGCTCTAAATCTGACACTAAATCTGGCACTAAATCCATACTAGCATACTGTGGTAGATTTCTTACTGCCTGGTGGTAGTGCAATGTATACCACCATACCATGAGAGGCTTCTGATTGTTTGGCGGTAGCATGGTATAGAGCCACCCCGCAAAATCCTTCTAGTAGCTGAGCGGTAGTGCCCTTACCGCCATACCATGAGAGTCTTCAAACTATCGAGCAGTAGTGCAGAGTATACATGGACTTGGTTGATAGTTGAGGTGTACGTTGAATAGTGGAGGATGTTGTTGACTTGGCTCTAAAACTGGTGCTAAACTTAGCACTAAATCTGGTGCTAAATCTAGTGCTAAATTTGGTGCTAAATCTAGCGCTAAATCTGATGCTAAATTTGGTGCTAAGTAGCGCCTGATTTAGCAACTACTTGTCCTGATCGGTGCAAAAATGGTAAAAATGGTACCAACCTGATAAATAGTGTTGACTTTTTCAAAAATTTGGAGAAAAAAACATTAAAATAGTGGGTGGAAGCAAAAAATAGAGCAAAAAAGGGAGCTAATCATAGTGAACCTTGGCATTTCATCTAAAAATGTAGTACATCACCACTTATGACCAATTGATACCCGAGGCACTCAACATTGAATGAGCCTTTATTGCACAAGGGGGGACACCCACATATCTAGAACATTATGATAACCACCCTTCCACTAGCTATAACGAAAAGTCTCACATGTGGGCAAAAAATGGAATGTCACTAATGATGGTGTGGTTGATGCCAAGGTCATAATTAGTGCGTCAAAGAAGAACATCTAAACATATCAGAAATCACAAATCAATAATCATAACAACATGCAAACCAATGGAGTATCACAACCACCACACAATAATCAAATCAATAATTTGAATAATCAAGGGGGACCACCTCCACAAAACAAATATCTCCCCAAGAGGAAGTTCACAACTCTTAGGGAATCAGTCAAATCCATCATGAAGAAATCGGTAAATGAGAATCTCATCAAAATCCCCACCTATGAGAACTATCAAGAGCCCCAAGTGAAACCACCATGGTACAATGAAAATTAGCTTTGTGATTTTCATAAAATCAAGGGGCACACAACAACCAATTGCATGAAGCTAAAAAATCTAATCCAAGACCTCATCGATGACAAGATCATAAATGTGGAGTAGCTAGCTAGAAATCAAGACCTTAAGATATACATGAATTTGATGCCAGATCATAACAAAGGAAAACAAGATTATGGCAATGTTAACCATGTGTAAGATCAAGTCGTCGCATCCCTAGATGAGTGGGTCACTATTGTTAACATCAAAGGAGCCAAATTTTATTGTGGAGTCACCACACCCAATGGAAAAATCACCATTTTTGGGTCATCACAACCACCTAGGGAATCCACCTCAAACCCAAAATCTACTCCTAATGGCTACAATGTCCTTGAAGAATTGAAAATAAATCTCGTTCAGATCTCCATCATGGAGTTACTAAAGATATCATCTACCCATAGAGAAATCCTTGAGGAAGCATTGGGCTCATCTTCCATCTTTTCCAATCTTGATACTCAAAAATTCCAAGTTATGGTCATAAAAATTACCACCCCAAATCTCCTCACATTTCTGATCAAGATTTCCCCACTCAACCAGCTCACAATCACACACTCCACCTTGAGGTCTTGGTTAATAAAAATAAAGTCAAAAGGGTCTTGGTGGATGGGGGTGCAAGTTTAAACATTTGTTCTCTCAAGATCATAATGAATCTGGGATTCTCTGAGGACTCCATTGAGAAAGGTAAGGGAATCACAATTTGAGCTTATGAAGATCAATAACTAGTGTCTCAGGGAACTATCCAACTCCCTATTAAAGTAGGGTTCTCCATTATGGAAACCACCTTCTAGGTCCTAGACCTTGATTTACCTTATAAAATCCTCCTAGGGTATTCGTGGATCCATGGGATGCAAGCAACTACATCAACATTCCATCAAAGCATCGAGTTCTCATATCAAAATAAAGAGTTCATGATCTTCGGTGATCCTGAGCCCTTTGCTTATTGCAAAAACCTAGAAGAAAAATCCTATAAAATTCCCCATCCCAAAGAATGATGAAGGCCCTTCAACTCCATATAGACCCAGCTAACATTGCCTCCACTTCTGGGAAAAATACACCCGCCGATCTTGATATATCTAAAATCAAGGTCATTATCCAAGTCAACGAGTGTGGAGATTACAAAATGAAGAAGGGAGCCTTTGTAGTAGGGGAGTTACCTCAATCCCCTAGATTCCATGGACAACTACAACCCACCAATATAACAACTCAAACCTTTAGAGAAGATCCCTCCTAATTTAGAATTTGGGGGGATCTAGGGTGAGAAGTTGTGGATGAAAGATATATATCCAATCTCCTATATCAAGATGAAATAACTATACCAACCCTTCATATGGATGATGATAATAGAGGACTTCAATTAATGTTGGGCATGGGCTATAACAGGAATGAAATTCTTGGAAAAAACAAAAATGGATGATTGGAACCTATAATTGTTGAGAAGCACATGAAAAATATTGGCATTGGATGTACCCCTCTGATTATAACCATACGTGGTAGAATTCCCCCTGTTAAAGTAGTCAAAACTCCCCCTTACCTATCAGTAGTCGCCCTTCAGTTACCCATATCCACAGGTCGAGTCATAGACAACTTTACCTTTGACATAACTAATGTGTGTAGTAGTGAAGAGGATCGCATAACTGACTTGCCCATGCTTTTCAAATATTCCTCCCTATTCATGATTAGTACCCTATCTTTTGAGTCAAACCATCAAACCCATGCAATAAACCTAGTCTATCCTCAACTCATCGATTACGACCAACAAAGACCACCAATTCTGGACACATTCTAAAACAATGAGGCACTCTCAGAATTCATGGGATTGCGAGATACAATACCATATGGGGATCAAAAATTTGGGTTCAATATCATACTAGATACACAAGCCTATTACAAGGAAACGATTGAATCCTTCAGTCACAAAAGTGAAAAATTGAGAGTAATCTCTAGGTCTTTGAGTGAAAACCACCCTATGGAATTCTTTGACTTGAAAACAGTAAAAATAAAGAACAAATCAAATGGTGAAAAACTCTTTGAGGCACTAGAGGATTAAGGATTCAATCTTCCTCTTAATTCTATTCATCAGGAGAAGTCAGCAGTTCTGGAGGAACAATGCAATCTAGTTAATTTGGGAACAAAAGAACTACCACATATAACATTCTATGTTGAGTCACTTCTCACAGAAAAATAGGAGCTCCTAGATGTGTTCCTAAAGGAAAGAAAGATAAAATTTGCATGGACCTATGCCGACATGCCCAGGCTTGATCCAAAGGTTGTAGTTCATCACCTAGTTGTATATCCCGAAGGAAAGCCATTAAGACAAAAGCTGAGGAAAATGCACCCCCAAATAGCATTTTTGGTCAAAATGGAATTATAGAAGATCCTAGATGTAGGATTCATATGGGTGATTGATTATCTAGAGTGGGTCTCAAGCCTTGTACCCAGTTCAAAGCCCATTGGGGGCATACACATCTGCATGAACTTCCAAGATCTAAACAAAGTGTATCTAAAGGATTATTTTCCACTTCCAAACATTGACATGATCATGGATATGACAGCAGGACATGAGATGCAATTGCTAATGGATGGATTCTCAGGATACAATCTAATCATGATAGCTAAATAATACCGACACAAAATAGCTTTCACTTGTCCATGGGGTACATATTGTTGGAATATGATGCCATTCGGGTTGAAGAATGTAGGAGCAACCTACCAAAGGGCCATGACACTCATATTTCATGATATGATCAATAAAACTATGGAGGATTACGTCGATGACATACTGGCTAAATCAAAGAAACAACGAGATCACATACAACCTCTGATCTCCATCTTTGATAGGCTAGAAAAGTACAAGGTTTGACTTAATCCAAAGAAGTGTGTCTTTGGGGTACAATCAGGAAAGCTCCTAGGGTACATTGTATCAATGAGAGGAATTAAGGTAGACCTTGCCAAAGTCAAAGAAATCTTGGAAATGGAGGCACCCAAGACATCGAAGCAATTAAGAGGTGTTGAAAAGAACACTATAAATATTTTTTGGTTTTTTCATTGATGGCAACCCTAGTCCATGATTAGATCCATGCATCATCATCTGATCATACTGGTAGTCAGATTGAAGGAAGTTAAGGAAGAATAGAGCATCTGACAATTTTGTGTTCATCAATTCACATGAAGATTTTTTGTTAATATCTTGTGTTGTATATCTCAAGGAAGGTTGATCGATGTATGATTTGTGTTATCCATGAATCTCAATGCCTCGTATTGATCCATGTGTGAATTAGAAGATCTGGTTGGTTAAATCTCGTTTATTAGTGAATAGAAGCTGACTTGGTGAATATAACATATCGTGGATGTTTGAGATGTAATTTATTAAGTATTTTTGTATTCATACATTCTAATTTTGATCATTGCTATGATATAGCCAACTTTGGTTGGTGCGCATTAAGGATTACTCATGATTTGAGCTCACAGTTGTAAATATTTTTGTGTTCTATTGATGCCAACATATTGTAATTAAATTCTTAGTTGCGGATATATATATGTGATTGATCATATCATTTTGATAAATGAGGAAGGTATGTCGGTGCAAATTGTGAAAATCAAAAGAGAAGAAGAGTGATTATGCACAAATTCACTTATGCATTAAGTATTTTTTGATGCGAGTTTGAGTAAAGCATAGCAGAAGTGAAGAACCAGTCAGAAGGATAGAAGATCAATTATTGAGCCTAATTGGAACTATAATCAAGCATATGTAGATGCTAACTTCTCAATTCAATATCTCAGATGGATTTAATTTGATTATCTTTGTTAGACAGTGAGTCTTCTTGAGCAATGAGCTCTAGTCAGTGTGCATGAATGCAAGTGCATTCCCCATATTGTAAACTTCATTTGAATATACTCATATAATATTGTGGATTGGCCATCCATCATGGGTTTTCCCCTAACAGGGTTTCCATGTAAAAATTCTTGTGTTATGGTGTTGCTATTGTTCTCTTCATGTTCATGCATTTTGGTTGAATGTTACAAGTTCTCTAAAGATAAAGATTAAGATTAATAAAGTTAATTTTTCCACAACACTAATTCACCCCCCTCTTAGTGTACCTTGTTTCCAACAATTGGTATCAGAGCTAGTTCCTCAAAAGAATTCTAACAACTTGAGGAGATCTTGGAAAGTGTTTCAATGGATTCAAGCAGTCTTCAAGAACAAATTTTGGTGGCCCTAGATGATCTTGATCAGTTAAAGTCCGAGAACCGTGAATTGCAGGAAATTCTTGAGTATGCTGAAAAATTCATTCAATCTTTAAAAGAAAAAATCAATAAGTCCAGAGAGAAGAGAAAATAAATTTGAGATCAGATTAAGCTAAATGATGGTAAAAGCATTGAAGATGAGCAACTGAGTCAAGCCCTGAAGGAAAAGACATCTAAGAATGTGAAAAGCTTACCAGAGATAATACTATCCTAAAGCATGTGATGGAATCTATCATGATGAGGATGACCAAGGAGATTGAAGATAGAAAGAAGAATGAAGGGAACCTAGCATAGTCTCTGAAAGAAAAATTTGAAGTATGCAATCAACTAGAGAATGAACCCGAACAATCTAAAAACAATGAGGAAGTGCTAGAAAAATAGATTGATGATCTTAGTAATGAACTTGCTATTGTAAATGAGTACAAGGAGAAGTTCAAAGCTAGCTCAACCATGCTTGATAAACTGATTAAAATTTAGAGGAATCATGGTGACAAGAGAGGTCTTGGATATGAGGAAGGAGAAAGTTCAAAATCTGGACAAATAAATTCTAGACAAAGGAGATTTAGGTAAGGAAATCAGATGAACAATGCTAGAAGGTATCTGGTAAGGCAACCTAATGCTCAAAGGTTTAATGGATATTGTTTTAGTTGCATTAAAAATGGACACATGGCTACTCAATGTAGAAGTAGGATGAATTCAAGTTGTCCATCATTCTTAGGTCAGTGCTTTAATTGCAACAAGTTTGGTCATAAGTCAAATGTATGTAGAAATGTGATGAACAACTTTCATAGAGATGTCAGATGCTATACATGCAATAGACTTGGCCATATTGCTAACCAATGCAGATCAAGAGAAAATCAATGGAACAACTAGCTTGGAAAAAGAAATGTTGTGTGTTATAACTATAACAAATTTGGTCACATTGCTAGATTTTGTTTGAACAAAAAAGGTCTAGTAAATCAAAGGAGAAACATGTAGAAGGATGTTAAGGGAAAAGGAAAAGTCACTACAGATGTGATCAGGAATCAAATGCAGAAGAAATGGGTGAAAAAAAGTCTCTTTGGTGAAGGAAATTTTCCCACACTAGAATCTTCTTCTAGTAATTCCTTGAGGAATTAGTTTCAACACTTTGGCCTAGGGGGAGTTGTTAATAAAATATCTTAACCCCTTGCTAGTAACTGATGTCAGGAATTGGATAAGTTCAATAAGTACATAGATTCTTTACAGATGTTATTAAATCTATTGGAGAGAGTATTATGTAGTATTGGAGGTACACAAAAGAACTATCTGTCACATCACATGGAAACAGGGTAACCAGATGAGTTAGGGTAAAAGCATTTATTTTGTCAAAAAGGGTTAAGTGTGCAAGTGATAAAAGGTCATTGGTCACTTAGAATTTTGAAGAAAATAAGTTTAGAGAGATCTAAGGTGAACTTTGGTGAATTGAGGTGAGATTCAAGTGTGAAGGGTTTTCAACAATTCTAACTCCGATCCAACGAAAAAGTACTTTTCAAAAAAACTTGTGAATTTATGAATTGGTGAACATGGCTACTCCTTTGGTTGTTGAAGTTATGGACAAACCCCATCCCAAATTCAAGTGGAATCCTTTCAAGTCAATCAAGACAGATCTGTTAGGTGCATTTTCATCTATTACCTATGATGTCTTGCATACAGAAGATATTAGGGCATATATTCACATGAAAATTTTAGAGTTTAGAAGCTCACATCTACTGAATTTATATAACAATCATATAATTAGAGAGGACTTATGTTTCAAACTAGAATTCAAAACCCTAGAAGAGAAGAAATTAATGCAAATTGTTAAATTGCTCATGCTTGATGAGAGAGAATGGGTCTAGTATATCTTGAGCCAAGTTCATGATGAATTCATGTGTTTGAATATACCCTTCAAGATTATAAAGGAGGCTATAAGTGTTGTTATAGGTTTAAATTCCTCTAGTGGATTTCCGGTTTTGAAGTCTGCACTGATACATTTTGACTCAATTTTTGATGAAAGGTCATTGAAATTTCGATGAACTTTCATCAGAGGAATTTTGTCGAAATTTCAACAAAATTTGAAATGTCAAAATTCTGACCCAGCTGACAATGCTGGGTTGGAATTTTGACGTTCAAATTTTGTCAAAATTCTGACAAAATTCCTCTAATGAAAGGGCATCAAAATTTCGATGAACTTCCATCGAAAATTGAGTCAAAATGTATTAGTGTCATAAAGAATCAAACATTCTCTAGTGCAACAGGTTCAAAATATGATAAAAGAGCCATGAAAATCAAAGATATGATTGATGTAGATGTCAGATTCGTATCTATGGCCATTGGTTATATGATATATCACTCAATTCGGGACAATTCTATGTCTAGTATAACCATTTATATAGCCTATCAAATGACAAATGAGAATGCAAACTATGATCTTTATGAATTGCTCAGGTTTCAACTGATGGATAATCTTGGGAAGATCAAGAAAGACAAGAACAATTCCTTTAAGTATCGTAATTTTTTGTTGTGTTTGTTCTTCTATTTCATGACTAAAACTATGGGTGTTGGGAAAGTAAATTGACAAGGTGGTCAACCTGTAGTTGTTCAGATTAGAGAGATTTATGGAATTGGAAATATTCAAGCCAGAAAAATTACACTCTAGTGATACTTCAAGAACTTTCAGAATATGATGCATGCTAGAGAAAGAATTCCTACTTCTACTGTGGAGAAGTATAAGAATACAATTTTTTTTATGGTAGATATTGATCAATTCATGATGGAAGTTGTTGATCCTAGAATAGTCTGGATCATGCCAATGGGTTATGTAGTTGAGGAGAACATTCTGGAAATGTATGCACAACATTTTCTGAACAAGCCTTTGGATCCAACAAAAGAGAGGTTTGGAACTTATGCATAAAAGAATATACAAGTGCAAAATGAACTAATAAAACTTGTGATATTTAAGAGAGTGAGAAAAGAGGTGAAAATATTTGTAGAAAGTATGGGAATACCTGCAGAAAAGATAAGAGAAGCCAAAAAAAGGAGAGAACAAGCTGAAGCAAAAAAAGAGCAAGCAAGAACTGAATCTTCTTGTCCGACAACATCCTCTATCTGAACTACATCAAAAAGGATCTCTACATCCCTATCAGCCCCTATAGAAAAGCCAATTCCTATGAAAACTCAAGGGAAGACATCCGATAAGGAAGAAAAAATAAAGAAGGATTAAAGAAAAAGAGTCTATGTGACAGTCTATGAGGATGAAGAGACCGAGTCTGATGAAGGAGTTATATAAATCAAGCATCAAGGTACTCAAGTAGAAAAGGTTACTAAAAGCAAGACATCTGGTGAAGATGACAAAGCAAATAAAAAGGAAAAGACTAACAAACCTGGTATGTTAGTAGAAGAATTTGAGAAAGATTTGGTTAAAGATGGAAATCTTAAACCACTTTGCAAATGGTATGAAACCTTTGATAAATTTGGCCAAATAACTCTTAAGGAGGCTACAATAAAGCATTTGAATATTTTCAATAAAGTTCTTGTTGAAATAATGCCTAGTTTACCTACAAGCTTGTATGAGATCTTGGAAATGAGAAGAGTAAATGCTAGATCGAAAGAAGAGAAAATGAGGGAGAAATTTTTGTAGAGTTATGTCTAGTAGTATCTATGGAAGCTATGAAGGAAATCTTGAATAAAGATAAATAGGAATTCAAGAGAAAAACAAGAGTGAATAAGCTGATTATTGGTCAAACTAAAGAAGTTGCTGAAAAAACTAAACAAATTTTGAGAAAAGTTTTGTAAAGTAACAAAATTGATGTTGTCACTAAAGAAGTGAATGTTGAAGATATTGCATCTAATCGAGTGAAGGAAGAGATAAATGTTGATATAGTTGAGGCTACTCAAATTCCTCTTGTTGTGGATAATACAAAAATACCTATGGAGATTGGTGCTCCTGAAATTTTTTCGGTTGAGAAAGTTGAGATCCCTGAAGATAACCTAGAATCTGCAGCTAAGGAAACATTAGTTGAAGAAAAGAAAGTTGCTATAAAGGAAGTATGAGTGGAAGCAAGAGACACTACTGAGGCACTAAAGAAATTTACGATAGAACAAAAGGAATAATTTGATCATGAATTGGTTAAAGGTCCTATCGACCTATCCACTCTGTCCCCAATTCAAAAAATTAAGGTTGCTTCATTTTCCCAATTGAAGGATAGAGAAGAGCTGTTGAAGTCTCACATTGAGGATAGTGAACTCTTAAATCTTGCATCTGGAGTTCTAGAGAAAATAATGCCTAATCATGTCAAAGATCTGACCAGTTCCTCCTCCGATGAACTGAAAAAGATCATAAACTCTGTAAGTAATCATTTTGAGTCTCTTGAGAAGTCAACCATGGTTAAATTCTAGAAGGAAGTTGATGCCAAAAGGTTTAATAGTTTGAAATAAATGATAGCTAAAGATAAAACTATGTTAGCCACTTGTGTGAAGAATAGTTAGAGTGCTTTATCTGAAGGTGGAAAGATCTATAAATTACATGTGTCTTTGTCAAAATTTACTGAGAGCAATGAAAATAAGGTTAAGGATCTTGAAAAATAGTTAGTAGCTATTTCTGAAGCTTTTGATCCTTTAGCTGGTGGTGTTGAAAACAAAGAAGGTCAAGTGATATCTCTACTTGAAAATATAAGGATCTTGAAGCATGAAAATGATAGGATTGTGGAAAGAGCATGTGGGATTAGAGGCCTAATTGGTTTGAAGATTGAAATCATGCTAAGTGCATTAAAGGAAGCTGGAGATGCTATGGTATTTAGTGATCCAGTTAATCTTGAGTTTGTGGAGACACAATCCTACTTAATTTGTGGTCACATAACAATTGTGGAGAGTCTCAAAAGGGTTTGGGACACAAATTTGAGCATGCTGAAGAGATATTTTGGAGACGTTTTCAAGCTTGTGTAAGTTGTGCTTGTATAGTCTAAAGATTTTGTTTGATTTTTGGTATGCGTGTTCCCCAATTTTTTTATTGATGTCAAAGGGGGAGATTAGTAGAGTGAAAAAAGAACAATAATCTCAGGGGGAGAGTTTTGTGTTTTAAATTTTGAAGAATGCAGTGTATTCATGTTGGTATTGATTCGACACTTAGTCATTTTCACTAAGTGTTTCCATCAATGCCAAAGGGGGAGATTGTTGGTAAGAGACATTGCAAATGTTTTATGGTGTTTTCATTCATGGTAACCCTAGTCTGTGATCGGATCCATGCATCATCATCTAATCATACCGATAGTTAGATTGAAGGCAGTTAAGGAAGAAAAAAGCATCTGATAGTTTTGTGTTCATCGATTCACATGAAGATTTTTCTGTTAATATCTTGTGTTGCGTATCTTAGGGAAAGTTGATTGATGTCTATTTTGTGTTATCCATGAATCTCAGTGGCTCATATTGATCCATGTGTGAATTAGAAGATCTGGCTAGCTAATTTCATGCTTATTAGTGCATGGAAGTCGACTTGGTGAATATAACATATCTCAAATGTTTGAGATGTTATTTCTTAAGTATTTTTGTATTCATACATGCTAATTTCAATCAGTGCTATGCTAGAGAAAACTTTGGTTGGTGCGCATTAAGGATTACTCATGATTTGAGGTGATAGTTGTAAATATTTTTGTGTTCTATTAATGCTAACATATTACAATTAAATTCTTGGTTGTGGATATATATAAGTGATTGATCATATCATTTTGATATACAAAGAAGGTGTGTCGATGAAAATTGTGAATATCAGAAGAGAAGAAGAGTGATTATGCACAGTTTCACTTGTGCATTAAGGATTTTATGATGTGAGTTTGAACAAAGAAGAGTAGAAGTGAAGAATTAGTTAGAAGGATAGAAGATCGATTATTGAGCCTAACCAGAACTATAATCAAGCATATGTAGATGCTAATTTCTCAGTTGAATATTTTAGATGGATTTAATCTGATTATCTTTGTTAGATAGTGAGTCTCCTTGAGTAGTGAGCTCTAGGCAGTGTGCCAGAATGCAAGTGCATTCCCCATATTGTAAACTTCATTTGAGTATACTCAAATCATATTGTGGATTGACCATCCACTATGGTTTTTCCCCTAATAGGGTTTCCACATGTAAAATTCTTGTGTTATGGTGTTGTAATTGTTCTCTTCATGTTCATTCATTTTGGTTGAATGTGACAATTTCTTTGAAGATAAATATTAATAAAGTTCATTTTTGCACAACATTGATTCACCCCCCCTCTTAGTGTAGCTTGTTTCCAACAAGAGGCTTACAAGGAAGACTCTAGTCCATCCTTTGATTCATAGCGCAACTAGCAGAGAAGGAAATCCCATATTCTCATCTACTCCACAAGGGGATAGCATACAAATGGGATGACAAATGTGACCAGGCATTCAACAAGATCAAGGATTACTTGCTCACACCACTAGTCCTAACGCCACCAATTCTAGGAAAACCCTTGATCTTATATATATCAGCAACAACAACAACCCTTGGTGCTCTCTTAGCACAACATGAGGAAAATGGGAAGGAGAGAGCTAGATACTACATTAGCAGGACCATGGTGGGACATAAGCTAAACTATATACCTATTGAGAATTCCTACCTAGCAATCATGTTTGTAGCACAAAAATTCAGACATTACATGCTAGCACATCAGATCAAGCTCATTGCAAAAAAAGTTCTTCTTATGTATTTTCTTTCTAAAGCAACTCTCACCGGAAGAATGATGAAGTGGGTCATGATCCTGATAGATCATGACATTGCAACTAGTAGAAGAACCTATATATGAAAAGAATCCAATTTTTTAAGAGTTCCTCAATGAATCAATCTTCAACCTTAGTGTAGTGGATCATTGGAAAATGTATTTTGATGGATCCTACACACAACACAGGTCAGGAGAGGGAATCTTCTTCATCACTCTACAAGGGGACTACATACCTAAATCATACAAGTTGTCATTCCCATGCACAAACAACATCATGGAATACGAGGCTCTTGTCATAGGGTTGGGAATTGTAGTGCAATGGCAGATCATGGAACTTAAGTTCTATAAATATTTAGAGCTCGTAATCAACCAAGTAAATAATAAGTTGACTCCACAAAATAAGCTGGTGGAAAGCCTTAAGAAGTCCTTCATTAATATCACATTTGAACAGCTACCCAAAGAAAATAACAGAGCAACAGATGTAATGGCTATGATCATATCACTCTTGGAGATCCTGCACAATGTCCCAATGTCCCAAAATAATAATTCCTTGTAGAGAAGCTTCTCATACTAGTATTCAAGTTACCTGATGCTAAATTGGTGTGCAAAATAGTTTTTCATGTTGATCCTTGGTACCATGATATTTACACTTACCTAAGAATAAGAGTCCTTCCCACCGACATAACCACGAACCTCAAAAGAGCCTTTGTCAAAAATTCATCTCGTTTCATCATCCTAGGAGACACCCTATACCATATGAGCATTGAAGAGACCCTTTTACATTCTCTAAACACTGAGGAAGCCTTGACTATATTAACCAAGGTACATAACAATATTTGTGGTTCACACTCGAGCGGTATGACTTTGGCCAAGAAATTGCTAAGGATGGGGTACTACTGGCCTACAATGGAAAGAGAAGCACATGACTATGTCAAAAGGTGTTTGTAGTGTCAGTACCATGGGGGCCTCATCCATGCACTAGCTCAGGAGCTCAACCCAATTATCACACCTTGGCCCTTTTCACAATGGGGTTTCCATCTCACTGGTAAAATCACCCCCACCTCATCCAATGGGCATAATTTTATCATCACCGCCATGGAGTACTTCATGAAGTGGGTCGAAGCCATTCCCATGACCTATATCACAAGAAAGAAGATATCCAAGTTCATCCTAAACTACCTTATTTTTTGATACGATGTCCCTCAAGCCATTATCTCAGATAATGGGACACCATTCAAAAATCAAGATGTTCATGACTTATGCCAAAAATTCAATAGACAACATCACTTCTCCAACTCATATTATCCCCAAGGAAATGGCCAAGCAAAAGCTACCAATAAGACCATCCTAAAAATCCTCAAGAAAATAGTCAATGATGCTAGTTGTGATTGAAATTTGTAATTGAGTCTCGCCTTATGGGCCTACCAAACAAGCATTCACACACCAATAGGTACCACCCCTGTTTCCCTAGTTTATGGATCAAAATCCATACTCCCCATCAAGATCAATCTCTCATCCCTAAGAATATCACTACATAATCACATAATAGATGAAGAATACCAAGTCTCATGATTGAATGAATTGGAACTATTGGAGGAGTGGCATATGGATTCCTTAAAACACTTGCAAGTCTATCAAAACCACTTCAAGCGAAGATATAACAAGAAGATCAGGAGGTGGACCTTCCAAATAGGAAAGCTAGTACTGAAGGAGAACCAATAGTGCATGTCGAATCCAGATGGCAAGGGCAATTTTGATCCCAACTGGTTAGGACCATTCATCATCACTATGAGCTACAAATCAGGAGCAACCAGCTATCAACACCCGAAGGGGATCCCCTATAGGAACCCATGAAAAAATATCATCTCAAATTTTTTTATGCCTAATCTTTTAAGGGTAAAACCAAAAATACCAAAACATCAAAAAATTTAAAAATCCAAAAAAAATAGAAAAAAGATTGAAAAATAGTAAAGAGAAAAATTGTCCTCTAGTGAAAACCACTTTGGTGGCACTTTGGGCAAGTACATTGGTGAAAACTTGGAAAATAGGTGCCTTGTGTAGATAAAGCATTCTCCATCCACCAGGATCTCTACGATTCAATCCACATCGCTCATTCATCCATCACATTCCATTGATCCTTCCATCATCCATCTACATCTATATCATAGCTTCATCTTGTGTTTGTATCATGTTCCACCATAGTACTACTTGGCACATTCCTAAGGTCATTTTGTCCTACCTATATTGAATTAGTCTATCACATCACACTAGGGCCATGTTTTTTTACCTGCATTAGATCAAATTCATGTATATCCTTGAAGTCTTTCATAAAATCCTTCAAAAATCCAAAACATGTCAAAAAATCGAAATAATCAAAATGGTGGACTCATCTTGTCAAACTATGTCATCTATGAGCTTGAAAGTAAGAAAGCATGATCTTTGATCATCCCCTAAGACACCCTAGGTTAGTCCTTTAGGAGTCCGTCACAATAGGTTGGCGATCCATTTGTTTATATCTCGTCAATAAATCAAGTTTGTGTCAATCAAAATACGTGGTATTTGCATGTATAACGTAGGCAATAATAATTTGTTGATCAGCTCCCAAGACCCCTAGGATAGGTCCTTAGGTTAGGTTTTTGGTCAAAATCTCAAAAAAAACCCAAAAAAATTGAAAAATCCAAAAATCAAAACATTTGTAAAACATCTCAAAAATCCCAAAAACAACCTCAAAACATTCAAAAAACCCAAAAAGGTGCATCCATCCCATTTCAACATTTTCCCACAATAATCTCATTCATAATAAATTAATCGTCGCTTTCACCCTTTGGCAAACTAGTCAAAAGAAAGTCTAGCAGGTTCAAAACTGAAAACCCAATTGTGAAAGTCTCAAGTCTAGATCAGTAAGTAAGTAAGTTAGTCAACTCAGAGTAGCAATAGCTTATCATCCAATCAAATCCCAAATCATCTGATAACATGTCCTAGGATGCATCCTTCCTACAATGGACATCAACATCAAGCATCACCATAGTTTAGTTTTGGATAGCAGTATGAAGAACACTAGCTTGTTTGTTTACTTTATCTTTGTCTTGTTGACTTATCTTATTTTGCACACATTTCAATGACCTCTCAATGATGTCCAAACAAAAGGACTTAGAGAGAAAGGAATGGGGCAATGATCATGATATTTTTATCTCTTGTGCTTTTTAGATATTCTTGTAATATAACTTCATCATGCGTGCTTTGTTTGGTTTGTAGAGAGGGTGTTTTAGGTGTCTTGTTGACCACATAGGAAGGCTTGCTTTTCTATGTTTTGGTCTAAGATGTTTAGAATATGTGAACTGCATTCTAAATAAGGTTTTTTATGTCAGGTGTGAACAGGAATACTCCTACCTGATTGTTGAGTCAAAGTCCACTACACTAGGTACAACATGATTCTACTTCTTTAAACCTTGATGCATCATACCTATGTGTATTATCAAACATAAGACAAATGGCCCCTTTAAAATCCCAATTCCTAGTAAGCAACTCATTATCATCATTAATAATGTAGGTGTTGGATCCTCTTTTCATTCTATTCTATCTTTTCTCCATACTAAAATGGTACCATGACAGTTAATTAGAAACATCTCTAATGCATCCACCCTGCATTAGCATAATGCATATCATATCATATACGAAACATAAATGCACTACATTTCATCATTAATATAGATTCATTATTCTAAAAGCATCTCATAAACGTCATAAATTTGCATTCATTTTATAAAGGTATTATCACATGAGCATTATTAAATCATCCATTGCATAATCAAATATCATATCATAGGCATCGTCATCATACATCATAAATCATTATGTATTCATGTCATAGGAATATCACATCATAATAATCTCGTTACGTATCATAATCATTTGTATCTCATAAATCATATCATGGTCATCTCACATTATCATATCATTACAAATCATTGCATATCATAAAACATTACTTCATGTCATAAAATTTGAATCCACAAATCATGGAAAAACAAGAATCATCGTATAGGAATATCATATCACATAGTATAAAGGATTATCATCTCACAACATCATTATCTCATAATCATTGGCATTACATATCACATCATTTTTATCATTGCATTTGTATGATTACATTCATAACCCATAATGCATAATCATGAATCACCACATATCACATAACCATTGTGTGTTGTAGGTCATCTCATATCATACATCATCATAATCATTTTGTATAAAAATAATTTACATATCATATAGGTTTATTAAGAATCTCATAAGCATACATTTGCATCATCATATCATAATATACATCATCATATTTTCATCAAATGCATAAGAAAATATACATAAAAGAAATGCATCCATAACCACGAGCATCAATAAACATCTACATATCATGAGTCATAGCATAGAATATAGGAAATTAAATACATCCATCCATCATGCATAAGTAAAATAGGACACATCTCATTAATTCATCAAACCATATCATATATATCATCAAAAATGTAGTTGTCATGGTACAAAGATCAAGATAAAAATATGTTTTCGCATCAAGTATACAATACAATCAGGGCTATCAAAAAACAGAGCCCATGAATAAAAATGAATGATGTCTATGATAAAAAATGTGAAGCTAACCATATTGGCTACTACCCTCCCCCACCTATCTCTCAGCATGCTCCTTTGCATGGCTCAAGCCTCTCTACTATGAGTACTCTGGTACTCAAGCCCCTGCTGGTATGAACTTTCTATAATGAAACCTATAATACTCTGCCTCCCTAACAACCTCATGGTACATCCTCACTGAGATTGTCCTACCTTGAGAAGCAAAGGCCATACTCTCTAGCTGTCATCTCTGACCTATCTCTTGATCTCTCTTAGACCTAGCTTGGTCCCTCTCAGTAGTCAGTGCCTGCACCTATTCTTGTAATCCTTGCACCTATGCCTATAGCTATTGTATCAGTGCATCTCTCTGATTTGGCTGAGGTGGTGGTGGTGGTGGTGGAGGCTGCTATTGATGGTCTCTATGTCTATCCCTTGACACCTAAGATTGTTGTTGGGGCTACTTGTCCCTGTCTCTTTGTTGATCCCCTAGCACTAGAGGCTACTATTGCGGCTGCCTGTCCCCATCCCTTTGTCATGGAGGTGGTCCACCTCCTCCTCTCCTCCATCCCCATCTCCATCCACTTTTCCTGCTTGCCCCCACCCTCGCCCTATTGATTTTCCTTTGGGCCTCCATCATAGGGGTGCTACACCTAGATCTATCAACCACAGGGGTGGTCTAAACCATGCTATATTTGTTGTTGTGACCCCTACATCCCCTTGTCCCTGATCATAGGGCCACAGCTTGGCCACCAACTATCTGAAGGATGTGACTACCTCATCGATCGGGATTAACTTGCCCCATACTATCTCCCTCATAGTACATGCAAAGATCACCATGTACTGGTCATCGGGATGGTCCTATCTATCCCCAAAATGTCTGGCAACTCTTTTTGGAAGATACCTCTCTATTATGGTATGCTCCCTCCCTTGCATAAGCCTATCTTGCCTCACATTGAAGATTTTTTCTACATCATCGTACCATGTGGGCATACTGAGCTAGGGCCTCTAGGTAAACACTGTCATCTCATCCATGACCCTCCTACAATGAGGGATGCCACCTACCCCTATGTGTGTAAAGATAGTCAATGCTTGTCCATATCACCAAACTACAGGATCATCTGGCTCTAAGGCAACCACTATAACCTATGGGTGAAGCACTGCATTGTGCTCTGAGGCCCAAAGATGCAAAAGTGTAACTCCAGCCCCAATGGCCCTACTATCCAGGTAGGTGAACTCATGAAGGTCATGGTAAAGAGAGGCCAACATCACTGGCCCCCATGCAAATAGCTCTCACCATCTGAGCATCTGATGCTATGTGAGACCCCATCTTGGGCTGAAATAGTGGCCACATCGATCTACTACCACAAGGCTTGAGATAATAGAATCTACAATCAATCTAAAAGTGGGCACTATGCCCTTGTATTGCTCAAGCTCTATCCACCCCTCAACAAAAATGATCTCATCAACCTCCATCACCTCAAAACATGCATCTCTCCTAGCATCCACATCATAGATCACTTTCTCTTCGTGGATGGGAAATCAAACGATGCACTAGACATCCTCCAAGGAAACTATAGAATCTCTTGTGGGTAGGTGAAACAATGATGTCTCACTATGCCATCGCTCTAGCAAGGAAGTCATCATGCCCAAGTGTGTTCAGATAGGGGTTACATATGCAATGTACCACAACCCTATTTCCCCAAGGTGCTCCTGGAGTAGCTTATGCATACCAACTAACTGACTCAGAACTAGGGACGTCTACTCCCATGAATGAAGTATCCCTAGGTCCTCTTGTGCAAGAAAAGCCATAACATCAAGTTTCATAAAAAATCAAGACCCCGCCTTCAGTTTTCACGATTGAAACAACAAATGCAATGCTATTTGCAATTGTGGCATTGTTTGAAAGTTCCAAACTATGCTACTAGGACCCTCCAAAACTCCAAACTATGTCATCACATCGCAATTTGACTGTGCTCCTAAACCTAAAATCTAAATTGAACTGCAGTGGCGTAGTTTTCAAATGCACCTGACTTTAAACACTAACCCTAATTCCTAAACTAAGTCGTTGCAGCATAGTTTGCAAATGTGACACCGATTATGCACTTTCAGTGGTGCTAAACATCGCTTGACTAGTTTGACTCTTTGACCCTATTAAATGCATACAAAACTCAAAAAAATAAGTTGGGTAAGGGTCACATACCAATGGTCCTACATCAGCTGGCCGCTAGTACACTCACATTTGATCTAACATGTGTCATGGAAACAATCATTGTGCCATCTCGAACAATGCTCAGAGCTCAAAATGCAAGTATCTCTTAAAGGCTAGGTGCGCAAATTAATTGAAATGACCCCTTGGGGCCTATTTAAGCTTGAAAGTTAGGGTGTTTTGACCTTTGTTTAGTCATCCAACTAGGAATTTGGACCCCAATCCTATTTTCACCTAATAGAGGGTCGTTTTGCATCGATTTTTTGCATTTTGGCACATTTTTGGCATCCTGGACCCTTTTTGGACCCGTCAAGCAACTTGTCCTCTTTTTTTGTGAGATCACCCAAAAATCCAAATTTTAATTCGATCTCTCGAGGGGGCAGTATACCAGTGTAATCCTTCTTTCTGGGGCACGAGTGGGGCATCTGAAAAATCATTTTTTTTTAAATTTTGATCTTGGTAATTTATTCTTTGAACCAATGCAATAGGTGCATTGCTTCAAAGAGGGAAAAAATGTAGACACAAAAAATATACAGATTGATCCTATACACCTAATCCTGATCCTACTAACACTAGTTCATCCTGAATCATCTCCTTTACTAATCAATTTAATTGAATAATCTTGATTTGATTACATTCATCATATTTTCTCTTATTTAAATAAATCATTTTGTTTAGTTAATCCTATAGACCTTTTAATTAAATAATTCATTTTATTTAATTAATCTCTAAATTCATCTCCTTTAAATTAAATAAATTAATCTTTATCTAATTTAATCTAACACCACCATCTTCAATTAAATAAATATAACTTTATTTAATTAAATCTAAATCTATTATTCATCTCATTTTGATTAATTAAAATCCTAAAATCTAAGTTAAATTGTCAAATTAACTAATTTTCATCTAAATTAATCAAATCTTGATTAGTCCTAATCCTAATCCATCAAATCCTCTAGATTTTGCAACTTGCACAAGTAAATCAAATTAATTGATTTATAAATTCTTCTATTTTCTCTCAAACTTGGCATCAATAGGGGGGGGGATATTCCTAAAATTAAAAAATCCCTCCAAAAGGGATGAGTACATCCAACAAGGAATTAAAGGCCTGTTACATGTCCCTTGTCCTGAGCCAAGTGGCATCTACTCCATTCCTCTCTCCATCCAAATTTTCATTTCAAAAATTTCAAATTCCACCTAACCATATTTATTTGCACATTCATCAAAATGTGTTCATTCCTCCTCCAATCACATGTGTACAAGTGGCCTTCTCTCATTGGTTGGTATTTTGTCCCACATTCATCCATTTTGCATCTTCCTCCATCATTCTCTTCTATTTATAGGAGGCTCTCATTTGAATCTAAGATCCATCATCTAAGAGAATAATCACTATAGGTATTTAGCATTTGAGTTCATAGTATTTCATATTTTGCAATCAATTTAGCTAGGTTATTGGAAGTTTTCATCAAGGAAGCACAATCATCACCAAAGATCATAACTTTAGATCAAGGAATTGGGAAAGGGCCATTTTCCGCATCAAAATGACACCAATTCCCCCATGGGATTGAGAGTTTGTTCATTAGAATAATATTTGATAGCTTTGTTATTGTGTTCTTCAGTTCATTTTTTGTTTTCATGCTTCAAAATAATTTCATGAGGAATGTTTGATCTAACTTGCATAATGAGCTAATTATATGTTTGTTCTTTTGTGTTTGTACAGGTATATATTCATCATTCACATATATATATGTGTGTTTGTGTGTATGTATCATAAAAACTAAGCCAACAGCAATACACACCTGTTGGCATACATAGAACAAATGCCATTAACAATGCAATCAAACATATATATAGAGAGATATAATTGCAACTCAAGAATTCAAAGGACAAGACAATAGTAGCGTTGATTAGATACAATAGTATGGTCTCAAAACACACTAACGAATTTGAATATCAAATGCTCCACCAGATATACTCACAATGATTCTAAACAATAAAAAAATTCATGATGAATTCAAGGAAATGAATCAAACTAGAGAATATTTCTACATATACTATATACTTCTTCATTTGTTTAAATCTGAATGGTAAGATCCATAGATATCATTCTAAAGTCAATCCAAATATCATCTCATAATCTTCCATACATTAGTTTCCAATGAAATGAGTTTTAAAGCCATAGGGTGTGAGCCTATAAACTATGTATAGCCAAGTCTAAGGCTATGGTTTATTCCTCCTAAGCACTCAAATTATATTCAATGGGATTCAAAGTATATTGTGAACCACAACTTGAACATTGCAAGACATAGAATATCATTAAAGGTAACTATACATATAATTTAAATCATCAAGTTGCAGCCAACAAAGAGTGATCATCAAGACAAATTGGACCTTTGGCTACATACATGGACATTAGCCACACCTTCCAAGCCTCATGTGATATACTCAAACTCAGGAGGAAGGAGACAAACATTATCAAATGTGCATAAAAATAATTTGTCTCAAGAGTCCCAAGGCAATTTCCCAACAAATGCAATTGGAAAGAAGATAGTTTGAATTACATAGAAGGTAACTAGCACAAGAGAAAAGATAAATTTGAAGTGTAGAACACCCTAGTAGACAAAAGCCAGAGCCAGCTACAACATGCACACAAATTAATTCTATTGAAAGGGCTTCAGAAACTTTCAAGAAAAGGAGTTGATTGGTGACATACAAAATGAATTTTTCTATAGATAAGACCTTAGAAAAATCATCGAAAAGAGCAATTTTTCTAGCTGGCCCAATTTATGAATAAACAAACAAGAATATTTTATTTCAAGAAAGATAAAATAAAAATTTAGGCTTTTCTTTCAAGTAGTGCAAAGATTCACAATTCCTTTCTAACAACATTAAATTTGAGGAGAAATAAACCAAGGGAACCTTGCTTAACTCAACTAAGTAAGCTAAAGATTGATAAGTTGAGCTTCGAGCTTCGAGCTTGCAGCAACAACACCTTTAGAATCCAAAAATTTCTGTAGAAACCCCCAATCAAAAACACTCCAAATCCAGAAGAAAATTCCTGAAATAAGAAAGGATTCATGGGAAGAGAGGAAAGATTAGTTTTTTTAATATCTTCCCAAAAACTACCCTTTCATTTAGCAATATAACTAATTTATTAGCCACTCTCCTCTGTCAGGTGTTGCATGCAACTTTTCTTAAATTACATTATTTAATTTAATTTCCACCACACCTCAATAAGTCAATTAATTAAGATATCTTTATTTAATTACACACTATTAATTCATTTTTAAATATTTATTTATCAATTTAATCCTTCATTTCAATTTTATTTGCCTAATATCATAATTGAATATATTTATTTTAATATTTCCTTATTAAATCATAAATTTAAATTTATTAAAATCAAATAAAGACTTTAACAACATTTTATTTAATCAATACTTTGATTATATAAAAGCTTTTATTTTTTTAATTATCACAATGTCTTTTAATTTCAATAATATTTTATTTTAATATAATAATCAGAGCAAAAACCAACTAATTTAATATAAACACTCAAAATATTGAGCAATACCAGACCTCATGGGGAAGATAGAAGACAAGACCATGACACAAGACACAAATGAACAACACTACTAGTGTGACAACAGATACACATCCTCATTAGGGATGATGGCTCACATAGGGGACCCAATGTTATATCCAAATAAACAATCTCCATTGGGATTAAGGAATGCTCAAACCTAGTGATTTAGGTGAATTTGATGCCTAATACCTATAACCTGTTGCAAACCACATAATCAAGCATGTACATAGTCAACCAGTCAAACACCCTATGAAGGGAAAATCACAGTATCGTAGGACACTCACAAGTGAGTGATGTGACACTGTTCCCCTTCACCCAAATACATCAACGTACAATAATCAGATGCTAAAATCATGATTAGAATAGACATCAAATAATCACACAATACTCATAGCAATAATAACCCACTCAATCAATTAAACTGATCTACTAAGCATGGTATAAGCATAAATATTAGCAATAAAATAGTATCAACTATCATCATAGTAGTGAGTCTAAAATACATAAATGTATCATAATGTCAAAATATATCAAGTAAATATTAGAAATAGAAGGAAAACTAAGGGGCACTACATGAAGGACAAGTAATACAATAAAATAAAATGGATACCACTTTAATGAAATAAATTTAGAGGAAGAGGCACAAATTAGTATTGAATCCAAGATGAAAAGAAGAAGAAGAAGAAGGAGAAGTTGAAATAGTGGTACCGATAGTGGGGTTAATCTAAATTATTGTAAATTCACCAGCTATATCGATAAGTATCTCTACCCCTATCCTCTATTCCCAATATACCTCTACTTCCTCTAGAATAGTAGCTCCCACTTTACAAACCTCGTCACACATTTACGTCAATAATTTTTATTTTTGACACAACCATTATTATCATATTTTTTTCCCCATCCACCTCCTATTATCTAACATTTGAATCCACATTCCATCTCACCCACAAAATTTTAATCTATCTCCCTTTTTTCCTTCCATATTTGGGGTATTTAATTTAATCACTCATGAACCTACAACAATATATCAAAATTTCTAAATTGGCCTATGAGGCCAAAATATATATTTGAATAGAAAGAAGATAATGTTATAACATGCCATTGTATGCAATCACAATATGACCTAACAAATAGACATTAATAATTATAATTAGGGTAAAAATATTAGAGAAAAATGCATAAACAAATTATAATGAAAAACCCTAACAAGCACAATAGAGTACAAGCAAGCATGAAAATCAAAATAACAAGCGAATGCAAACCAATCTCCAAGCTAGATTTGATTTATCTCCATTTCTCTTCTCCACCTGCATGAGAATGCAAGATTTTGAAGGTTTGATTGTTGATATGTTGATTTCTCATTTTCGCAGCATAACGATAAGATGGAGATGATAGAAGAAAATGTAGATAGATAGATAAGAAGATTGAGAGAAATTTTGGCAGAGTGAGCATGTAGAAGAAGATCCTCCAAATGACTTGTGAAAGGCTTGATTTATAGGAGAAGGCTGATTTGATTTGATGGCCAAGATTAAAATTCAAATTTGGGATATGCATGGCTAGGATTAAAATTTTATTTTAGTGTCTATGACGCACATTAAGTGGGTTATGACATGAGGCTAAAATTAAGATATGAGGGAATAGTGATATTCTATTATTTATTTTGAAGGAAAAGATGCCTATGACACACAATGAATGGGGGTAAAAATAGAATGTGAGTGGGAATCTCATAATTTAAATATTAAATTTTTTTAAATTATTTATGCATGTGAAGAGTTGTAGTCATGTGACACATGTTGGAATGTGAAAATAAGTGAGGGATTAATTTAAATATTTAATTTGAATTATTTTGAGACATGTGAAGGGGGAATTAATTAAATAAATGAGATTTATTTAATTAATTGGGAAGGTGATTAAGTGGAATAAATGAAATAAGTGGGATAATGTAATGACCTAGGGTAAAATATTACAAATGTCTTTCAAGGTCATGTATTGACTAGATAATATTATGATATGGACAATTTTGGGTGTCTACATTTTTCCCCTCTTTGAGATGATGTTCGAGATGGTAAGATTTATGTCGTGTAACATCATTTCAAAGAAGCTAAGGTATGGATAGATGAAAAAAAAGATGATGCCCCAACCACTTGAAGAAGTGAGGAGTAAGGTGAATGAAGGAAAGGGATGATAGAAGAATATGATGATGCAAAAGATATGAAGAAATGGGATGATGATATAGGATATGATAATGATGATGATGCCCCCTTGAGAGGATAGGCGGGTTACATAAGCATGAATATGCTCTCAAAATGAATGAAATGATAAAGAAAGGATAAGATGAATAATACAGGCGAAGTAGATGGAAAATAAGAATGGCACGCTATTTTGCAATAAAGTGAGCAATCATATGTTTGATATAGCACTAGACATTATGCACCAAGGTATAAGGACCAAGGTGATGATGTGTCTCATGCCCTAGTGTAATACAACCTTGTCTAGATAAAAGATATGAATACTAGCTAGGAGTGATTTGGATTTGATGCAAATGCAAATTGAAATGATAGAACACACAAGCAAGCAAGCAATCATGCACAAATGATACAAAAACAAACAAGTTATTACCCCTGTCAAGCTGTAAACCAATGATTAATTAATTGATTGATGATGATGATGATAGTGTTGTCATTGTGGGGAACAATATATCCCTAGATCAACACAAGCATGATTGATTGATTGATTTATGATGATGATAGTGTTGTCATTGTGGGGAATGATATATCCCTTAATCAACACAAGGATGATTGATTGATTGATTTACAATGATGATAGTGTTCTCATTGGGGGAACAAGCTATCCCTAGATCAACACAAGGATGATTGATTGATTGGGTTTACAACAAGATTAGGATCAAAACCGAAATGTGATTGGATAATTTGACTTGATTGATTATCTTGGTTGGTATGGATTAAGGATTGAATTGCATTTGGATTATTGCTTGGAATGATTGAAGATGATTTATTTGAAGATTTTGATGATGATTGATGAATTAAATTGAGGAATGATTTACTTGGAATGATTTTGATTGATTGGATTGATGGAGAAATGATTTGATTTGATGATAATGATTAGATTAATTAGAAGATTGAGTTTGATTAGAAGAAGTGATGTGATTGAATAATTTGATGAAGAAATTGATTTGAAGAATTTGAATTGATTGGAATAAGTGATTTAATTTGATTTTATTTCTCGGATTTTTTGTTGTCTATTTGATTTTTTTCTTTTTTTCACGACCCTTTTTCTATTTTTTTTGTATTTTTGGGGATATTTTGATTTTGATTTTTTTGGATTTCTGAAATGTTTTGATTGTTTTGGATTTTTGAAATTTTTGATTCTTTTTTTTTGGAAAATGTTTTGATTTTTTTGGATTTTTTTGTTTTGTATTTTTTTAGGACTTTTTTGAAATGTTTTGGTTTTGAGATGTCAATGGATGAAAATTTGGGTAGACTTTATGCTAGATACCAATGAAAAGGGAGAACCAAGTCTAGGTGCAAGGAGATAGAGGGGATTGATGGATAAAAGGGTGGGTGATAGGATAAGAGATAAAAGGATCATGTCAGAAGGATGGATAAAAAAGATAGGTCATAGTGAATGAAATGGATGTATGCATCATAGGAGAGCAAGGATGTGATCTCCAAAGACTATGTCACATAGGAATAACATGCCCCATTCTAGGTACAATAATTAGGATTTTTCATGACAAAGCTTATGACACTAGGATAATGATAGACTTATTTGGAAGGATGAGGTATATCAAAAGATATCCAAAGCATGTTTCAACATTTTTCCCTATATTTTTATCAAGATCAAAAGGAGGAAGAGAGGATGAATGGAATCAATATGATAGGTATATGGGTATGATGGTCAATAATGATAAGATAGGACATTGTAAGATATGATATGATAGGATAAAAAATGATATAGTAGGATGAGACAACATGCCCCCAAGTGTAAGTGACATAGAAGATCAACCTACACATGACGCCTATTTTCTAGGTTTTCATCATGGTACTTATCCAGGGCGCTTGTTTACCAAGTTTTCAGCATTGGATGAAGGGATTTCTCTTTACTTTTTTCTTTTTTTTCTTTTTTTGACTTTTTCTTTTCTTTTTTTTGACTTTTTTTTTTCATTTTGGATAGGAGAAGGGGAATATGTATAGGAGGGACTCAAGTGTCTAGTTCCATGAAAGGTGATAGTCCCACTAGATATGGATGTCATCGCATGGACCATGTCAAATGTCATTATGCTCATAGATGTTGGTAAGGGATGCCATGAAAGGGAGATGGAGTAGGTAGATGATGGATTATGATGTGGATTATGTAGGGAAGATGGACGAAAGGTTTAGCGAAAAGCATGAACCATAGGAAGGTGATGGGGGAGGTATGTAGGATATTGAGTGAAAGGTGAGGAGATGGAGGTATGTTGAATTGTTGTGAAATGGAAGGGAACCATGACCAATGGTTGCACACACTGTGATAAATGTTAAAAATTTTGATGTGGAGGGGGTGTAGGAAGCAATGGAGATGTTTTCTTAGGAGAGGGGTGATGAAGTGCTTTAGGTACCCACATAGACTTAGTATATTTTTTACTTTTATTTTGCTTGTGGGATGGAATATGAGATTTTTGAATAGGTGGAAGTGGATGGTTGGGATTTTTGAGATGTAGATGCCTCGCTTGACTTGTTTTCCTTTTTTTTAGGTACCCAGACTATTTTTCTTTTAGAATTTTCTTTTGAAGGTATGGGCCTATATTTCTTTTTGGATGGATTTTTCTTTGCTTCTTTGCTTTTGTGTCCTAGGGCATGAAGACCCTTTATATTTTTTTCTTTATAGATAGAGGCATCAAAAAAATTTCTTTTGAATCCCATGGGTATGGTGAAATGAGTGGAAGCTTCATGTTTAGACAATGTGTGCATTGATTGATCATGATTAGGATTTTTAGAGGATTTATGGATAGATGGATAAGGGAATCGGATAATGGGGATATTAGGTGTTGGGAGTAGTGGAGGTAGATTAAATGGAGGGATATTAGGAGTTGGAAGCAATGGTGGAAAATTTGATGGTGGAAGGTGCACGGTCACATGTTTTTGACATTTGTAAGATGATGGAGGAGGGATGGCAACATATGTTTTAGGCTTATGATAGGATTTATGGTGGAAAGAGGACTTATGATGGATGGAGAAAGTACCAACATCTTTAGATTGGTGTCCTTGGGGTGTATATCCAATGCCATAAGAGCGTGGAGGGACCTTGACATGGATGGGCTCCAAAACACCTTGTTCATGAAGCCCTAAACCTTTACCTTGATAGTTCATGTTCTTAAGCATGCAATGGACAATGGGACTAGGTGTGTTTTGGACACTAGACTTGAGTTCATTATTAGATGAAGAAGGTGAAGTGGATAAAGGTTTTTGTTCTATGGAGGAACATTCATGAATAAATATGGATAGACCAATAGGACATGTCAATGAATTTGAAATGGGGTTGATAGTGGATGTGGAAGGATCATTAGGATCTTGATTATGTTCATTT